>WAAF01003013.1:922378-951270 GCA_013400475.1 Tricholaema leucomelas | reverse complement strand
CATCCAGCCTGTCCAGGTCCCTCTGCAGGGCTCTCCTACCTTCCAACAGATCAACACCTGCTCCTAGCTTGGTGTCATCCACAAACTTACTGATGCTGGACTCAATCCCCTCGTCCAGATCATCAATAAAGATATTGAACAGGACCGGGCCCAGCACTGATCCCTGGGGAACACCACTAGTGACTGGCTGCCAACTGGATGTGGCACCATTCACCACAACTCTCTGGGCTCAGCCTTTTGCTCCCTACTGCCTCTACTTGAGAAGTATTAGGTATCAGGTAAATATAGCTCTTTTTGCAAGCAATCACTAAGGAGTCTCAGGTGCACCTCTCTCCTCCACACACCACCAATCCACAACTTCTCCCTTTCCCTAAATCAATTAATTTTATGCAAATGTTGTTCCCAGCTCCTATTTTTGACTTGATGAAGCTGGCTTTCTAATCAGGAAGGGCAAACTTAAAAGTCAAGTGCAATCAGGGATTATTAGGCAAGAAGTGATTACGATAAGTATTTAAAGATAACAATTAATGTCATACTAATATAAAAAGCAAATACCCTGTAAACTTAAAACAAATTTATTTCACTATCTTTGTTTTGATTTACCACCAAAAAAAAAAAAATCATCTAAAAATGGGTTGATATGCTCTTATCTTATCCTAATCTTAGGATAAGAAATGTTTTGGGAGGAGATTTAAGCACCAAAAACCTTCATGAAATCTGATACCGTAACTTATTTTAACAACTTGCACAGAGAGCAGAGTGGACAGAACTAGAAACTTACATCTCCTGTAGTTTGCCATATTTCAGATCAAGTACTTCATCTCATGCAAAGTGAAGATTTCTTGATATCCACACAGAGATTTACTCTCTCTTTACAGAGAGAGTGATTTGCCATTGGAATGGGCTGCCCAGGGAGGTGGTGGAGTCGCCGTCCCTGGGGGTGTTCAAGAAAAGACTGCTTGGGGCATTTGGTTGACTGGATAGGGCTGGGTGCTAAGTTGGACTGGATGAGCTTGGAGGTCTCTTCCAACCTGGTTGATCCTATGATTCTATGACACAACCTCTGTTCTGTCAATACTGGTTGTCAGCTCTGCAACATGACACACACAGAAGATGGTAGTAAACGATATTCTGAACATCAAGGAGAAGAGCTTTGATTTTATACATGTAAGAAATGGAGATAAAGACTTATTTAGACAAACCCACAAAAAAATATTATGTATAACATGTTCTGAAGCACATCTCCAGTACATGTGGGAATGGAACAAAGAGATACAATTTCTTCTTCAGTACCAAAATCTTTACATTTCATTCAAATTAGCTGATTGCTTTTCTAATATGAACAGGAAGTTTTGGGTTATGATAATGTGGGAATTGTGCTTTTGGTATCTTTAGCCCTCTTTCAATAGAGACTGGACACTGATTACAGTGCATTTCCCATTGTATACAAGGAGATTTTAGTTATAAAAGAAATTTATTTCTGTCATGGAATATGTACTTCAGATTTATAAATGGGGCCTCAAGGACAATCTGGACCTCATAAGATCTGAAAAGTCAGATTTTTTTTTTCCAGGTGCTTTCAGGAACCTCATAGATAGCAATGAAATTAAATTATTATAAGAACGTGATTAGAATTCTCCTTTGACACAGAGAATTCCACCAAAATGGAACCACTCTGCAGAACTTCACCTACAAAACTCCAATCACCTCATATGAAAACATTTCAATGAAGAAAGAGGATTTCACTACAAAAATTGGATATTATGACTTAGGAACTGCTTAAAGCCTCTCTTTAAAAATGAGCTACACCACTGGGATGTCAATAAAAGTAAAAGATAAGGAAAGTTCGCCTGTTGCAGGGCTTTGGGAAGTACATTGCTTTCAGACAAATCGTGTTAAATGGTGTGACAGAGTTCAATTCCCATCTTCTCCCTAGGTGCTGACTGCATATGAACTTGTGACAAACAAGTTGATGAAATGACAACATTTCAGAGTATTTAAAGAATGTATGTCCTTCCAGCTCTTCCAGTATTCAATTTAGTAGTTCTAAGTCCCCAGACAAAGCACCTAAATTGCCCAGACATTGTACTGTGGCAGGTGACAGGAGCGGATCACTTATGTGCTGCACAAATACAGACGATCTTACAAATACAGACAGAATAGTCTGTGAAGATACAGCTTTAGAGCAAACTAAAATGAATCCCTAGTTTTCTTATTCCTCTCCTCTTTTAGTTGAAGACTAGCAGCAAGGTGACATGCATTAACACCATCTGCTGCCTGCCATGGTACTGCTGGCCGCACCTTGGCACCCTCCATTCCAACTTAACACCTTTGTATCACCAAGGCTCTTGCTGCTCCCAGTGAGGGAGCTCTTGCTGCTCCCATCAGAGGGCAGCTCTGCAACACGGGAACAGAAGGGCACCTGCTCACAAGGAGATGTTCCTGACTGAGAAGAGAGTAAGCAGCAGAATCTTTCTTACAGGCATGAAGATGAGTTAATATGTGTTTGTGAATCCAAGTGCTCAGACATAGTTACCTCCATGCTCTACCATCTGGAACTGGGATGATAGATTATTCTCTATTTCTGCATTTATTTCTGATCTATTTCCATTAAGTACACTTTTCACATCACCACCACCCCCTCTGCCAAGATCCTGTGAATCAACTAATTAGAATCTGGTTTTAGAATGAGTTATTATTCTAAGTGGTAATATGTAGTAAAGAACATAAAGATACCAAAGATTTGTCAGCACATTCACTGTTCCACATCTTAGCAGCAATACTTACTTACAACTCAAGCAATACAGACTCTAAAAAAAACTGTCAAAGTCTAAACTTTGTTCTTGGAGCAAACAAAATAAAATTAAATTATTTGTTGAATATCTTCCTTGCACACATAATAACTAAATCTAATGTTTAAAGAACCTTATGCCTTAGTGTGATAAGTATCTGTCATGAGTTCCCAAACCTTAAGACTAAAGCTAGTACCTTTGAAAATTATTTTTTAATTGTCTTGCAAAGTTTCAGATACTGATGTTAAAATACTTTATCTAGAAAAAATAAATATGAAAATATGAGTGGAAAGATACTGACCATTATTCCTAGCAAAGGTTTACTTTTGCTATACCTGTATTATACTAGACAGATAATTAAGCAACCAACATCATCTGAAAACAGTGCTAAAAGCTTACATTACTGTATAATTTTGAAACTCAGTAATTGCATTTGTTCTGGGCCCTTTGGGGAATCACCATGTGAAGTTCATTCTCCCCATTTCAATTACAGATATAACACAAAGAAATTAAGCCAAGTCAATATTCTCAGAAGTCAATTTCTTACATGCCAATGTCTGTTTGCATTTTTCAAATAATAATCTATGAACACATTGGCTTTGGGTTTGTTGGTTGGATTTTTTTTAATCTAGTCTTTTGCCACACAAATTTACATGGATTAATATTTATTTTAAAGACTCTTTTACTCTGTTCTCATTCCATGTTTGCTTCATTTTGCAAATCTTTCTCTTTCCTATTCATTTCAGTGCTTCTGCCATATATCTATTTCCTGTAAGCACTGAGACAGCTTGCAAACTGAGAAATATAAATCTTGGTGCCATCACATTTTATGCCACTGCTGTATATTGATTACATTGATATCTACAATCCTACCTTACAGTCAATGATTTCTTTTATATATGACATAAGACAACAATTGCCACGTCTCTGTGGCAAAACCAGAGACTCAAGGATTTCATTATGCCAGAACTTTCCATATAAGCCACATTTAAAGACTTGTGTGACTGACAGCCCCACGTACAAGTACTCAGCCTCATGGAGTTCAATTTTACCCACTGGAAGGAACCAATGACAATTTCTCTGCATTGCAGCAATGTACTCTGTGCAACTGCCATTGTAGACTTCTGCCTCTGCAAGGGAAGGGCTTTGTTGTTTCAGACCATTTCCCTTCTGGACAGACTTTGTGTATAAACACTTTGCAATGCTACCTCTCTTTTGATTTGTTAGGAGTGCGTATAATCACTCCAGATAGTAATTCATCTCTAGTTCACTATCAGCAGCATCACCTGCAGTAAAGGCAATCATTTTGTTTATATTAATCTTGGCTACCTTCTAATAGATTGTGACCTATAAAACAATAGATTTCATGTCCTCACAGAAGGAATAAATGAAGTCCTTGTAAATCATTAATTTGCAGCCCTCCAATGATGAAGGTTGCCAGACTAACGTGATTTTAGAGCAATTAGGAATGGTTTGCTCATTCATTCATAGCAATAACAACAATAACCTGAGCACAGTAAAAACTGACATTAAAATATCAGCTTTCAATTGAAAGAGAGGGATTGTAGATTTCTGTGCTTCATGTACCATTTCCCAGCAGCTGCAGCATATGAATTAAGTTAAAAGAGTTAATTTTAAACACAATCAGCAAGCTGTGACTGATGCAACTGACTGGCAGTGAACTGCACCTATAGTCACATCCTATTAATTTTATGCCTTTTTTTTGTCCTTTTTGCATCACTGGCTTGCAGATTCACTTGACATCTTCCACTGCTTCTCCACACAGGTTTGCAGCCAAGCATACTTCATTTATACTCAGAACCTAATGAGAAAAATTACCTAAGAAGTAGATGTGACATTTCTTTTAAACATTATCATAACAAGCCAGATGATACAATTGCCTGCTGCTCATGCATGGCAATAGCAAATTAGGGTAAGACGCAGATTTGTTAATGAATATTTAATTGTCATGGGGCTGAAGGTGTCTTAGTTTTTATGCTGTACTATTTCTAAGGCTGTACCCATGAAATGCAAATAAGTGAGAATGAAGTCTAGATAGATAGAGCAGGCAAAGTGATGCATGCTTTACATCGTTATTGAATTACAATATTATTTGAGGCTTGACCCTTTCTCTGTCTGCCTCCATGGCTGAGATACTATTTGCTGCTTAATTTTCGGCCTGACTGTTCCCTGAGATCTGTTCAGCAGCTTCTCCCATTTCCTGAGCAGTCACCCAGAGTCATCTACTGCACACTGTCTTTGAGCCATTTTCTATGCATGTGATTTTTCTAACATAAAAGACACCTTCTTGAACACTCAGGGTAAACCTATGAGTACTGGGAACATTTGTGGCGGTTTAATGCCCAATGAAGAAGGATTATGTGCCTGATCCCTACTCTGTTGTTTTAGAGAAGGACTAGCTGAGATTAAAAGGAATCAAGCAGGTGACAAAAGCATTTGGCAAACCCATGTGTCTCTCAGCCACCTGCTTTGAAACTATACAAACAGTACCTCCTATTAAAGCAAGTTTTCACCTCAAATCCTGAAAGAAGAAAAAGGAAACTCTTTTAATCTAAACTTCTTTCATTCTATGTTTCTGAGAAAGTGAGATATGACTGAAGGGAGAACACTTCCCTGACCAGCCGAGCAGCCACAAGGAAGAAGGTGCTCTCAAAATCGCTCTGAATTAATAAACCTATAAATTGAGGGATGATTTTAAGGCTGAAAGTCACCACTGAAACAGTGACTGACTCTAAGCCAACAGCACTAGTTCCTCAGATGCTATAAAATCACAGTAGCACCATCTGGCACTAAGTGAGTCCTCATGGAATTGAATCACCTGTACAAAAAATGGAAAACTGCACTCTCCTGTCCACTGGATAAAACCTCAGGTTTCTCATAATCATCTTTAAAAGAATGCATTACATTTTAAATCTCTCATTCCTCAGTTGTCTTGAGTACATTTCTCTCAACTATGAATGTAGTGACATCTTGTAGTTGGCTTATCCTTAAGAGCACTTTTTTCTTCACAAAAATACATGGTGACAAATACACTGGAAAGAAGTGATGATAATCCAGGTCGTGACAGCTGGAATCGTTGACAGGAAATGCTTCAGAGCATGAGTCGAAAAACATTCTTTTTTATTTTCATTTCAGACAGAACCCTTTCAATAGTATCAAGAAGGAATATAACCCTAGAATACCTCACTGTCAGGTAGGAAGTATGATCAGCGTTACCAGCTCTTAGAGTTCATTACAGCAGATTTTCATATGTTTGACTTTTGATAGTGACAGATTAAAATCACAGTCATGCAAAGGTCTGGTCACAGAATCAGGCATTTTGTACTGTTAGTCACAACTACCATGATAGTTTTTATAGACTCACAGATTCATAGAACAGTTTGGAGTTTGCAGTATGGTGCCCGTCACCTTCAGTGACAGAATATGTATAAGATATATATTGTGTCTTTTATATATAACGTAAAACAAAAGGCAGAGTATACACATGTATTTCACAATATTCTTCAGTTAGTTCAGCAGTTCTCATTATTGTAGCTGCTGCAGTGCTAGATGAAGCACAATTAGAGTTTTCTTCCAGCCATACACTTTAATATTTCCTGTTTTTCAACCATGAGTTCATTGCACCCTAGTGGTTTGTATTCTTAAGGTGACAGAGTGCTTCCAGATCAGATATCTGAATACAGATCTCATTGAATTAAAATGTTATCTTCTGTTGCTCTGAATGCTGCTTTTTTCTAGTCTTTCACAGCACTAGACCCTCAGCTAATATTCACTTTCAGTTGGAGACACTTATTCAGTCTTCAGTTTAGATACCTGCCATTCCCTAAACTATTCTTTCCCTCAACTCAGTAACAAAGATTGCTTCTGATAAATATTCTCAGTGCTTTACAGTGCAAATATAACCTGAAGGTCTGTCTTCTCTCTCAAAGAAAGTCAATGTTACACCAGCATTATACCTGAAGCAGAAGGCAAATTCCCCCCCAAACATCATTAGTGCTACCAGCAAAGTTCATTCTAATCTTGACCGAAAAATAAAGCAGAAATAGCACTTTGCTGGTGTAGCAAAGGAGGTACAGAAAGCAACCTGTCAGAATCATGTACTGAGAACAGGCTTTCAAACACTCTCAGGGGAACAATAAAAAACCTGCAAGGTGCTGAGCACTTTTGAATATCTGGACCCTAATCACACTTATTGAAGTTTCAAATGGTGCCAATCAGCAAGAAACAACAGGCTAGCCAGCACAGTGTAATGGAATCAACTGAGATGCAGCCTGTAAGGTGTCATCTTCAAATAGTACTGGTACTGAACAAAGAGCAGTCCCTTAATTTGAGACACAGATCTGCCTAACTAAAAGGCAATTTAAACCACACAGTTATTTCTTTCCATTTTAAATGAATTTATTTTTGTTAATTTGAGGGAAGTGAGAAATTATGTTTAACATCATATCGTTGTCATAGGCTTCAGGCACAAAATTAAGCACATTAATCTCTTTTGGGCAATTATTGACCTATAAGAGAAGCCTCTGTTTTTATTCCTGAGTGTTACTTGCTACCATTCCTACAGACACAGTAAGAAGCTCCAGCTCAAAACCCTATGTCAGTGCTACCTAAATCTAGGGATACCATTAGAGAGCCTCATAAGCAAGTAACCATCATTTGTTCTTGCAGATCAGCACCTATACACTTTATAACCTACATGCATAAAAGCACCCCACCTCTTCCTGCTATAAATAATAGTCAAGAGCAAGAGTCAGTTGAGGCTGAATATCCAGAAAAAAAAAAGTGATAAATCACAAGAATATTGATCCTTTTGATTGAGATTGATTTATTTTGATATATTTTCATTTGTTTCATTGTTCAAAGAGCAAAAACTTTGTCTATAATTACCTTTTTTGATCCTATGTATATTTATGTACCTTAGCAGAGGTCTTAAAAACATTCTGAAGAACAGTTAAAGCAAAGTATCAAAGCAGAGCATCAACCTCCCATGTAACAAAGAAATGCAAGAAGAAAAATTAAATTATTTTTTCAACTTTTAAATACCAACAGTATTTTATTTTTTTTTTTACTTTTTAACTTTTGCTCATTAAAAAAGACAAATTATTCATGCTCCGCTGTCATACTTCTGCAAACGATCCTTAACAGCTAAATTGGATGACTGGGCTTCCTCTGCCTTGCAGAGTGAATACTCAAGTGGCACAGAATCGTGCTTGAACTGTACACTTCACGCTTAACCTCTCCTAGATAGTGGTTAAACAGGAAAAGGAGTAGTTTTTTGGTGTGCAAGGGCTTTTGGTAGCTTAGCAGCTGTGTGTAAAAAGCCACTCCAGGTACGGAAAGTCAGAAATTCTGTTCAGGCAGGCACAGCATGTGTGAATGGATGAGGTTTGCAGTCTGTTGCCTATTTGAATAAAGTATGCCTACAGAGCCTCCTTTTTCAATTATTAACTTTAAACTGCTACAGGACTGTTGTCTTTATACAATTATATAAACTCCTGATGAAGTATTCAAACAACTGCAATCATCTTTTGTAAAGATCACATCTTAAGTTTTGTTGATACAGTGCCTGGCAGACCACAGCATCTGCCTCAGATGGGCCTTCTAGGCATGACTGCCATGCAAGCACCTTATGCTACCATATATGTCTGAGTTTCTGCAGGTTCTGGTGTCTTCTGATTAAAATAATATTCTATTTTATGGAGTTACGTTAAAAAGATAGAGTTGATGGCACAAAATCATTATCTTACGGTTTCATTCTGTTCCTGTTTACTTCCATAGTGGTTGGATTACTATTTATAGACTTTTCAGAGTCTAATTATATTGCAGAAGATATCCTGATTTATTTAGGGATGAGTATTTTCTACACAAAATCTCTGTGCTTATTATTACACCAGCAGCTATGCAGTTCCAGAACACAAACCCAGATTAATTAAGTAGGCACAATATTGCTGAAATCTCTTCTGGTTTGCTCTGTCTATCACCACTGACATTTCTACAACCAGCAAAAGAGCTGCTAAAGAAATATGTGACTAATGCTGAAAAAATCCAGTCTAATGAGACCTCCTGGGAAACCATCTCTCCTTAGGTGATCAAAGGAGGAACTTTAGTTCCTCTTTGTTCAGATGGGAAGAGTAACAGGCTGCGTAAATGTATATAGTATCTAGCTATGCTAATCTGATAGCAGCCCAACGGCTTTAAATGCCTTTATTTAACTTCGCACTGAAGTGTAAGCCTAGTCCATATAGTTTACAGTAGGCTCTGCATCTATAGAGCACGATTCTGCTATCAAGAATCTAGAATTTACAAGTAATTCACTTTTATTCTCTATGACCTATGAAGTCCTGGTAAGATCAGCAACCTATATGCAACTGGCTAACTGCAGTCAGTGTACACCAATCTGATGATTCCCTGTATGTTCACAAGAATGTAATGGCATCAAAAAATGTAGAGATGGGTCAGAAAAGCGAAGTGCAAATACCTATGATGAGATCAGATGAATTCTCCATCCTGCCTAACTTAAGGCTCACAGTTCCTTTCTGGATTCCTTACATATGAAACAGAGACCTGTCTTCTGGAAAAGTGTCTCCATTCAATAGTGGAGATAGGTAGGTCACGACGCTTCTACATTACGTAGTCAGGTTTCCTGCCCCTGATGCTCCATGATGTTACTTGGTATCCAATCCTAAGCTTTCTTGTCTCAGGAGGTGAAAGGGTTCTAATCAGCTCTGGCCCTAAGAAGTTAACAGGAGACCCTAAGCTTCAGAAAAATACAATATGTAGCTTCCTTTACGTCTTGATTTACATGACTCACACTGTTAGTATGACATTCTGCTGCCCTTCTTGCTTGAAATCCACTGTAACTACTGCAATATTTGCAGGACCTTTGCCAGACAGACAGGTGTAGGCACTTACCTAAACTATGACCAAAAGCAATTAAGCTCCAAAAGACAAAGACATCACCAATGGAAATCTAGAAAACTTCTTTATGCAAGTCAATTCTTGCATCAAAAAGTCAGAAATGCTCATCAAAGAATTCAAACAGCAACACAAACTGTATTTCTTTTCCTCTCCTTACTGTACTTGGTTTCTCTTTTGTTTCCCCAAAGGACTAAACATCTTTCATTTTTGCATCTTCAATATTTTTCTACTCTTAATTTGTTTTTTAATTAAGTTATTGCTGGATAGAGAGTCTTCAACTTGAGGCAGTTTTGACCAAGCTCCAATTACATTTTAGTTTAAAATGGGATAGAAAATAAACTACTCCATACAGGATGATTCTGCATGATAATTTGGAAAAAGAATATTTTACTGGACTCTTCTTCATTGGCATATTCTGAATAAGGTTGTAGAAAAAGGCTTCGCATTTAATATGGCATTGCAGGAAAACTGAAAAAATCCTACTGATTTTGGAAATGTGTTTCAAAACTTGTAGTATCATTTAAATGTTAAAATCCTCAGATGTGAAAATGCTTCAAAACAGAGTAAAAAAATGCAGCACGTTTCACATAGAGAAAAAAAAAAAAAAACCACAAACCAAAAAAGAGCTTAAGTGGCTTAAGTTGAATATAGGTAGGAAAAGAACAGGTTCCACAGGGCCATATATTACGGTGAAAGAAATAAAGCTGAACAAGTCAAACAGAATGAGAGATGTCAAGAGGCAAGCTAGAAGCTTTCAAATGCCAGGCTACAGCAAAGAGTGAGTGACAGCCTTTGCAGCTCTAAAAGGGGCCTGACGTGCCTGGAATCAACAAGGGTTCTTGGAACAGGAATGAATGTCCTGGATGTCTTTTTTTTTTTTCCAGCTTTCCTTTTCCTGAATTTTAAAGCTATGTTTCTTTCTAAAGACTAGAAGCCTCTAGAATACAAACAGCACAAAATGTAAACAGAAGACAAGAATAAAATGGAAAACACAATCATGGAACAACAGGAAGATTAAGTCAGATATTTGTTTTCTCTGAACTAATATTAATGCCAGGTTTGTTTATCATAATACATGCTGGGAAAAGATGAAAAACATCTCAATATTCTAAACTCAGCCATTCTGAGGACCATTTCAGGATGATAGTGATATTTCTTCCCCCTTTTCTTGAAGCACACACAAAAGGGGGGGGAAAAATAGGTGTAATTCAGTTTGCTGCTGCTATTACTATTCTCATCTAGTTCAGACCTGTACCACCATCATTCCATTCACGCCAATGAATTTTGACAGCTCCAATATAAAAACTTGCTCCAAGGAAATTACTGCATATTCTTCCTTCTCTGTTGAACTATTGCACCATTTTATGGTGATATTTTTATAAGAGCTTTCTGAAATCAAGTACAAACCTAGTAAAGCTTCTAAGAAGTAGAGTACAATGCTGACTTAACCTGTTGTGTCCCCCTGCACCAGGATTTAGAGCTGATTCAAATAACTGAGTAAGCACGGAATAAAGGGGAGAAGGGGAGATGGTGGGGAGATGAACACCTCTAACATGAGGTGATCTGCTGCAACCTCTAGGTAAGAGACTGAGCTTGCTGGTTCTCAGCCAGTAGATGACAAGCTGGCTCTACATCAAGGCACAGGTCATCTGCTTCAACTCAGTTTACTTCTCTACCTAAAAGTCAGGAGTAAGAATCCCTAGAGGGTCTCAGTAGTGTCCAGAATTCCCTTTTCTCCACCTTAAAATCTATCTACACTACTGAATAGTCACAAGCATTTGAGATTTAGCAACTTCAGAAGTACTTTTTGATGTTTCCAGGTGTATGCAATCATTGGCAATTTCTGCAAACAAAAGTTTCTGCTTTCTTGTTCCCTTGTTCTCCTTTTTGTGCGATTCTGTTTTCACTCAGACCTTTCCAAGTAAGGACTGCCAGCCTGCTGGAGTGGGAAGAGCAGCTTTAGAGAGCAAGGTACACTAACCTGTCACTATAGTAGCTCTCATCACAGGAAGTAAGGAAATCCTAGATCCCACTGTCTTCAACTATCTCATTCATCAGAGAATTGTTTAGGTTGGGCATGATCTTGAGATCATCTAGATAAATCCCCAGATCTTTTTTCATATTTAACTGCTTAGTATTGTATTTCATTGACTTTAGGCATTAGGCAGGTACTGCCAACTCCAGCCCATGTGGCAGCCAAGCAAACTGACCACTAACAAGATCTGGACTTCTCCTTACCAGTGCCATGTAACTGGAGAACATTATTTTTATTATCTCCACTACATTTAACATTAATGCCAAGCAGAAGATCCAAATTGGTAGAAGTTACTTCTATCTTAAGTTCTATTTGTTAAACATAGAATTTTATCCTTCAGAATATCACTTGATTATTGCTACTGGTCGTCACTACCATAAATGGAACGCATTTGGCACCAGAATCATATATATATATATATATATACACACAGTTTTCTAAAATGAGGAAATATGTCATTTGGACTCTACTTTCATAGAAAGTAATTTTGTTGACACCAGTTCTATTTCATTGCAGTAAGAGTTAACTTACTTGGACACTTAATACATATATTTAGGGTCTAATTTTCCACTAAAAGCCAGAGATTTTACGTATCTATGCTATATGATATCTGAGAAAGTCAGTGTTTATTATTAATATCTGCAGAGAAATAGCCAAGACTTGACATTTCCTACTAGTCCTATCACCCTTACTGATCATTCCTGTTGGGTGTTTAATGCAGCGTCAGTGATGAAGTATATCAGTTGAGATGATGCAGTTAAATATGCCTTTCATTTTTACATGTATAAGGAATATGTTGTTGAATAACAAATAATGCTTCAGGCCCAAACTCCAGTTTTGTCTAGGCAAATTTTGAGGATGAAGCTGCAGCTGTGCTCTTTAATTTCGACCTTCAATATGTCTTATGGCAGCACAGCTTGTATGTGTACTCCAGAGTAAGATTAAAAGCTTACTAATACTTGCTTATATGTGATCTCATCACACTGCCTAGTCCCTGCTTCCACCAAATTTCTTTCAATATCAGGGAAGTATAAAAATCAAGTTTTGCTTGCCAGCACATGGTGTTCCTATGCCATCTTAATAATTATTTGTATTGTCAAAACTGGGATTCATTTGTCTGTGATACTCAAGGACATAGAGGCCCCTTTCTGAAGGTCTCAGAGCCTTGAAGGTCCTGCTACACTGCAGAGATCGGGCTTAGAGAGAGATCAAAGCTACGAAATGTAGGAAGTGTCATGACCCAAACATTGCCTCTGTTTTGAAGCTCGTGCTCAGCTGTGCTGTCTTTTCCAACAATCTTCCCCAAGAAATTTAAGAAAACTGCTTGGTTTCCTCTCTACCATTGCTTCTTTTGTCTTTATACCTAAAAAAAAACCACTCTACTAATTTTTGATAAATATTCCAAAACTGGAGTTAATGAGATACATTCTCACTGCACTTTGCCAGACAAGATAACTTAAAATGCACTAGAGCTCAGTTTCCAGAAGCAGTCAAACTGTGACAGTGCAGAACTCCACAGGGACTAATATATTAGGCTTCTTAACAGATTGTATTAACCCAAACAAACCACCACGCTTCCAGCATCTCGCTAGCTTCCAATACACATTTCAAGCTGTTCAGACAGCACTGCCTCAGCACCTGCGATGCAGACATAACCTGAGCACCAATTCTTAAAATGTAAGCTATTGTAAATAGTCAGCAGATCTGAATATGATTCAAATTACGGATAAAAGGTAATATGTATTATAAGATTATCATGAAGATAACTTTTCAAAGGATACTCAAACCCCTCAACGTCTTTCACATTAACTTAGCTGGATTTAAAAGCAAACAGCACGTACAAGAGATCAATGAATATATATTAATGTACTGACCAATGACTGGTGATTAAATCACCAACAATATGTTGAAGCACTCCATTGATTTTTAAATCTAAAGGGTTAATGGTTGTTTATAACATTTGCTACAGATAAAACTAGTAAATAAGAAGGATTAAAGATGCTTCCAAAATTACCTGAGTTATAATTTAAAAGAGAAAATTAGAATGCAGTTTTCAATAAGTTACTATCTAAACATGTGTAAGAAAAGGACTGACAATGATAATTATTACCATTGAAGACTATTTTGATTAAATGATGCTTAAGTAATTAGAGGTAATTATTTGAAACCTTTTCATTTCCAACTTCAGCCTGTTTGATTAAAATGCCATATAGAAGTAATAAGATCCTATACTAAATAATTATCGCACTATTACAACTAACTACTGTCTCCAGAACAAATAAAAAGGATATTTTTTCATTCTTTTCAATTCTTGTATGTTGAGTAATGAAAGTTGACTGTTTTTTCTTTGACCAAACTTTGAACATTCTAAGTTAAGTGTATCAGCAGTACCAGTGTGCAGGCCTAGAAATACAGGTTTTCTTTTGTGCACCAGAGATGAGCCTTTACTTTGACAAATGGAGCATTTCACTTTGCACCTTGAAGTTATATGAATGAATCTTGAACAGGTTATTGCATTATACATACCCTTTAGAAATTCCTGAAGACACAACAAGTTAGAAATTGCTGTCACTAACAGACTCTTGTCATTGATTGAACAGACGGGAAAAAATCTGTTTGATATTTTTAGTCTTAATGTAGCAAAACTGAAAAAAGCTAATGAACAAAACAAGAAACCAACAAAACCCACCTCACTGCATTTTCAGGTGAGGAATTCATCAAAACTTGTTCTTTTGGAGAATTTTATTTTCTTTCTTTTTTCTCTTACCTGATCAGTATTCTGTCCTTTCGCTTTTCCACTCCCACAAAGAACTTCTCGAGGAGCTGTTACAGGATAAGGAAAGAGAATAGCAGTGTCTGGTTACTGTTTAAATTAATATCTTACAAAAGACTAAGATGCCAGTTGTAAAAGTACATATTTCTCACC
The DNA here is from genome assembly GCA_013400475.1 of Tricholaema leucomelas. Lineage (NCBI taxonomy): Eukaryota > Metazoa > Chordata > Aves > Piciformes > Lybiidae > Tricholaema lacrymosa > Tricholaema leucomelas. The sequence goes on along the minus strand of WAAF01003013.1, from coordinate 936,578 downwards.
ATATGGAAGAGCAAGCTGAAGATTTACCAGTATATCCTAGAGAGTTTCAACTAGAATAAATACAGAACTGTAGTATCTATTTTAAATGGAAAAAAATACAAACGAACACAGAGAAATGTAATTGGTCTGATGCTTACAAATGGGGGGATATGTAGAACAGATAATTCAGAACTTTTTTTACATCAATTAGTGTTTAAATCTTACAAATTATGATAAGATAGTACATACAGTACAGGCAGACATTGAGTAAGTTAGAGTTAACACTGAAATGACAAACATGGAGCAGACAAGAAGAGTCTGTGGTGGATGCTATACTCAGGCTACAATGGTGCCACTGTAAAAGTGAGTTTCTTCTCCATTTCATAACTATAACAGGTCAAAGTATTGAAAACAGAGGAAGCTGTGGTCACAACATTTGGAGTTCTTCCAGGGTAACCTTCAGAATTTCTGACATGAGCACAATCATTTTTGCAAGTGCTCATTCATTTTTCACATGCCCAGGCTGTCTTCGATTCTGCATTTAAAACATATTACACTTGCACTTCTAATGGATATCTAAGACTTTAATGGAATTTCAGTGTACTGCACATTTTATTTCCCCCAAAAAAAGGAATGATTCATTAGGAGGTAAAGGCCGTCTCCTTTTCCTGATCTAGCTTGTGAGAACACAGCCTGAAGGTATATTGTATTAATTCCTGTTATAAATGAAGTTAGATGGCTATACTGCAAAATGATTATTTATGCTGAATGAGAAAACAAGTATAGCTGAGAAAAAGTGAAATGGAAGGAGTCAGAACAGAGAATATGTTTCTACAAACTAAGGAATGAGATAGAAGGGTAGAAAGTTGTAGAAAGGTTACATAAAGAAATGCAATCAAACTATAAGTGCTATTTTCTTTCAGATTCCATAAGCAGGATAGAATTTCATACCACATTAATCAGAGGTCTACAAATTCAACAGACAAAAGGCAAATACACAGGTAAACTGCCACAGGCCGGTTACCATTGGTAATAGGGTAACAAGAGTCGGGGAGAACGGCTTGATACAAGCAAGTTTCAGTTTATTACACCCAAGCATGGGTTTATATAGTTTCTATCAGAAGGCTACATGACAGGATTACAAATCGTGTTAGGCTCTGATGGGTTACATACATTTGCATTAGGACTACGTTAGGATTACGCACTAATTGCTAAGACGCATTAGCTACGTATTTCTTATCTTCTAACAAGGCACAATAACTTTGCTTTAGCAAAGCTATATTATCTTAGTCCTTCTGAGCATTTATCAACTTAATCCTAAGGAGGCAGTTACAGCATCTAAGTAAGAAAACAGGCACCAAATGGTACCAGGCTGTGAAGGCCATAAAACAATTAGTTTAGACTGGAGGCCTCTTGGTTTACAAACCACATTTCTTTCAGAGGCATGTTGAACCTACGCACCCACCCAACGCAGTGGCCATGGTTTGTGCTTCAGTGTACCAAATTCAGACATTTCTATAAAATCACTATATGTAACATTACTATACCCAACAGTAAACAATCACTTCACTACATTGAGAAATGAAACAATCAAAACTTTTTAGGTATATTCTTTAATTTGCTGACTCCAGTCACAGGCACTTCAAAATCTGAGTGCTGATATGTGCTAGTTTGAAGCAAGCTAGAATGTTTTGACGAGAAGGACTAGACCATAGGCTGTGAAATGAAAACAATGGTGATGTCTACTTCCCTCGTAGTCTTGCTGAGATGTATTAGAATAAAAAGCAAAACATAAAGTCACTTCGCTCTGGGCTTTGCTCTCGGCTCTTTGCCTGCTGGGGAGCTCGGGGCTGCTGCCAGGGAATTCACTGAACTCCATCTTACTCTCTAACCTCACCCTCCATTTTCTTTGGCTGATTCACCTCGCTTCTTAACCCCCCTGGCCAAACCTCCATTCTTCCTTGGGACTGGGGTAAGGTTGAGAGGGGTAGGGGGAAGGTGAGGGGGTGGTTGAGAGTCCCTCCTGGGGACTCAGGCTTCTGAGAGGGGAGTTGTGTTTCTGTATTACTTTTTACCTTGTATATTTCTGTCTATAACTGTATACACTGTAAATATCTGCTTGTATACTGTGCTAGCTGTGAATATAAGCTTCATTCATATTTCCAGAGCTGGCTGAGTCTAGTCTGGGTGATTTCTGAAGTGTGGGGGGGCAGGGGAACACCCAAACCACCATATGATAGGCTCTACTTGGAATAAATACAGTTGATTTTTAAAAAATACATTCCAGAGTATATTTTGTTTGTTTGTTTGTTTTTTTCCTGGAGCAGACTTTAGAGAGATGTGTTCATGACATGGTAGATCGGCATATGGAAGTTTAGTTACAGCTATGTCAATTTTAGGTACTCAAATAATGAAAATACCGCTCTATTGGAAAAGCTTGGCTGCCTCGATTGGGTAGCTACTCCTTTATTCCTTTATATCTTGGAATACATTTGTTAAATGTTAAATGGTTATCTCCATTTTCCAGTTCATCAACATATCCCAGATTTATTTTTTTTTAAATATCCTCTAATGCGTAGCATCATATCTTCAAACCCTAAAGAGGTGTTTTGTGTCAGTAAAAATATTAAAAGGAATGAGATTTCATATATAATCATGAGGAAAGTAGGTAAAAATCTCCATTATATGCTTGCACAGGTTTAAACTGCAATGCCCAAACCACTTCTTGAGTTGACCTCCCTTGATGTCCTGAACGTTTATAATAATCCAATGATTTTCACTTTAAAAGCTGCAACTTTTTCAAAAGGCAAAGTTGTAACCCAGTTTTCTAGTAGCAGCTTATTTCAAAACGTCTCTAAACTTCTCAGAGACAGAATTGCAAAAAGCTGACACGTACCCAGGAACATAAATAAACTTTGTCTTTACTGAGCATGAGTTTTCCTGATACAATTCCAGATCAGCAGGCCAGCAGGTATTTGCCTATGTAAAGCATAACAGAAATAGAAATTGCTCGTTTAGATCACTAATACTATCTTCTAAGCAATTTTACAATGTCAATCACCACACTAGGACTAGGGCTCCTACTACAAGAACTGACTGGCTTCAAGGTAAACTAAGTGATAAGAGAGAAAAAGGAGACGGCAAAAGTTCAAGTTACTGAACAGTTAATCTTCTAAACTGAAAATGGTAAAGACTTTTTTTATACAGGTATGCCTGTTGGTGGGTAAAATTGGGTAATGAACATCTGCTGCCACCTTTTTCAGCCACCATTACAACAGAGCAGCTGAAAGAGTGGGCTGAAGATAGTGTTCTTTTTAGGTATCCATCACCCACTGCTGTGTTTACACTTCTTTTTTCCTTTTCAGCTTCAGGGCAGGAATAGCATTACAAAAATGCTCACATTTATACAGAAGACACGGAGGACCCTCCAAACTGTCCTCCTCAACACCAGAATTATGTCAGAAGTACTACTCAACATACCATTGCTGCCCAGTGATACATTGCCTGGATTTAGTCACCACTATGACTTTCAAACAGGTTAATTCCTCTTTAACTGTTCCCATTATGCTCTGCCTTTGTAGTGGCTGTTACACAAATCCGTTACCCATTAATATTGACAAGACCTAAAACATTATTCTCTCATCTGCACTTTGTCCAAGATACTATTTTGTCTGTGGGTTGTTCTTTTTTTTTTTTCAGGACCTACACACACAAACTGTTGTGTGATTCATTGTGCATATTAATAATATTGATTTCTGCCACATTCAAATTTATAGTTTGGGAAAGATACATACACAAATGTTTGATTTCTAGCTCATCCCTCAGTAATCAGGCAAGAAATCATGGACAGAAGGAATATGTGGCAGGAGTCATAGTGAAGCAGAGAGGCAGGAGCAGTAGTGAATGAAGCAAAGCATGAATACGCTGGCATCAGTGATGGAGAATATTCTTCTACCTGAGAAATGTGCATAACAAGTACATCTTTTCAGATCAAAGAGTTTTTAGAGCACTATCTCAGAGGTAGCAAATGGTCCTTCATCCTATGATTCAAGAGCAAACCTATTATACTGCTGCACAAATGGAAACACTTTCACTGCCCACTAAATTAGTTCATTCATACCTGTCATTCATTCATACATGGAATTATCCATCATATCCCAAAAAAACATTTCTTCCTGAAAGAGCCATCTGCATGGGGCATAAGAATGCCCACCTGTTCACCTGTATTTACCTTCCAGATCTCACGCTGCAAAACGTCTGCCTCGGTCTTCTCAGCTATCCACCAAGACAGCTTTTATCTTTTGGTACATAGATTCCTCAAATAATGTCCTTGAAAGTAATGCATTCAACAAAATAATCCTCAAAATAGACAAACTGGAAAAACTCTAGCGAGAAAACAGATCTCTACAGAGCAACTTGGATAGCTTCTTCAGGTAACTTGAGATTCATAGCTGAATAATGTAAACTGGATTTTGGTTCAGGTGCACAGAGACTAATAGACTCATTTGCTGGGAAAATGATACTGCATGCAGTCATAGAATTTACCTATGAAATGAGAACTTCAAGGTCCTTTTGCCATCCCTAGAACCTCTCATCACTAAACTGTCCTCAGTGAATTGGATTTCTTTAGATTTGTTCAAAATATATACAAATAATACTAGCTTAAATCTAACATAAGACTACACATTACTACAAAAAGAATGCCATAAGGCAAAGGAAGCAGCCTGGGATCTTGAACTCTCTTTATCTTGCCATATACTTTCACAAACTGAGTTATCCAGGCACCTATGACAATTTCTAAGAATTAATCCTAACATACCTCCCATCCTGAAGTATGAATCTTATCAGAGCTTACTGCTCAATAATCCTTTATCTTGTACTTCATTTATATCAGTCAGATTTTTTGAGTGATCTACTGCAGAATGTAGGGTCTTAAGAAAAGCCTCAGGTTTGGGCTGGGATTTTTTTTCTGCTCTTTCTTCTGATACTGCTTTTACATAGATACACATCATCATCTAATAAATCTTATGCAGCATGTCTTTCTACTTCCAGATGCTTCGGAGGCAGATCCTTGCTCTGTATTTGCATATATGGAGGTATTTACTTTTGGAGAGATCACCAGCCTGCCCTCCTCTCCACCTCCTTTTTTCCTTTTTGCTTGACTTGCCTCTTCAGCTCTGTCTATTTTTCTTTAAGCCACAGAAGCTATTTAATGTTAGTCAAAAATTGTTGCTACACTTACATAAAGGTAATAGTTTCACTCTTCATTCAAATGATACCATATTTGAAGAGCTGCTGTACCTTCAAATCCCCAGTCACAGAGATCAGCATCACTGTGCTACCCTGGGGAGCCCAGCCATACCTTCAGCCAGGACATATCCTGAACTAGGCAGCTGGTGCGCCACTGTTACCTCTCCCGCCAACCATTCCCAGAAATACTTATTTGATATGCAGCTCATCTGGTCAGGAAAACTGCCCATACCAGGTTGCAGTCTACCTTTCATGCCATTAAGTCAATTTTGAAGCACATTCTTTGTAAATAGGGACAATATCGAGCTGTTTTTACTGCCAAAGTCAAAAGTATGAATTAATTATTGTGGTTATTCATTACCCTGCTGAGACAAATGCTATGAAGAACAAAAGGCAGAACTTAATAAATTAGCTGGCAATGCTAATCTGGTGTGAGTTTTGAGCACTACTCACGAAATATAAGCACTATGACAAAACCTAGTGAAATCAGAAATGCCACCTGATAGCAACAATGAAAAAAAGGGACTTGTTCTCTAATGATCAGACATGAATTTGGGAAATTTGCCTTCCAAGGCACCAGGACTTTGCAGTTCATTACATTCTCAATGACTCATATTATGAATATGTCCTTTTAATCGCTCTTTATTATCTTGACCCTTATTATAAGAGGATTGTTCAGTCTTTTGAGATATGGGTTACCCTTGTGCTCAGAGTACTGCCTTGATCTAAGCAGACTTCTTGCATCCAAATTCAAGCAGATAACAAGAATCCATGTAAGAAGCACAACTACAGAGACTAATAATCCAGACTGGAAAAAGAATCCTCTGAAAGAACAAATGAGAGCTGACAAAACAAATTAAAGTAAGATTTACATTGTTCACGATAGGGTTAGACCTTTCCATTTCTTTATTACATTGATATCATAGGATTAGTGCTGTGATACCTTCATAAACATAGATCTGAAACAAACGACTCTGACTGCACTTCCCATGGGGAAGGAATAGAATTTATAAACTGGACAGTCCTTCCCAGGCCCTTTCTGAGCTACATGTAGGAAATACATGCACCAACACATGAGACATCTTAGGGGAGCTTTCAGCATGTTTAAAACACATACTGTAGCTGTCAGAATGCATTCAAAATAGTAAGCACTAAAAGCTCAGATTGCATATTCCATTTTCATGTTCTCTGAGAATTCAAAAATCCCACTCCAACTGATTTCCATACTTAAATCAATGTCAGAGTGAGTAAAATCAGATCCATTTTGTTTAAAAGCTGCTACAAACCAGAGATTTATATGGGTACTTTGAATTCTCAGTGTAATGGACAATTCTTTATATACATACTGAATAGATCAAATTTTATTGACTTAAAAGCTTTAACAGTCCACAGTGACATTGACTTAACGCAGCCAATCAAATTGCATATAAAGCCCAAGTTACAATGTTAGCTTATTGCTTCGCTCTGGTTTCCTTTAGCATTTACTACTAAGGAATGGTTAAAAGGTCAAAAAGTACTGAATACTAAAGAACTTTGTGAAAGCTTCTCACCTTGTTAGTGCAAAAGATGTTAAAAGTTCAAAGTGAAAGAGAACATGAATTTATGGAAAAGCAAGCACCAGGCTAAAAAACGGCTTGAGTTATTCATAAAAGCAGAGAAAGGGAAGACTTACTTTTTGGATTTCTCTGCAAATAGGTATTACATCTCACCTCACTGGTGCTATCCAAGATAAGAACATAGAAATGTCTAGCCTTTCTTTGCTTAGCAACGCTTTCCCAAAAAAAAACCCCTGAATTCCTGACTTTCAAAGTTCATGCATTTACCCCACGGAGGTTTTTAAATCAAAAAGGAAAAGCAAGCAGAAATTTGCCTAACATTTCGTATGTTAGCTTCCAAAAACCTTCAAACTCATTAACACCAAACTGATAGCCCAGCTAACGCCTGAGTTAGCTGACCACACCTTTCTTTAGCACAGAGGACATAATAGGAGTTTCACATCCTACACTGTCAGCTGTATCCATTGTATAGAGGCAAAAACAGCAATTAAATACATTCTCTTATACAATGAGAGCTCAAGAGCTGTAATGACAAACCCAGAGCACTACACTTCGGGACAGAATTTCCTAATCTTTTCACAGGCATGACAATCTAAAAGGGTATGTTAAGTATGCTTATTGTAACACCATGACAATAAAACAAATACAAAGATCAGCAAGTGTTAAACTGTTGGATTTTACGAAAAACATGCTCACATGAAATGTTTACTTTCAGGACTGAATATTAAGCAAGCATATTAATTGCAAGTAGGAGGATGTGCAAAGATCTATTTATGATCTTCCAACATATTAGCCAGCAAAGTGCTCTTCTCAAAATGCAGTCTTGCACAACTTGGCAAACATGCACAAGGGTAATTTTTGGTTGTGATTAGATTGAATTTTTTTTTTTTTGCTGAATGTTAATGAATTGTAAATTGTCTCCGTTAATTTTACTTTTTAATTGCGGCACAATAAGAACTTACTGGAGCTGATTAAAATTTCATTCACTCATTCTTTAGTGAAAGTTTCAGTCCCAAACTCATAAATTAGAATAGGCTTATTTAAAGAGCTATTTAAATTTTAAAGAGAAAAAGTATAGAAGGTAACTTCAAATAGTCTTAATGAGTTCTTATTATTTTCATATGATGTATGGATACAGGTAAAATAGAGCATCCTTTCACTAAATTCCTGACTATATACCAACTTTTATTTTTCTGTATATTGGTGTATTTGGTATTTCATAACCAAATTAGTGTGGTGTAACAGATGCAAGATATTATATTTATTTCAAAATTAATATTGTTTATTAATTTGGATATTTAGAAGTCATCGTTGTCATCCCCCCCCACACACTAATTTAAATAATAATTGGTTCTTCATACAGTCATGGAACCATTACAGAAAGGAATAACTAGATCCAGATATAACTAGCAAAAATATATAAACATTAATTGAACTGGAAAAGAAGGTTCCTGCAGTCAGTATACTGCTTCTGGTCAATATACTGCTTGTCCACTAGATGGACTCAAGGAATTCCTTTCTGCTCATGGCAGAAGGCAGTTGGTGAATTACAAGAGGCTTTTACTACTTACTCACAAAATACTAGTCTCCCAACTCGTGGGGCTAGCTACAGCTTCAGACACTACACAAACGTTTTCAGGGAATTCTGTTACTGTCTTGTCAGATGCCCTGCACACTTCTTCCCACTTTTGGAGCCATATATTCAGCTTTGCACTTTTGCATATTACTACTGTGCACTGTCCTTATATAAAGCTTGAAGCACTATTTCTTCCTGAGGTCCTGTCATTCTTATGGGGCTGAGCATTCTAAAGAAAATAACCTGGATGGTTTTGGGGGATCTTCTCCCAAGAGGTATAAAATAATTGATATTTGAAATACATGAAGATTCTATGGCTCTGCTTTCCTATGTAGAAGCCAACCTTCAGAATGCCAGACATATGCTACCCTCTGGCAAAAAGCTGACACCGGCATCAAGGAAAAGAGTGTAAGGCTGTGTGTTTGAACAGTGATGTTGTGTATTACTCCTCGTGTTTCCAAGTGCCAGATTCTGTTTGCCTTCATTAAATAAATTTGACTATCTGTGAAAGCAGGGGAAATATATGTTTGTAAGCACAGTGAGCTACAACCAATTTTGCCAGTAGGCGGTATGATAAGAGCTTAAATCCAATTTAGTAGATGAAAAATAAATTTTGAGTTTATATGCAGTTGACTTTAATACCCACAATACTGAATGTTTAAGATATTGTCATAAACTCCTGCATGCAAAAATTTGGATAATCAATTTTAGTTTCTGTTTGTAATTCATAAAGCAAATTTGTTTAGGGTTTTTAATGTTTGCTGCATTTTAATGGCTACATATAAGGCATGAGAGCTGTGGTTTGGAGGACTTCAGTCTACCTATAAGCACTACTTCACACACAGTCAGCTTACTTTCTCACACATGCACTCTCAGAAATGGGATATAAATACATGGATTGCCACTAGGATGACTCCTGCTGTAATGTATTTTGTCTGTTTGCATTGGATGTTACCAGGTCTAATAAGTAAGCAACATGTTTTACAGCTACAAGCACCTTCTAGAAGTTATTTCTAGACTTTTGGAGGAACTAACTATTCAGGATTCTCTAGAGCTGTCCAAAAATACTTTTAAAACACATGCTGTATTATTTATGTTGACTTCAGAGTGCCTGTACGTAACTACATTACTCTGCTCACATCAGATAAATTTCTATGACTGCTGTATACAAATGGTCCATTTACAAAGGAGCCTTCTACTACAATCTACTACAAGAAGAAATGTCTGTTTGGTGACTATGGTGCAGTGAGGTGGGAGTGAACTTTGTAGGTAGAGAAGTATATGTGTGTACATATATATTCATAGGCCTACATGTAGGTTCACTCATATACACATGTAGACATTTATATGTGTATATACACATATATTTCACATGCCATTGGCTGGCAGAATGAAATTTTCAAATGGGAAGAAATTAATGTGACTGTAATTCTGGAGATCCACTGCAGGTTTTTTATTAATAATCCCAAATGTTTAGAATGCACTCAGGTAAGTTTCAAAAAACACCTATGGAATTTACGCATCCATTCCACTTACAGGCATTCGTTGGGGTTTAAAAGATTAACTCCATGAAGCTCCACAGAAAAATCCCTCTGCTAGGATTCATACAAGGCTGTTCTAAAGAAATCCCAGTGGTGAGCTTAATAATGTCTTGGCCAAGGGGTAAATCTCTTCAAAGCTCTAGAGCAGCTCATACATACCAACAGCAGTTAAAGCATGATCTGAGTTATACTTTTTCATTGACCAGCAGAGAAAGCTCCAGAAATCTAACACTAGATTGGACTTAATTCTTTCTATACATTGGTATACTTTTTTGTGTAATTAGCTAGTGGAAAACAACCCTGACAAAGACCTGCACATTTACTAATGATACATTCCAGAAAACCAATTTAATCCCAGTTAGTGTTTGAAATCATAAGATACAATGATATACTGGAACAACCTTGATTATGGAATGAATTAGATTGAAAATAGTTTATTTTTTTATTAAAAATTAATAATGCATGCACCTTAATTCTTGGATAATGATGGTTTTCTCTGCTACATGTCATTAGACATTATAAAGCAGTGTTTTACAGCTATGTTTTAATATATTCATTTTCTTAAAAAACATGTCAAAGTGTTGCTGTCATAGCAGTTATCTAATGCAAATAAAAATACTGCTAATTTTGTAGTAATTTTTCTTTAAACCACCAAGGGGGGGAGGGGGGGGGGGAACCACATCACACGAAACACCAATCCAAAAACATCTGAGCTGCCAAGGCTCCTGTTTTTCAGTTTGCTACAGAAAGCCAAAAAGAGTTCCATCAAATTAATGGTCAGAATAAACTAGGACCATAAGTAGCTCAGAAATTCTGACAAACTAGTCCTCTACTTAAAGCTGAAGGCTTTGGACAGAAGCTGGTAAGTTCTCCTTCAGCTGTAATTCTAGATAGCCTTTCCTCACGAGACACGTGAATAAATGGCAAAACTATTTCTGTTAGCTAGATCTCTCATTTAAGCAGAAATGCAATTATCATGGTACCTAAATATTAGGTGTACACTCTCTAGCTCAATTTTCTCAGCATCATTTATATGTGCTCCATGCTTAAACTCGATAGAAGGACTCCCCACCCATACCAATTAACCTGACTCTGCAGTTTTGTTCTACCTAGTTGCCCTTGAATATTGTCTTGTTCTTTTCTGTGTTGCTCATTTGAAGCAGTTTGAATTTCTTCCCAGAACTGTTTGCAATCTAAAGACTGCATCAATCTGTTTGCCTGTGTTTTTCTATTTTCCATTTGTTCACAAGTGAAGCATGAGATAGGAATGTCACACTACTACAAACACATAACAAAAGATATCTTATAAACGTTTGTGGCGGTTTCCATAAATCTATATGACATAAAAGCATACATATGTAACACATAAACCACAGCATGTAAACATATAGATACATATGCACACAATAAATAATGTGAAAAATCCATGTCATAATGGTTCTCCTCTAGCCACAAGGCTTCAATATGACTACTACTTCAGTGAAGCAAATAAAGTTGTCAAATGTGCTTTAATGAAGACGTGGACAAACTGAGGCAGATAACCAGAGATTTTGGAAACATAGCAGGGGAAAGAAAGAATGAATAGGGAATGCATCATTTCAGTAGTTACAGAAGATAAGGAAAAGAGTAATGCTTTAAAATACACTAAAAAATTAGTTTAGAGATTGAGAAAAAAATCTGATAGTAATGAAGCAGCAGTGAAATTAATTGCCTGGGGTAGTCACAGTATAGCTATCACTGGAGGATTTTAGAAACAGGTTACGCAAATATTTGTCAGGAACTACACAACTATAATTTATTCCACCTTGAGGGTCTCCCAGATTTCTTTTTCCAGGATTCTGCCATCCGGAACAATCATTAATTTAGCAGATAAGGCACTCGCGCAAAACAAAGGGGTTCTGGCATCAGGTTTCTACTCTTACGTAGACAAATAAATATTTAAGAAGCACTTAGGGTGCAGACTTGCATACTGATCATCTGCATCTCATATACATGCCCTAGCTCCTGAATTATCATCTCACTGGGAATCTGGGGTGTTGTCTCATTTGTTTACCTCCAAGAAATGTCTGCATCTGAAAGACTTCACTACAGACTTTTCATTTGAACTGACAGAAATGTTGTGCACATTCTTGTAATTAATGAATTAGCCCACAGTAAAAAGTATTTCAGCTTTGATTCCTCCCCACCTGACTTCATGCATTAAACTTGCAGTGTCCTGTATTCAATTTGAATCTCTTGGGATTGGACAAACATCTCAGCTTTTATGTACAGAATCTAGCCAATTTTCTCAGACTAAATAGACTAAATTCTACATCCCAAAATTCAGAAGCCGCTTATCTACATTACTTTGTGAAATTAAGAAGGGCATCATAGTCTGGTCTTTAACACTTTTAGCTTACATTTCAGTTCTCATCCAGAGATGATAGCTTGACACCTTAAAGGTATTTTATGCATATTCAGATTGTATTAACTATTTTTAGCTGTCTCTTTTAAGTGAAGTGTGTAAGCATATTTTGCCAAACTGCAAAGTTCAGCAGCACATTTAAAGGCAGAAGCACCTTTGAGGTTTAATGCAGCCTTCTTTTCTAAGTAGCATGATTTCAATCCAAACTTAAAAATATTACCATATTACATTGTGTTCCCAGGTCACAACAAACAAACAATCCCTCCCCCCCAAAAAAAGAAATCCCAAACTTTTCATTACTTCAAGTTTGACAAGACTCTTCTATTATTAACATCATGTGAAGTTTCTCTCTGATCACCATATTCCGACCATGCTCAGCAGTGACATTCCATCCTTTAACTAGGAATGAGCACACAGCTTTGAATGGAAGTATCTTTGGGTCTTCCATTATTTCAAGTTCTCTGGGAATGATAGAGAGGATAGACCAGGAAGTCTGGGCTATATCCTGAGGATGAATTTGAGTCCAAATGCTGCAATGCACAGCATATACTTCTTCCCTACTGCAAAATGATTGTCGTGAACATGCTTGTTGTGGAACAGCATAGAGAGGCTGATTGAGGAAGGAGAATGAGATTACACTTGAAGTGAGGAAGAGAGGAAACCCAGCATATAAATTGATTGAAGCTAATGAAAGCACTAAAATGAGATCGCTGCCTAGGGAGGTTTTAGTAAGGAATGATGGGAGGAATTGCTTGAGGCCTTGCCAGATGAGTGGTAGGATGGGTACCACCAATGTGTCACCCACCATAAAGGTCTCCAAATCCTATACTGTGGAAGTTTCTATAACAATTCTGCATGAGAAAATCATCAAGTAAATTGACTAATTCTTCAAAAGAGGTTGTCTGTTTGGCAATCTAATCCATAAAATTAACAGGAATTTCTCCAGGACAGTTTTGCAGCCCAATCAGGCCTGAGATCAAGCTTTAATTACAACTGAGGCATAGAAGAATCATCTTTGAAATATTAAGCAAAGTAGCGGTTTTTAGCGCTGCAGAACTTTAAAGATCTTATTTTTCATACTTTAAAAGGATTGTTAAATATTGTAACTCATATAAAACTATTTTTATAACACCTTGTTTCTTAAGGTACAGTTTCAAATTAACTCCTTACTGATTGCTAATTATGTATCTACACATAATGCAAATAGTTACAGCTAGCAGAAAGAGTGTTATTTTACAGTATATACAACTCAAAGTATCATCTTAATCTATTATTTCTTTCCACCAATTTTAAATTATCTCTTGTATATTTATCTTAAGCTTTGGTAATTTTAAATTACGTAACATAGAAAGAAAATATATATTTTATGCAAGTATGCAACACAATTAGAGACCTCCCCTAATTTCATCTTGAACACCATAATTTTACCTCCTTAAGCAGGGATTATATTTCAGTATTGTCATTAGCTTCAGTCATAAGGTTTTTAGTTTTGTGTTTCATTATTATTATGAAATTTTATTTTCTTTAAGCACTGTTGTGGAGGGCCCATAGGCCCGAAAAATAGGCTCATTCTATGCCTCACTTTGCTTTGCATGCCCAGGCATGTTCCTCCCCAAACCAGGGCTAAACACATTAAAAGGCATAAAAGGTACAAAAGGCCAAGGCGCCATGGTGTCTGCCTGGCCCCGGCCCTGCTAAGGCCTGTGTAGTAAACAGGTTGCATAAGCTCACACTGAGCGTGTGGCCCAGCCTATGCTCTCTCCATTTATGGAGGTGTAAGGCATAGTAAATTCGCCTATTTTGGTGATGTTTGGCTGTCTGCCAAACCGATTGGTCAATAATGGCCAATTGGGCCAATTGATCTCGGCCCACAGTTTATAAATGAGAGCGCACA
>WAAF01003013.1:467154-922075 GCA_013400475.1 Tricholaema leucomelas | reverse complement strand
TTAATAGTCTGTTAATAGTTAAATGCTAGTCATTGTAATATAGTTCTTAGTAAGCCGTTTATTGTGATATTAGCCCATAAGGTCGACCCATAACCGTGAATGAACAATATTTAATACAGTGGTTGGGGGGTGTTGAGAGTTAAGAATATTGAGTTTAATAAACATATATTTTTATATAACTATCTCGCACCCATTGATTTCTTCCCTTCGCCACAAACGGGCGATAAGGGCAGATTTCCCCCTCCGCCACAAGCACAAATACTCTTTGGTCCTCTTTCACATTTTTGTGTTCTTAGACATTTTAAATTTTCTTATTTCTACTATTTATACTTATTTATACTACCCTCAAAAATACCTTAACTGACAGAGTTCATTGCTTTGGCTATTGAAGGCACGTGTTATGGCACAACCTATAAACAGGACACGGAGTCAGCAGACGTAGCCATATGTAACTTTGTAAGGTACCCTGGTGCTCCACACATAGCTGATACTTATCAGCTTACTACATGGAAATCAATTGCTGCACAAGGTAAGACAAGAGCCAGTGGCATCAAGTTGCACCAGGAGAGGTTTAGGTTAGACCTGAGAAGAAACTTGTTCACTGAAAGGGTTCTGACTCATTGGAACAGGCCTGCCAGGGAGGTGGTTGAATTCCCATCCCAGGATTGTCCCTGTTTAAAAGTCACAGAGATAAGGTGCTAAGGGACATGCTTTAGCACCAGACATGGTAGAGTTCTATAATGGTTAGACTTGATGATTTTATAAGGTCTTTTCCAACCAAAATAATTCAATGGTTCCAAGGTGAACCCACCCTGAGAACTGCTGAACTCTGGATGTTGCTGAGACCGAACACTTACACAATTAATATTGGGCTACAGCAGCACAGTTAAGGATTCAAAACGTCTCCAGGCTCTGGCTTTGTGCCCGTATACATCTTGCCTGCGGAAATATGCTAAAATGGCATCATTCCAGCTTGCCTCTGTTCCTTCTTCTGTTTGTGTACACAGAGCAAATGGGGAGAAGTAAAGAAGCCAAGCAAGGCTTGCAGGGCTGGGACTGTGTCTTTGCTTGCTGGCCTTCAAAGGGTGTTAATTCTCGAGACTGAAATGACTAACAATGTTTTCTGTCCCAGACAGGTATTATTATGGTTTGAGCAGAAATAGTATTTGATACTAAAAATACAAGAATGCGAATAGTTCTTTAAACTTCAACACAAAGAAGCTGTTTTCATCTGCTATAATGATACACTTACACTAAGCATTTTTAAATCTCATGGGTATGAAGTCCTTTACATAAAAGTGTATCTTTTCAAGGAAACCTGGGCGGAAAATCCTTCATGTTATGTTTCTGTCTGCAAAAAATACTGATTTAGAAATCTCTTCATCTTCATGGATATTTATTTCTGGCATTATTCTTCAATTATCTCAGCTGTAAACATTAGAGAAATGACTAATTAATTAGAAAATCTTTTGCGCTAGACATCTGATGTCTAGAAAAATTAATATTTGTTATTTAGAGGGTCTGAGATCTGATGAAAGGAGGTAATTTGAATTAGCTGCTGATAGTTCAATTAGTGGATAATTAATTTTCTTCATATTTTGTCCTAGATTTCATTAGACAACAGTTGTAGAGTAAACATTTCTGTGTTCGTGAAAGGATGTCAGAATTCAGGTCAGATTATGACTCCTCAAACAAAAAACACAATATGCAACAGCAAGTCTAATCATAAAGAAAAACCAGGGGGAAAGTAGGAGAGGAAACTCAATAAGTATTCAGATACTTATTTTGTAGCAGTTTTAATTGTTTCTATTGGAAAATAAGTGACTATGACCCTCATCTCTGTAGACACTCACTGACCCACATGGACTTCCAAAGAGTAGAGGCAATATTCTGTCATTTTAACATGATAGCTACAATAATGAAATAACAGGCATAGTTATTAAAAACCAGGGCAACACACTATATTTTCTTTATGTGCTTTTATGTTCAGTGTTTCATGTAACAGTTTTCTTATTTATGTGTAGTAAGAATTTTTTCTCTAATAAAAATTACTTTATACTACACAGAATATATGTAATAAAGGCATTTTATTGCTATCTTGAAGACAGACACCATGAGAGATAAGTTCTGATTATGACAGAAACATAAAATGGAGTTGGCCAGGACAAATCTAGTGGGGAAGGTGTAATTAGCACGTGAGCACGTGTCCTACTCAAGCATTAGTTAATGAGACTTTCAGTGAGTGATAGCTGAGATGTAGCAATAATGGTAACTTAGATTTAATTCCAAGGTGTCTGGGTGATGACAACCCTATTAGCAGTGTCATTTAGTTTCTCTCTGCAGAAACAATCTTAATGCACAAATTAGAAGACAAAACACAATGCAACTTTAATCATCGTCTGCGGAGATAAGTGTAGAGAACGAGGGAATTGTTGCTTACAGCAGTGAGGAGGTGGAGCATGAAGTGGTAAAGCATATACTGATCGATTATTGCATAAAACTAAGCACTGTGAAGTTTTCTTCAAATAAATTCAATGGATTTGCTTCATTTGAGTCAGAGGAAGCAACCTAAGTCACCAGTGTATACTTAAGCTGGTATATATTTAAAGCTTTACTGGTTCAAGGCCTCCAGATAATTTTTATGGATGCCTTGGGCCTCCATATCATCAAGAAGTTGTTTTTAGAGATTACCTTTTCACACATTAGCCAGACAAACGAACATGACTATTAGTGGGTTGAAGTGCCTTTAATAACCTTCAGCACATTATTACTAGATTCAGTTTCAGATCTGGAATTCTTCTCCTTGCTGGTCTGAAAGCATCTTGGTCCAAAATTCTCAGACAACTACTACATATGAAAAGCCAAAAAGCTAGAAGGCAGAACTTACTTAAAAACAGTTCATTCATTACAGGTTGAATTAGAAAGGGACACTTTTTCCACCTGAGAATTAGAAAGACTGCTTATCCAAAGAAGCACAAAATTATTCACTTTGAAAGAAGCTTGATCTTATGAACCTGAAGGACAGAGCAAGTTCTGCAAGTTCCTGCAGGCATATGAGGGGAAAAAAGATCTATTATGTATTGTTAAAGAATAATTATGCAGACATCAGAAGTTAGTGTAGCTTTCCATGCCTACACAACATCTGTTTCATGCACTGAAATAACCATTTGGAAAACATAATACATCTGCCTTCAGAAGTAAAACTCCAAACAATTTACAATATTCTCTCCTTTACCTAATCAAACTCAAATAAAAAAAAGTGATTTCAACTTAACTGACATGCATTTTACCATAATTTCACTAAAAATGTGTATGCCTTAGATTGTAATGAAATAAATCACTTACCAGCCTCTAGCAACAGCTCTTCAGGTATCTCAGGACCTTAAGAAAAAAGGAGAAGGAGGTACTTAGTGCAATTTATGAGAAAAACAAATTTTATTTTGTTTTATTGTAATTATTTTATAATACCAAAATAATTTACTAAGGCAAGTAAAAGTTTGGAATTAGTAACTTAATACTGCTACTAGTGAAGTCTGGGATAAGGCTTCCACAGCCTTCACTAAATCAGCTTTAAGCCATGAGAGACAGAGAGAAAGTGAGCTACACCAAAAGGCCAAATCAGAAATAAATGCAGCCCCTGCCTAGTTTGCAAAGACGCATTCTGAGTAGCTGCAAAATCACTTTTGAGCCCATCTATGACCCATTTAAATAAATGTTCTTGCTAAATCTTCACTCAGTGAAAAACTTTTTGACACAATGTTTTGGTGCCCTCTCAAGTCTCCCAAAACATCAGGCAGTCATAGCATGTCAACAAAAAGGAGAAAGATCTCATAATCCTCAGCTTATTTTTAAAACATTCCTGTGATTTAAACCTGATATAAATCTGAGTTCCTTTTTGTCAAGCAGAACGCTAAGAAGGTCAGTACAAATCACTGTGAGTGGAAAGTCAGATTCTATAGAAAGTCATTAATCTCTTAAATATCTCACAATTGTTTAAGGAAAATACACTTGCTGTTTTTTTTCAGAGAAGGGATGGGAAGTACTAAGTGTGGGTTTAGCTCTGTGGTGCATATTTCAGCCCTTTCTGCAGACTACTGATTTTGAATAACTGGGGTCAAGAAAACTGACAACAGCTCTGCAAGATTTGAAGAGCAATCTTCTATCAGATGCAGAGCCAGAACTACTGTACACATTCTGGTTCCTGACCACATTCATCAAATATTTTGCAACATACATAATATTTTGCTCAGATCATTCCATGTATCACAAATTATTTTTATGGGTTTTGTCTGCTGAGTCAGTACAGCTTTCTGATCCATACTAACTCTTGCAGACATCAGAATTCATTTTTCAGTAGAAGATGAAGATTTTTCATGAGTCTTCTAATTCTTCGTCCATCACTCTTTGGCTATGACCATTTTTTTTTCTTTGTGATGCCAATTTCATTTCTCATTTTTTATAAGCATTTGTATTGAGTGAAACCCCCACATCATTAATTCCAGAGATTTAATTGCAATTTCATTTTTACCTTTAGCATAAACAATTGTTGAGAAAATTAACTGCATTTCAGCTGGGACTGCCAGATAAATTTTTTACAATTAGGTACTCAAATCTTACTGAATATTATAAGAA
This sequence comes from Tricholaema leucomelas, assembly GCA_013400475.1. Taxonomy (NCBI): domain Eukaryota; kingdom Metazoa; phylum Chordata; class Aves; order Piciformes; family Lybiidae; genus Tricholaema lacrymosa; species Tricholaema leucomelas. The sequence continues at coordinate 917,443 of WAAF01003013.1, read as the reverse complement.
AATCTCTTCTCTGTCTTCATTGCATCTCATCATTCTTCTGCACTTTGAGCCTAACCCACTTCAGATGATGGTTTTGTATTTGCAGTGATTTCAGTGAGCTTCCAGTCAACCATCAGAGGCTTGCGAGACTGTCATGCCTAATATTACAGCACTATATCTCTCATTTACAGTGCTCTCGCAGCTTAGAGGAGCTATTGGTGATTCCTCTCATAGCTGCAGCTACCCAATAGGATCAGCTCTAATGCCAAGTGTTTGGTTGGCAAAGGAGCAAGTAAGACGTCCAACTCAAAACTACCAGTAATTCAGCAGCCAGGTAAAACTGACTGAAGACTATCATAGAATTTTCTTAGTCTGTTTACTGAGTAACTTCTACTCATTGCTTTTAAGAACACACAGACTAATCAGCAAGCCAACCATTTACTGAGCACCTTGTGCTTCAGATATGCCAGACCTTCACTACATCCTTATTTGAAACCGCAACCCAGTTGCTATGACTACAGCAAGCTCCCATAGGATGGCTGTATTTAGCTGGCACATACCAAGCACCCAGAATACTAATGAAATGGAAGAGTCCACCTATGTGCACTGCAATTCAAAGATGCATTTTACAAAACTAAAATATTTGCAGCTTAGCAGAAACCTTTTCTCTTTCTACGCCCTGTATCTGGATTTCATTGCTTTAGTATTTTTTCACTTTTAAGTTTAAATATGTAGATTATCAGCAGTAAATATTTTCAAATAAAATTAAACAAATCAATTTAATAAGAATTTCATATAGTAACACTGCATATAAGTTATGTTATAGCATATTGTATTAAACTGAAACATGGCAGCTTTTACTTGGTTTTGGCTTTATACAGCAAAATTCATGGCAAATAATCTACAGTGTGTTTGTTCTCAACCACATCAACAGACTCTCCAGGGAGGTGGTGGAATCCCCATCCCTGGAAGTGTTTAAAAGACACAGAGATATGATACTGAGGTACATGGTTTAACACCAGACTTGATAGATTTAGATAGTAGTTGACTTAATCTTAAAGGTTCTTTTCCAACCAAAATGATTCTTTGATATCTACACAATTTCATATACAAGTGAAATTCTTGCTACAGGTTATGGCAGGGAAAAAAGTTAACTGTTTGAGCATTCAAACACTGGAACCAAAGTCCAGTCAGGTTGTAGACACTCTCCTTGCAGGTACTCAAAATTTCACTAAACAAGGCCTTGAGGAACCTGAGCTAGTCTGACCTGATTTCAGCAAGGTCTGGACAAGAGACATTAAAATGTCTTTTCCAACTTCAATTATTCTGTTATTCTGTTGTACAGGCTATGGTTACCCCCTCAACCCAAGAGTCTCAGCCCTCACCTTAAGACAGTATCATTCCAAATAACTTATCAAGAACCAGACTCAGAAGTCCTCAATTTTAGGGAAATAACTGCTAGAATCAGTGAGGAGTAAGAGATAATTCCATAAAAACTGCTGTAGTTCATTCTTGAAGAGGTTGCATGTATATCCCGAAGCAGATATTCTTATTTTCTGTCTCCTACTCCTAGTTACAACTTAATCAACAACTGAAAAGTCTGTTTCTATACCAGCATTTCTTCTTTGCCTTTAATGACACTTGCACCTAAAATACAGACATCACAGCAGAAATGTCTAATAGATTATAAGAACTTGAAAGATCTGCATAAACTATGCCACACTTTTTACTTCTTCACTATTTCAGTGTCATTGAGTAATTTGCAGTTGCTGATTTACAGAGCAAAAATATTCACAGTAGCTATATGATACTAAACAGTTTCTACTGTGCAATTTCCCTATAAATAATTGTTCATTTGTCTCACGTAAGCAGAGCACAGTGCAGCAAAGCATAATGGCATACTTTCAACATGATCTAGTCCCAAAAGTAAATCAAATTTCTTTGTATGATGTTCCTTAGAACCAGACAGACTGTACATGCATTAAAAGTATATTCAGAGAAACTTTTCAAGGGATGGTGAAACTGATGTTAGACATTATCAAAATGCCTATACCCAAATGCTAACTCATTTTAAGAATAAAATTAAATAAGGCCAAGCAAAATTGTGACAGAACATTAAAAATCCACAAATTTCAAAGAAAATATAGCTGATTGTTCAGCTTCTACTAGACTGAGATCTCACCACAAGAAAATAGAATCGTCTGTTTCATAATGCAGGTCTGCCAACATGTTCCTCACTAGGAGCTGGAGTTTGGGTTTGATCCAAAACAAGTGTCAGAATTAAATTTACCAGACTAGCATTTTGAGTCAGTGAGAAGAATCAGACCTCTAAAATCAGAAGTTTTGCAATATGGTTTTGTTCCAAAGGAAGAAACTCTAAAAGCCCTGAAGTCCTACATAAAGGAAGCTATGAGATTCTGAACAAAATGAGAATCCAGCCCAGACCATGATCTGTCTACTGTTTGTCTATGTTCTTATGAACCGAAAGCAGAGAAAAGGAAAACAAAGAATTTATCAGGTGATTTTTTTTTTCCATTATAAGCTTCTGCACATGATACAATTAAAAGGGAAAATAAACTTAACATTATACCTAAGTAACACATGCATTTGACCTAATTAAATGCAGACAAAAATTATCCTTGTAGTTAATAAGGAAAAGAACATTCAGTAGAAGGGATGTTCTTGAGCAACTCGTCAAGCAGTAATTGATATACTTCAAGCTTACTGCTGTAATTGACAGTTTCAAGAATGTGACTCCAGAGAGTAGTCCATTGGAGGTTGTCCAAAATCAGCATTTGGCCCACAACACTGAAAAATATTGGACTGCCCTGACTACTTTTGTTAGATATTTCACCATCTTCACACAGAGATGGGAAAAAACCCAGTGATAATGCCAAGAACTTCTCCAAGGTATAGCTCTGATCTCAGCAAAGAAACAATCAGTTCTGTTGTTTGAGTGTGTCCAAACCTACACTCCCTACCCCTTATGTTCAATCTCAAAATAAGCATCTGACATAGAAAGAGTTCAGTGGTTTAGCTGACAGCAATTTGAGCTGTTGTTTTACAGTTAAAATGCTGAAAGCTAACAAAAGAGAGCTGAAGAAAGGTTTTATTGACGTATTTTGTTGCAACCAGCATTTAATTGTGCTAACCTTGAGCAATGTTAACCACTCAACATTTTCAAGTTAATATTCTCAACATTTTTACTTCTAACAGCAACATCATTTGCTTGAGGGAACAAGGAAAACAAGGCAAAATATTTCCAGAATGTGAATAAAAAGTTATAAGCAAAGTAGCTTATAACACACACATTCAGTAATAAATGCTACTATCTTCAAGGCATGGACAACACAAAACAACAACACAAGTGTATTACAAAAACATTTAAATGGTTTTATCCTTGTATTTTGTCTTGATCTACATTCTCCCCCTTGTTTTACAAACTGTTTGGATGGAAATTCTCTGTGGCTGTTCGGTAGGTGTCATACACACATGGATTTCAAAGACAGTGCATTTTCGCATCTCATTGCACTAAATACTATACACCCTTAACATCCAGTAAGAATCAAGCCATACCTTCTACTTTTTCCACAGTACATTGATTACTAATACATCTTTCCTGTTTAGAAATACACATTCACCCCAAAATGTAGCCAGTTAGCTATTCAGTATTGAAGTAATTAAGCCCCACTGTGATCTGTCCTTCCTACAGACTTCCTTATGTATTATTTTCTTCCTCTGGCTTCCATGTCCTGATCTTTTTTCACTAATTACCTGGATTTGTATCTTCCATAAATTCACAAATTACTTCTATTCTATTAACTTTCCTCACTTTATGCTCCTGCTGCAATCACCTAAAGTGTCTCTCTCTCCTATCCTCCTAATCATTTCTTTAAAGCATGACTCTTTTCTCTGCCTTATTATTTTTTTAAATTAAATACCTAATAATCAGTCCTTAAGTATTTCAGATTTTTATTTCATAGAATCATAGAACTACCAGGGCTGAAAGGGACCTCAAGGATCATCTAGTCCCAACTCCCCTGAATAGAAGGATGGGAAAGAGTAATCTGCCTGCATGCACTCTTTGCAACAGCTCCTCTAGTAAACTTTCCAAGTTTCTAGCTAATATCATCTTTTATACAGAAACACATTCTAGAGCTTGCCTGCTGTTCAGTGCAGTAGAATGACACAACTAATGAGGAGCCCTTTGATTCCCAGTAAACATTTTCTGTCTTTTAAAAACAACCATGTCGGGGTTATGAGGCACATGTGAGGCATGTCTCTGTGAGTTCATCTGAAAAGCCTCTGAGAAGTCAGGGAAAAAAAAAAAATAGGGGCAGTCATCTGCCTCTCAAATTTATGAACCAAAATACTAAATTGACTGTAAAAACTGTGTAAGGAACAGTTATGAAGGTAATTAATGACAATGTGAAGAAGTAGTGACCAAAGAACACATTCACAACTCTATGGTAGACAAAACCTTTTGAGCTCTTTACTCAGTCAAACTTTAATGGCACTCCTTAGGCACAAAATGTTTTGCCTACTTTTCATATTCCTAAGAGAAAGTGAGTAGGCTGTTTGTTTATTTCTCTGTAGACATGATGTTAATAAAAGTATGGTTATCTACTTTCCTCACTGGAAAGCAACAGATAACATTTCAGATTTGCAGGAAAAGTGTGTACACTCTGTTCAAGAAAGTCCTTCCTATCTTAAAGTGCTGAGCTTCAGACTTAAAAATCAATAACACTTCAAACAGTTTCCACTTCCTATCATTTTCATTATCTGTTACACCAATCATTTGCAACAATCTTGCCAGGTTCAGTGTTTGAAATTACCTGGCCTTCATTTTCTACATCATTTTTCCTATAGAACTTAGTCTTTAGATACTGTGTTACTCTTTGGAAAAACAGTGGTTCTGACCTTGGATATTTTCATGAAAAAAACAAACAAACAAATCATACTGTGGTTGACAACAATACCCTCCCCCTACTCACTGTATGTGCACTTCATTGTTGAAATTCTAACCAAAAGGTCTTCTATATATATAATATTCTGAGGAATTAAGGTAGCTCCCAATAAGAAGTTAAATGAACAGTGTTCAATCATTGTTGTCCCTCGTGTTCATAAGTTATAGGGCACACACAGTCATTAGCACAGCTCAGCATAGGGAATTTGCAGCTAATAAAAAGTTCACAGAAGCCTTAGGTGAAGTTTGTAGAAACATGACTGAATTTGCACTGATGCCCCAGCTGAAGATGATGTTGGCATGTTAAGTTCCTGCTGGTATAGCCCTGAAAATCTAACTTAAATATGAGATGGTTTCACAGATCTCACTTTCTCATTGTCTGTATCATTTTTCCTGCCCACCAGCTGCCTCCTTTCTCTGTTCCAGTGGCTGTGTCTCCCAGTATTCAAAAGGGGCATAGACCAAACTCATTGATATTCATCAGTTCAGCTTTTCTTCCGTTCCACTTAAGTTCAAAGGGTATTATAACAAACTGAGGGCTGTACCCAGAGGCCATCTGGCTGTACCCCAGATCTTTGGAGGTCCTGAATTATTGGTTTACTCCTTTACAATGCAACTTACTAACTTCATCCCTATTTAAGAAGAGGAACAACTATAATCCCTGTTCCCCTTCACACTTGCAAAGTAATAGAGTTCTATAAAGTTGCTACAAGCAAAATTAGGAACATTATCTAGGTCACTAACATGACAGAGCCAATTCTGACACATTCACCCTTCAATACCTTTCAGCTCACTAGAGAACTAATACCAGGAATTTTTGCTAGAAGCAATGAGCTCATCAATTGCAGGTGTCACAGACAAAAGAAACCTGGACATATTAGTCACCAGCCACAGGTTGAGCCACCAGAGTGATGCAAGTGTAAATGAAGTAAATGAGAAGCTAGAGAGAATCAAGCAGGCATTTCCAGGAGAGTCTGGAAAACATTAATCTTTGTCAAAATACCTGGACTGCTCAGTACAGCTCTTCTTATTCACATTCTTAAAAGTTAAGTGAGACTGAAAACATGAACACACCCCAAAAAAAAGTTACTGTCAAAGGAATAACAAAACTATTATATGACAAGAAACTCAGAAAAGCCCATCAGAGGATATGACTGTACTCTACAAATAAGGAGTTTAAAAGAATAAATTAAGGTAAAGGTTAAGGTAGCTAGGCAAATGAAGAAAAGCACATAAACTGAGTTCTTTGAGACTAGAAATTAGAAGGGAGTTTCTAGCCATCAGAGAAATTACATTGTTGAATTGTTTTCCAAGTAAAACAGTTAAGACAAAACTCCTAGCTATCACAACATCTGACCTGAGGTTTGTGAAACACCAATGGCAATGTGACTTAATGAACCATGCAGCTTTATCCAGCACTGCTTTCCTAGTATGCCTTTTCCAGAGGCCAGATAATAGAGCTAGGAGTCTTAATATCTAACATCCATCTGCTGTCATCACAAATACAAGCACCTCAAGAAAACCTCTTTCAGAGCACTGTAAACAGTATTTGACTGACACAGTTATGTTGCTTCTAAATGACCATACAACATAGGCAGTACATGCAATGCAGTACATCTAGTGAGGGCTGGATTCCTTTTGCTTTTAGTCCAATGCCTGACTGCAGATAAGCAACTAACATATCTCCTATGCAGCTTCTTGCAATGCAGCATTACCATGTAGAAAACAGCTATCAAGAGAAACAACAAAATCCAAGTTCCAGATTTTCAGGTGTCCTTTTACATATCAGTCCTGAGTTTAACAACAAAGAGGTAACTCTTGCAGTCGTGACCACTTGCAGACAACTGCCTTGGATAGAACACTTCTCTTTTCATCCCAAGAAGGAATAGCTGTATATTTATGCAAAGTATTTAAATTTTGCTGTATTTTTAGGTATCTTTGAACATGTCTACCAAATCCCCTTGCCAAGGATTTTTTTTTTCTTCTATAAAATACTTGCAGTTTTACTTTGTGAGCTGATAAGCAAATTGGCTGGTTTAGGCAAAGCCTCCCATCACTCCAAGCACTGAACATTAGGGTTTTCCTCAGAGAATGTAAATGTAGGGAGTGTTAGATGGGACCGTCCATCTCTCTGCATGGTGTCTTGCCTGCAGAGCTCTGCTTGCAGCTTAAACTACTGTAATGCAGTGGCAGATAAATGAATACATGTGATGAATAATAATGTTGTATTCTGTAGCCTACACATCAGAAACCAGAAGCACTACAAATCAGAGATATTTTGGACAGATGTTGCTGTGCACCATTACACATGACACAAGGGCTTAGGACTAGAGATGAAGTTGACTGTTGAATCATGCTCAAACATCAGAAAGAATTTAAGAAGCATAAAGTAATAATTTTAAACATAACTAATTAGATGCTACCACTAATGCCTTAACATTCACAAAAAAAAGGAAGAAAGGGGAGGAATACAGGTAGCATCACTCGTGTGCACAGGTAAAAGTTTTGACTGATTTATCTGACTTGTTTCTACATAAATACCTATAAAAGCAGATTAGTGCTCTGTTTTATTATGCCATGCACAGGTATCTTTTCTCATACCAAAAGGATATAAAAAGCTGCTGAATGGGAGCAACACTACCCATCCTTTACCAAGGAGTGCTGCACTATACAAAAGACAAGAGGAAAGCAAGGGGTTTGCAAACAGATTTTAGCGATCCCAACATTTTGAACAGCCACTCTTAGCTACCATGAGCTAGTCAAGGAACATCTTCCACTTGGCAATATTATTCCTCTCTTTCATCACTGAATTTGATGAAAACACTCCAATCACTTACATTACAACCATTCTATACTACTTACAGTGATTGGTGCTATTGTATTCTGCATAGCTACATATAACTTAATTACATGAATATTTATTATCACAGGTGTGACCTTTTTACTGTTCCTTATTCCAAGAAGAGTTGTTTTGAATACCTACTGGTCCTTTGCAAGTGTTCTAATGCATAAAGAATAGTCTTATGCCCACAACTAGTGTATGAGCAAGGCTAGATGACAGCTAATTTTGAATGCTTTTTTCTGGTCTATTTCAGCTGAGCATCTAAATGGTGTCATCTAAATAATTTTAAAAGAATCTTCAAAAGGCTACTGCTTTTCTCCTCATAAAAGAAATGTGGGGGGGAAACACATAAATATTGCAAAATATAATATAATTCAATTCTAAAGTTATTTAAGAAACAAACAAAACTAGAGCCTGAAATGATCTCTTGTCCCTCACAGCAATCTACTGTGTCACCAGTAGATATACACAATAGTGACTACTGAAATGAAAAATACATTTTCATGTCAAGTACAACATATCACATCTATGTTGAACTGAAAACAATTCAGAAGGAACAATATCTTCGTCCAACTCAATGACATTTCAGTTGATAACTTTAATTTTTCCATAATAGAAGCCTAATAACATGACCTGTATTTAAAAAAAAAAAGAGGTGGAAGTGAAAAGGGAGAGGTGAATGGAAGGCTTGTTTTGATTTTACGACATACATAAAGCAATTAAACTTGCATGTCAGAGCATTTTAAATAAAGGTTACAACCATTCTATACTACAGACAGAAAAAAAAGGAAGAAAAGTGCTCTCAGAAAGCAGCAGCTTTGGAGAGGCAGAACCTATCAACCACAAAGCATCTGTCAGTAAGAGATCTATGCACCACAGGGCACAGTAAGACAGAGTCATCTATTTGTAAAAGCTGTATCTACAATTGATGACATATAGCTCCTCCCCAAACATAAAGAAAGATAAAGCAAAGAATCACAAAATATCATTCCCAATCTGCACGTGGTCTACATGAACTAATTATTGCAGCAAGAGCCATGGACACATCCACATTGGATGGATCCTATTCACTGTACAAATGAAGGTGCTTACAGCATTTTTTCCTTTAGCAGAATCTGTGGATACCATTATCGGAAGTACACACTAGAATGCACTAATTTCATCCTGAAATACTGCATACCCTCCCACAGGTATAGGAGAGAACAAATCAGGCAATTCAAAAAACCTGAGTCCACCTCAGTGTAAGCTCAGTAACTTGAAGAGAGTAAGTGGTATGAAGAGCAGCAGTCCCCCTGCCCAACACTTCTATCCCTGTGCACCTGCACCCCTTCTTCAACATAAATTAACCCCCTGAACAGGGGTTATTTTCTGCAGGAAAACAGCTTTCTGAGCAAGCCAACAGCAGGAGCGTTTTTCTTCCCTCTGAAGTATTTCATACTGAACTGACTCACAGAAATGTGGAGCAAGCCCATCTTTAACACCAATGTCCTGATGGTCCTTACAGCAATGGAGGAAAGCAGAAGGTGAAATGTGAAGAAATCACAGAATCATCCAGGTTGGAAGAGACTTCCAAGATCATCCAGTCCAACCTAGCACACAGCCCTAGCCAATCAACCAGACCATAGCACTAAGTGCCTCATCCAGGCTTTGCTTAAACACCTCCAGAGACAATGACTCCACCACCTCCCTGGGCAGCCCATTCCAACACCAATCACTCTCTCTGGGAAGAACTTCCTCCTAACATCCAGGCTATAACTCCCCCAGCACAACTTGGGAGTGTGTCCCNTGTGTCCTCTTGTTCTGGTGCTGGTCGCCTGAGAGAAGAGAGCAACCTCACAACCTCCTCCTGGCTACAACCACCCTTCAGGTAGTTGTAGACAGCAATGAGGTCTGCCCTGAGCCTTCTCTACTCCAGACTAAACAATCCCAGCTCCCTCAGCCTCTCCTCACAGGGCTGTGTTCCAGGCCTCTCACCAGCCTCGTTGCCCTTCTCTGGACACATTCAAGCATCTCAATGTCCTTCTTAAATTGAGGGGCCCAGAACTGGACACAGTACTCAAGCTGTGGCCTGACCAGTGCTGAGCACAGGGGCAGAAGAACCTCTCTTGTCCTACTGGCCACACTGTTCCTGATGCAAGCCAGGGTGCCATTAGTTGTCCTGGGCACACTGCTGGCTCATGTTCAGCTACTATCTACCAGTACCTCCAGGTCCCTTTCTGCCGGGCTGCTCTCCAGCCACTCTGTCCCCAGCCTGTAGCGTTGCTTGGGGTTGTTGTGGCCAAATTACAGAACCCTGCACTTGGCCTTGTTCAATCTTATCCCACTGGCCTCTGTCTACCCATCCAGCCTGTCAAGGTCCCTTTGAAGGGCTCTCCTACCCTCCAACAGCTCCACACCTGCTCCTAGCTTAGTGTTATCTGCAAAATTACTGACACTGGACTCAATCCCCTGGTCTGGATCATCGATAAAGATGCTGAACAGGTCTGGGCCCAGCACTGATCCTTGGGGCATGGGGCCTGCTGTGCTGCCAGGGTCACTATTCTGTGAAAAAGCTGCTGGACAGTCATACTTTCTCTAAGCACCTGGTTCTTACATTTTCCACTAAAAACTGTTCTGATGCTATTATAGTCAGACTGTACCAATTTTCATGAATTCAACTTATCCTGCCTTTTTAATGGGGTTAGGTCACAGATTAAAGCACGAATATCAGCAAGACTTTCCTTCCCTTAGCCTTCAGTCTGCACACAAACTCAATGTTGTATGGCAAGAGTCCTGTGAGCCAAAAAAAGAAGAAATTAGGAAGTTATTAGAAACTTTTTTTTTTTTGGTTTGCACTTCATAGACCTTTTAGTATTTTTCTCGACCTTTTTCTAAATCCAAGCAGCAATAGGATACAGCATGCTCCAGACAACGAGCAGACATGCTCAGTACTAAAGATTTTGTCAGTCAGAAATCACATCCTAGTGTGAATTTTGAATAATGTTCTTTTGGCATAAATTGAAAGGATCCCTGTTAGCATCACCCTGAGAGACAGAGATCTTTATATTTTCCTTTGTCACGACACAGACATGATGTAAATTTCTATTCCCTTTTGGTATTCTCTGTCTGCTGGGCACATTCAGACTGTCTGGGCAATGACTCTTTAGCAAAGTGAGTCACGGCTTAAAAGGTAAAATGCATTTTCTTTTGTGTCTCTGCATGTGTGCTGTGAGTAAAAATGCACAGAACTCTGCAAAAGGTATCTAGAGAACTGAGTTTCAGCATCTTTGGATCTTTAGACCCTTTGCCACAACTCCTGTTTCCTGAGCCTTTTTGTTGTATTCTCATCAGGTTGTAAGTGATTTCTTTCCATGCTCTTCCTTGTAGCTCTACTTCAACTGACTAGCACTTGATTCCTCCTATTCATACTATCTTTATTTTCTTCAGTTCATTTTAACTTCCCCATCACACTAAACTCCTTTATTTCTTTGTTCCTCTTTAGACAGGCAGAAGTGAGTAGTGTTTACTTTGCTTGCTTATATAACTGATTTTCTCAGCTACGCAAACACTACCAAGATTGTGATATTCTTCAGTAGACAGACATTTTGCTGCTCAGTAGCTATAAAACATTATCAGTCACTCTTTTCTTTGTTTCTGTATTGCTTGCTGACCACAGATTTGTCAGTCTTTTCCGTTCTGTGATTGCAGTAACATTTCACTGTGATTTTTTTGCCATTAATATGCTGTGAGACACACTGCAGCACAAACACTTATGGTTTACTGCACCCTCTACTCCTATTTGCTTTAATTCCTGACTTGCTTGAGATGCTAAGTTCCAATGATGAAAATTTATCTGAGATCACAATACCAAGTTCCAAAGGAAACACAGATATGTCGTATCAACTTCATTTCAGTAAGGGCATGGTACTGCATGTTTTAGTCCAATATTTTTATATATGGAATCTACCATGGGTTGTCATAAAGCTCCAAGCACAAGATGAACATCCAGATCCAGACCAAAACTTTGCACTGTTATTCTCTGCATATATTACCCAGAACACACATAATGCTGGATTCTTTTTGAGCACCAGAGAATTAATTCCTGCCACCATCATCTGCTTGGTTACGCTTCACTGACAACCAGAAGAGAAAATGTAATAGCATTGATAAGACTTAATCCAGACACTAAAAATGCCATCTAGCCAAAGATTTGGGGTTCAGAGGTGATGAATACTGTAAGCCCTTTGAGAATAGGTGAGACAGAAAGGCTTTAAATGTATCTTTGTGAAGTTCCTGTATTCTTCAACCCTCATTTAAAATCTTACTTTTGCAAGGCCAATTAAGATTCTTCCATCTTACAGTTCACCTGTTAGGCTTATCTTTCATCTCATCATATGCTTGTTATTGACTGTGCAAAAAAAAAAATCAGGTATTTTTGCTTTGACACAGCAAGAACTGGACTCACCACTCTTGCAGGACCATGGATTGCAAGTCCTGTGCTGAAGCATAGATGCATACTTCAGAGAACCCCTGCCTCAGCTCAATGGCTAACTAAACACAGGGGTCCTTATGAGACAGAACACCGCCAGATGAAACAATATTCTGTTAAGAAGCAAAAATAATAGTTCAGCACTTTTTAAACTGTTGTCTTAGTAATCCTGGCACCTGAACGACTCCACCTATAGAATGAGTTGCTTATCTGTTTTCCTCCTGCTTTCACTAGGGCATGGCGTTGTGAGCATTAGAAAACAATTCAGTTTCCTCAGCCTCCATGGTTTTCCCCTGTGCCCACACCATCCTCAACACAGTCACTGCATATTTGCAAACAGAAATTGAATTATTACTTTCAAATTGCTTAGTTTGGCAAGCCTGCAAAATCCTTATTGTAGATTAAATTCTTTGTATTTGCTACATTTATTAGCAGGGCTCTGTCTGAGATCCGGTTAAAAACCTTTGGAAAATAAATATCAAAGCTCTCTTCCCATGTGCTGCCAGATCATTCTCTGGGCAGCAGTCCATTGGTCTCCTGAGGGTTACAGCCCTCTTCTTGGATGTGGCCTCAACACCTTGAGAAGTGATAGGAAAAGAGATACAGGAACCGCATAAAGCAACTCACCGAGAAAGAGAAAGGAACTTGTAATAAAAAAAGAAAGAAAAGAAATCTATGCATAGTGCAAAGCTTACAAAGCCCTTGTACAAAGAAATAAATAAGTAAAATTGTACTAATGGATGAGCAAATGAATAACAATAGCTTATCAGCCCCAGCTGCATCAAAAAGTTCCAATTTCACACTCTGACACCTTGCATTACCAAAAAGAAAGACTTAAACTTGTGCATTACTTACAAGAAAGTGAAACATAAATGTTTCCCCCTACTCCCACCTGCAATTTGTGATCTGGAAAAACTGAGAACAGTAGGAACTGACATTAAAATAGAGATAGAATGACATCTACTGGCTGTCTGGAACTGCCTTGCTTCACTGCTGAAAATGTCTTGGTTTTCTTCTCCCTTTCCTCAGACTATTTCATTTGGGCATCCTCTTACTTGTCATAGGCTTTACACTATTGGAGAGGGAATGAACAGATCAATAAAAGCTTCTCTGGTCAATTTTTCATCAATTAGCTACCTAATTAAAAATAACTAATTAAAAACAACTACGGCTAAATATGTTTCTGATCTTTAATATTATTGTTACTGAGTAAATAGATGCTCTGCTTAAAAGCTACCAGAAACTGTAAAAACACAGTGCAATTTTCCATAGTATGTTTAACTACACTGAGTAATACTGGTAAACACAACTATGCCTTCTGTTGAAACAAAAAGCACTTAAGCAGCTAAGTTGTATGCTGTTGCATCACTTTGTAAAGCAGTAATTGTTACCTTCTCTTCTGCATTCTTTTGCCGCATTATTGTTCATTTTCTTTTACTTCTGAACTCCTTTTTCAAATGATTCTATGTGATTTTAGGTGATCCTGCTCTGGCAGGGGGGGTTGGACAAGATGATCTTTCAAGGTGCCTTCCAGTCCCTGACATTTTGTGATTTTCCTATGAACAAGGTATTAGATTCCCAGAGTTTCTTTGCTCCTACTGCTGTTTTTAACCAAACTAGAATCACAATCAGTGATGTAAAAATCTCAGCAGGTCTTGAAGTTTTGTTAAAGGTTACAGAAACATCTTAGTCTTGAGCAAACATTCTTCACTATGTGAAGAACTATGTTTTCTTGGTTCCTCCCCTTATGGATCTTCTCAGTATGTATGACCTTTTTCACTGTTTGCAGTGATGCTCTGTGGGTGATGCTGCCAGTGCAAACAAACTGATCTTGTTCACTTTCTATGTGTTATAAAATGTATGTTCTCCTCCTGCAGTTTCTCCATGCTGGTTAAACAGCTTTCATGTCTGTTAACTAGTACATCTCTATATCTCTTGCACATCTGGTAGTAATCAGAAAATAGCGTGATATAGAGACAAACATTCGATCATTCCTTCCTAGTAAATCAAGATGAGAAATAGCAAAACTCTATGGAAATCACAATATTATCCTGGTTAGGAAAAGGAAATTATTAACATAACTGAGCTGGTGTTTACATCCATATATTTACATAGCATATTTCAGAACAGCAGTAGCCATGAGCTACAGTCAAAGTAAACAAATATACACAATGAAATAACACATAAAGATGTGGAAAAAGTTGAGGATTAACAAAATTAAGGATAAGATCTAATATTTGTAATAGTAGAGTAGGAGATTTAGATAAGTCCTTTTTTAGGTACTTCTACCATTTCTAAGTAGTATTTGAAACAAAGTTATAATGCAATAGGTTTACAACAACCTAATGTGACGTAATAAGGTGTCCTTTTCATTTTTAAGTCAAGTCACTATAACCTTACTTCTAGATCCACCTATATATTTCTCTTGCTATTATGGAAACACACCAACAACAAACAGATTTATGATTATGACACTCCATAAAGCCATCTCATCCAGTAACCTGCCTACCATTTCTTTTCTATATTCTAAAGTAAAGTCATGTGTTATGACAACTGTGATGCAATCATTCAACTGTTACAGTAAATTTGTCAGGAAAAGTCTAATCTCTTTATGAGTAGGAACATTTTAATCATTTACTTATTTAATGGACTCCAAGCAGGCATAACCATTAAAATTACAATGTCTGTTATGACCTGCATAACAGTCTGCAAGATGTCAGCTTGTTCAGCAAATGCATGCTGCACAGATGTGGGTTCCAGTCCCATTCTAGCCCCAAGGAAACGAGGGATTTTCCCCCTCAGTTCACATTATAGGTAGAAATAAAACCACTGCATTACAGATGAGTCCTTGCCTGGATTTTGGTGCATGCCTAGAGTATGAACCACTGCTGGTTGAGCAAAGAACAAATGCTCTATAGCCTTTGGTTATACCAATTTACAGGCCCTGTGAGCATCACCAAGTGAGACTATAGCACCCTTTTACAGAGTGTTTACAGCCTTTATCCCACAAGGCCTTTATACTTCAGCACCAGCTAAACATAAAAAAAGAAATATTCTTTGACAAATCACTTCAGTTCTACCTTCTCCAGACAAGACAAACAGGTTCCAAAGCTCATTCCAATCCTTAACTGAATGATCTGCAGTCAGCACCATGAGCTTAGTACTCAGCTGTGTTTACAGAAAAATCTACAATAATGCCATGTTTAAAAAGTTCAATTTCTATGATACAGATATCAAAATATCTGAGTACAATGCTTTTTGTCTTAGAAATTCATAATCTAAGCAGCATTTGCTGCACAATTTAATATCTTTGCTAGTACCTTCTGGTATAGAGGTGGCCTTTAAATGTGCCTTCCTTCAAAAGCAAACTATTCTATGATTCTGTGACAATTGCCTTGAATGGTTTGTAAAGATCTATTGTTTCATAGAGATGGCATCATAAAATCAGAGGTTAAATAAAATCTACACTAGAAAGGTGAGGAGATTTAAAAAAAAATAGTAATACACAGGCTTTCTCAGCGGTCTGTTCATCAATAACTTTTCATTACAGATCTCAATAAGGAAACAGTATCAAGGCAGTTCCTAACACATTTGCTTTATGTAGTTTCAGGGACAACAGCCACATTTTCATGGATTTAACAGCAAGGTCAGACTAAGTGTCATATTAACCCAGGCAGATTCTGGCACCAAAAAGCTTCCTGCCTTGGTTTAGGGGTTGTGGTTTTTTTTTTAAAGCAAAACTAGAAGAACCAAAAAAACAAATCCCAGCACAAGTTTCATTTCCAGTATGTAAAATATATGCAAGTCCAAGAATAAACTATAGTTCATTGTCCAGCAGGACAAGGGAGGTTATTGTACTCAACACTGGTCAGGCCAAACCTTGAGTACTGTGTCGAGTTCTGGGATCCTCAGTTCAAGAGCTGTTCAGATACTGGAACATGTCCAGAGAAGAGCAACAAAGTTGGTGAGAGGCCTGGAGCATAGCCCTGTGAGGATAAGAGAGCTGGGAGTGTCCAGCCTGGAGAAGAGGAGGGTTAGGGGTGATCTCTTTACTGTCTACAACTACCTGAAGGGAGGCTGCAGCCAGATGGGGTTAGTCTCTTCTCCCAGGCAACCAGCAACAGAACAAGGGGACACAGTCTCAAGTTGTGCCGGGGGAGGTATAGGATGGATGTTAGGAAGAAGTTCTTCAGAGAGAGAGAGTGATTTGCATTAGAATGGGCTACCCAGGGAAGTGGAGTCACCATCCCTGGAGGTGTTCAAGCAAAGCCTGGATGAGGCATTTACTGCCATGGTCTAGTTCATTGGCTAGGGCTGTGTGCTAGGTTGGACTGGATGATCTTGGAAGTCTCTTCCAACATGATTGATTCTATGGCTATTCACTAAAAAGCATATGGTTTAGAGAAGAGGCTGTTTGAGATCCTTTTCTGCCAAATATAGCAAAAGTTCTGCAGAATTCCTCAGTCTCTCTACAGCTGTGAATACATTGCCACTCTAGTCACCTAGTAGCAGTTCTTAAAACCCTCAGTCCTTATTGAAGCTGATTGGTGCTCTCTACACTTCAACAACCTTTTTTGATGACTTATGCCGCAATTAGTATGTATCTGAAAACCCACAGTGTACTTCAGAGACCTAAAGTTGCCCAAGTATGGTGACTGCTTGATGTGAGCATTGTCACAGGCAAAAGAAAAAGAAAAATACCCGTGAGATTATTTTTTGCTTAAAGCAAAATTTGCAGCTTATGTATTTCTCCACTGAGCCTTATCAGTTGGAAATAATGCATTATACCTTTCTCTTTCTACTTTCAATTAAAAAAATACTTTCAACATTATAGTTTAAGATTGAAACAGAAAACACTTTCAGAATAAAACTTGCAGGCAACCATAGCTAACCAACCCTGTAGCAGCCAAAGGAAGATTTATCAGTAATGTTCATAAGCACTGATATAGACAGAATGAAATTATCATCATTGTGGGCTTTATTGATTAATATATCAAACAATGTGACTTCAAGTGTGACACAAAATACCTTGAAAAATATTTCACCTTCAAGTGTTTATGTCAATAGCCAGGAGAAAAACTCTTTTTCTTGACCTTTTACCACAAGCAAATCTTTCACATATTACATATTGATTTTGTGTATTTCAGAATATGGGTGATGAGTCTAAAAGGATGAAAGCGTAAATGAGTTGTGATTGAAGATGCTTTCTTTTGATGAACAAGGATTAACTACAAAACTTTTGACTGAAAAACAAATCACCTAAAGGAAGGAGGCAATCTACAACAGCATAAACAATTCAAGCCAAAGTACATATGAAGATATGGGAAAATTTATCAGATTCATATTGCACATGTAGAGCTCTTCATTTTGCCACTTCTGCTTCATTATTATAGCAGTAAAAAATGAGGGGGAAAATCTTTTTACAGCTGGCAAAGGGCACAAGCTCTCTCACGCTGAACATCCAGGTTCTCAGAATATGCTAGCATCCCTGGTTATATGTTACTGATGTTGAGCCACATGAAATGCAACAAATAACTTATGGGTTCCTTTCTTAGTGAAAACTCTCATTGTGATTGGAAAAAACTGAGTTTGCCCTATGAAAATAACATTTTGCCTGATCTCTAGCCAAAATAAAAACACAAGGGAAATAGAATATGTCACACGAGTGCCTCTAGAATTTCCAGCTAATACCACTGCAAATTTCAAACCAAAATCTACCACCAGGGTAAGTACTGAAAAATTCTTAATTTTTATAATCTGTGACATTTTGCTCTTGCTTGAGCAATAAACTCACAACTGGCAATTTCAATGGGATTTCCAGGAAAACACTAGCCGGAACTTTCCTTTGTTTGTGGACAATAAAAATGTAATGTGTCAAATAACTCCATTCCCAGAAATACTTTCCAGCTCTGGCTGAAAAGTGTTGCAATGCTGATCTGTTGCCATTGGAAGCACAGTCTAGACAAAGATAAAAGCAGAAGCAAGCACTGTCCTCTTCAGAAAGCACAAAGCAGTATCTAATCTGATATCATCTCAGCAACGACTTGGCCTGTCTTGTCTATATTATCTGGTGACATTATAAAATGGTAGACAGGACCCTCTTTTCTTGAGTTGAGTAAGAGTCTGACAAGTGTAGTCTCAAAAGTAGATATGATGAAATATAAACACCTACCACTTATCAAAGAGAAAAAAGAAAGGGAAAAAAAAACCCAAACTTGACAACTACCATATTCATCACTGTCATACAAAATCTATCCCTTTACCATGGCAATGCAGAAAACATGTCAGATTTAGCAACAATAATGATTAACTGAGCTGACTCCAGGGGAAAATAAAATGCAATGCTACTGTCTTTCAGCAGTGAGCAATAACCAGTTGTATCATGCAACTACATTTTATTTTGAAATGTTTTTACTCACCTTCTGAATGGCCTTGACCTCAGTATTTTTCTAGATTAATTTGAAAAGGTAGGGTTAAACTACATTTTTTTTCCTGATTTTGGATAATGGCAAATTATTCATCATATCCTTAGGTAGGTTACAGCTGCGATAGCTAGTGACATAGCTATGAATGCGCTCCTGGGTTTCATTCTAAATATATCTGTTGTCATGTTATCATCACCAGAATATGCCATACCTGTTCTTTCTACTAGATTGAAAAGCCATCAACTACTAGAATATTCTTCACCTTTAAGGTGTTATTAACTAGAACTAATTTTTCCACCGATATGCAAATACATTGAGTTTGTCAAATCTTTCGCTATAAGTTATTCTGACTTCCAGTTGTTCTTTCTGAATCCCTCCTCATCGTTTTCTGTAAAATTAGTGGGAAAGCAAAGATGTGGGCAGCATTTCACTACCAGGACAGAATATGTGATATATGCAGCAAACCTTTTGTAGCCTGTACCCTGTACGTTACAAAATTTAACAGTTGTAGCTGAAGCTATTAGCATACATCGGATATTTGTGCATAAATTCAGGTGTGTATTAAAATGAATTTAACAGCATACAGGTGCAATTCTGTTACTAGGATAGTGTCATAACACGATGAATGCTCCCAAACCCTTGACTTCTCCTAGCCCACAAAGGCTAGGACCCCTCTGTTGATTCATGATATCCACACTCACAGCATAGGCATTCAGCAGTGTTTTGCCTGGCATATCTAGGTGGCTCATAGAATAATGTTTACCTCCACAGCAATTGGTTCCCAGGTGCTGGGATCATCAGCAATGCTGCAGCATCTTTTGCAGGTCACACTTCTTAGTGTGAAAGCTACCTTCCTATCTCTTCTGCTTTCTATGAGCTGTGACCTTTAGTACTTCCCATTTTGTGCAGACTGTTAATTGCCACTAAGAGTCAGTTCCAAAAGTATCCCGGCAATAACCAGACACTCTGTCCCTGTCCTGCAGCTATCCTACTGGGCAGCTGCTTTCTAAAACTGACTCAGAGAAATCCAGCCACTTTGCCCTCACTCTGCCTTAACTGCGTTGTTTATTCTATGGCCTTCGAAATGTCCTTCTAAATGTCAAATTAGCAATTCACTAAACACATTAATGACAAATCAGCAATTCGGTTACTATTTCAGTAGTTAAATACTAAGCAATTCAGTTAGTATCAGTCTTACCACAGAAATGCTAAAGATGTTTATACTGAGTTGACAACAGATAATGAACCCCAGCTCAGTGGTTCCCCTTCCCACATCATGTCCATCACCACTCTGGCATTCAGTTGTCTGCCTACAATGCCAAATCATACACTAGATCTTAATGATATTTTCCAGTTACATTAAAAGATCTTATTGGTCAGATATGGTTTCTGTGAACTCAACATCTCTTAGACTCCTTCCAAAAATTCAATCATGCTGTATGCAATGTGTGTTCCATTTCTATATAACATTCAAAAGTCACTTAATTCCCAGCTTTTCCAAGCAACTCCCATATAACTTCAATACACTCAGTAGGAGAGATCCAGACAGATTATATTCCTAAAGCAATTATTGTTTAAGGCACAGAAATAGAATAAGAAAAATCTTAAATTTTTGATGTCCATTAAGATCAATGTTCTAAGCTAAATGTCTAGTTTAATGACACTTGAATTGGCTCAAAGAGCTAATTAGAAATATGCAGCCACAGGATTGGAGTATTTTAAGCCAACCTCCAATTATAACCATAATGGAAGTAGTTATGTTAGAACAGACTAGTAGGTATTTATGTTTTAATCTTTACTTTCTCCTGCTTTCCTAAAAAGGCAGGGCATATATCACACTCCCTGTTTGTCCATCATCATTTGTTAGGCCATCATTGTCCCTGCAACAGCTTTTCAACTCACTGGGCCATTTCAACCAAATTTGATGAGGTTAAGGTTTCACAAATTTAACTTTCAACTTTGTGAATGCTAATGACTGAATAGAGAACTGCAACCAATTAGTGCCCTGACCAAAGAGAGCAGGGTGAATTCAAATTTTAGCTGCTATGCTCATTTCACTCCTCAGCTAAAGGGCAGTAATCAGGCAATCAGTCACCCATGAATAGCTCCAAAGCTACCATGGCACATGCTACTCTTTACTAGCCAGAGCACAAAAAAAGAGCAGTTAGGGGTATAGTGGGAGACCAGAGAGTTTCTGAGGGAGCTTGCAAGACACAAAACTGGGCAACCAGTCATTAAGACTTGTGGAAAGATTTTTTTCAAGTTGGGTTTTTTTGGGGGGTCTTTTTGAGGTTATGCTTTTTTTTGTTTTAGTTTAGGGTTTGGGATTTTTTGTGGTGTTCATTTTGTTTTTTATTTTGGGTGGGGTTATTTTGGTGGTGGTGGTTGATGGGTGCTTTTTAAATCTTAGATCTGTTTTGAGCATGTAGAAAACTAAATCATACCAAAATATTCCACCCACGTATATACTTTCTTCCTTTTTCCTCCCCACTTCAGGAAATCTATGGGTTCGGTAGCTATTTTTAGGAAGACTAAATGCAGCAGTTTCTAACTGTCTTGAACTCATTTGTTTGAGCATGCCAGTAAAGTGTATCAGACAAAATATGAAAAATAATTAAATACTTCCAGATGTAATTCTTAATTAAAAGCAATCAGCTTCCTACAAGATTGTCCTTTTTATATATTCTGGTTGGGTTTCTTTCATCTTGACCTTTCAATAGGCACCACTATGCTGTTAGTGACTTTCTGTCTTTCCATGCCATTCCATCTTTCAACTTTGTGTGATATACAAATGCTCCAACTATAGCATTATTTGTCTCCATCCCCTGCCGTATTGCTATAATATTGTTGTGATCTCAGTTTCCAAAAGAGGCTATATAGTACTGCATTAGTACAACACCTGCTTAAGGCTGTTCTGTCTTTAACTCTAACCAGCACTACAGGTACAGTGACAGGAATCCACTGTCATCATAGAAAACATTCCTTCAAACTAACATTCTCAGAACAACTTTTATGCTGATCCTACCTGCCCAGGATAGATTGGGCACATCACAGAATCACTGAATGCTAGAGGTTGGACAGGACCTCCAGATATCATCAAGTCCAACCCCCCTGCCAAAGCAGGATCACCTGTACACAAGAACACATCCAGGCAACTTTTCAAAGTCACCAGAGAAGGAGATTTCACAATCTTTCTGGGCAGCCTGCAGGACTTCACACTGTGATGATCCAGGACAAAGCATTCCCATGCAATAGTAATAACAGTACCTTGCTGGTTAGATTCCTAAGTTTGCTCTAGTAACAGGTAGGGGGAAAAAAATCCACACTTCTCCAGTTCATAATAATCTTTGGTTCGTATAAACTTTGCCAAGCTACCCTTTGTAGCTTGGCAACAGAATGCAGAAAATACAGAGAGACAGAGTTATCTTGCTATCTATAATGTATATTCAACAATGTGGCTTGCAAAGTGCAACGTGACCCAAGAGAGCATTCAGAAAATTCAGTGTCTTCACTGTGGAAATTCAAACTGCTATCCAAATGTCTATGTACAGCATCAGGCTCATATCGTACCTCAAAGAACATGAAGATTTTGGGAAATATTCAGGGTATTTTCCTTTTCTGTTAGAAAGGTGTGTTATTTCAAAGCATTTCAAATGCTGCATCATAGAAAAAAATATCTGAAACAGTAAAAATGCATATTAAAATACCTTGTTGGATACATGACCACTAAAGGATACCCTGCCTCTATCGGTTACCTTTTTCCTTTGTTTTGTCTGTCCAGTCTTACATACATAATCACATCTGAATTTTCTTATTTCACAAGAAATTATCTCTTATCCTATCATCTCCTACAGAAATGACTTAACATAGAAAGCAACATCTGAGCTCTCTTTACTGAGTGTCCTAGCTACAGTCCTCACTTTTTCGAGGGAATCATTTGTTCTTTGCAGATTGTCATAAATAACAGGAAAAATACCAATAACCCAGATGGTGATGACAGAAAAATTTAGCAGCATATCTTTCTCTTTCTTCTGGACACTGTGATTTTATAAAACAACACTTTGGAAGAGGCTCAGCCACAGGTAATTTTCAACTGAAACATGTAATAATAATACATGTGCTTTCAGCCAACTTTGTAGAAACACACAGTTTTTTTTTCCACATCTTATGAGTTTACCAATAGTCCTACTACAGAGAATGTCATTCAGAAGAGAGCTGCAATTTTATGTTTATATATAAACAAAGGCTACAGAAAGATACAGGAAATTAAGAGGTAATAAAACCCAGGCACATTTTTCATAAAAGTAACACAGAAAAAACTTGTCTAATTTCCTTGGAAACAAGAATCATCTTAACAGCAGCTCTGCATATTGCTCTACACATCTTTCGTTCAGTATAAGAACCCTTAAAACCTACCCTGCAAGATTTATGTAATGATATAGACTTTGACTGTGCATTTTGATAAACTCCTTTAGACATCTCATATGCACATGACATTTCCAATGATTTCATCAGAATTTTGACTCCAGCCAGGCAAATTGATTATGCCCATACTGATCTGAATTCATCCTAAGGGAAAAAAATTGCTTCATAAGCTGTGTTACTGTTGTTAGTCCCCTTCTTTTCAGCTTCTAATACATGAATACAAGGACTGTACCTAGTTTTATTTAAAAAAATAATTATTACAAGTACCTTGCAATAAGATACATCTATTGCAATCTTTAACAATTCACAAAGTGTTGAGAAAACACAATTGAAATGAAAAACTACATTCGAGGTAGGTTCTGCAAATTCATTTACTGTTGTAATGGAATATTCCACAGCATATAGTTCAGGGATGGGTTTCAGCAGACACTATTAACCATTGTAACCACCTAGAAATATTCCTCAAGAGGAAAAGCTGAATTCTGTACAGTCTTTAATATCATGCAGCTCACTGTAGCAGGAGCAATGTCTGTTTCTAGGACAGGTACGTGCCCTCTTCTTTCTCATTAAGGTAGCTCAGAAGAGATGATGAAGCAGCTTGGGCTGTGAGTACAATAATAAATATTTGATTCATCTTATGCACCTTCATATATAAAGCCAGAAATAAACTGTGCAAATACTTCAAAGTAGCTAAGTCTTAATTTTTTTTCATCTCATTTCCTTTTCCATTATGTTTTCTCTTTCACTAATACCACCAAATCCAAAGATGTGCAATTAGTAGTAAAGAAATAAAAATTATAAATTAAAATTTCTCATTTCCTTTGGATGATTGAATAAATATTGAATAAATAATGTACTCATATTTACAAGCACCTATTCAAGCTTTCAGGACTACTCAATATTTTTCAATGTGTCGCACATGGACTTTTTTCCCCATGATAAAAGTACCCCACATCCAGCATCTTCCCTAAGCATCTACACTGCTATAAAGAATTGCTGAACCCAGCTATGTATGTTTAAAACATGTTAAAAAAGTCAATCAAGTAAAGCTAACCACAAAAGAGAAGCGTGATGAAAAAGGAGACCATAACTTAAACAGCGTAATAGATTTCTTTACTTAAGAAGTCATTCTCCTTCATAATGTTCCACTCATAAAAACCAGGATTTAAAACACTACTACTGACACTATTAATGGATAAGTATAAAAATGTTATATCTAAAGCATTTCTTTTACTGTGACTGAGGTTTATGGAGAAATAAAAAGTCTTATAATCTCTTCCACTAACTCTTTTTTGTGTAGTGTTTTTAAATACTGTTGAAAATTCAAATAGTGATTCCAGTGACCAAAGTCACATTGTGCTACGGTTCAGTGACTTAAGAGAGATATTGTACAAGGTTTTGAAGACTGTAAAATAGCACAGCAAAAAGAAGAATGACGTTGCTTCATGCATAGCTTGGTGCAGCTGCCTGAAAACAAGGGATACATACGTAGTTATCTGAGCGCCGGGGCAGGAGGCATCAGAAATAAGGTACAAAACATTATCCTAAAGAGAGTGATCAAAAACACCAGTGTTCAGGAATGCTGCAACTCCTTATGACATCTGTGCTAAAATTACATTACCATGGTACAATATATACTAGATTTGATTTACTATCTTAAAATGAATTTCACATAAGAGAGGTTCAGCATCTTGGAGAGAGTTTAACCTTACGCTGTCACAGTCCTTTTCCTTTTGAGGAACTGACTAGTTGTGAGAATGTTTCCCTTCATTAGATTCTGCTGTATTTTCCTCAGAAAAGCTAAGTTCCAACAACAAAAATGCAGACTTATGGTAACAAAGTTTTTATTTGCATATTCTTGTTTTCTGCTCTTGGCATCTCAGTCTCCATTTTATTATCCACATGCTCTCATTCAATGAAGTGATCCATCCTCACCATTTTAAACTCAGGTACTTAAGATTAAATCAGCACAACCTTTTATCAGTTTGTTTGTTAGTCCTTGTCATATCGGCAGAGCAGTAAGGCATAAAGATTACACTAAAATCAAAACAAAAATCACTTTTCAATATATTAAATTATGGAATGACAGTTGAACAAGGGAAATCATTAAATGCTACCTCTGCTACATAATTCATCAATTTCCAAATGCCTATGGCCAGTCATCATTCAAATAGTTCTACAGTAAAACTTCCAATTCTCTCTTCACCATGAACACAGGTGACATTCATTGGACCAGATCACTGTCTCACCGGGAATAGAATGGAAACACTGACTTCATTCACATAGTGCTGGCTTCTATTTCACTTTGCACTGTGACTTGCTGCCTAATCTCCCAAAGTACAGGACCTTTGCCCTTGCACTACAAAGAAGCCATTAGTAATGACTCTCAGATTTAAGAACACTGTAAATACCATTCACACCTTAATGAAAAAGGTACTGTAAAAGCAGGCAGACCACCAGCTTAACCATAGCCTAAAACAAGACCATTTTACCACCCTTCCTGTTGAGAACAGAGAAAGGGTGTGCTAAAACTTTGCTTATGCTTCAAGAAGCTACAAAGTTGTCCATAAACACAGACCTTTTCAAAACAACAATCATCTCTTCATTCACCACTTTTACTTTTATCAAGTCCATTTCAACAACAGATAAATCAGCTGATCAAGAAATCACAAAAGAAAAGTTCTAATTCAGTGCCTACTGGGGATATTGTGCTGGCAGAATATATCAGGAAAGCAGAGGCAGTTAGCTAGTGGAGACATTCTCAATACACAGAAATCATCAGACAACTGCCAGCTACACTAACTGGTATAAACCCAACGGATGCCTTTATGCTACTCTTTAAACACACACCTATAAGGCACGTCTAGTGCTGAGCAATCCTTACATCCTTACTAGAGCAGAAACAGCAACAATAGCCACAATTAGACAAGTACTTTTATGTAGCCCTCCTGTTAATCTTTGTAAGCTGTTAAAACTGAGTAATAAATGTGCTTATAAAATATGTATATGACATGAATGCAAGAACATTAAATGTATATACATGAAGAAAATTAATGATATCAAAGACAGGAAAAAATATATCCTCAGGTCCATATATTTTCAATGACCCTATCTGGCAGCGTATTGCATCTCCCCTTATGGTAATTAGTGTCCTATAGGCATCTGTTTCACTGCAAAAAAATGCATAAACTGTGAAAAGATTAAATGGAATTATCATTATTTCCATTTCTGGGGCAAGGCCTTTTCATAAATAATTATGTCGCAGTGCAAAACTGGAAGCTTTATGCAGTCGCCCTATCATTCATAATAATGAGTAGGATAATAAGCCACAAGCCAAACCTTCACGTGCTCATTAGCTAGGGAAGGCTAATTAGGACTTTAACCAGAAATGCCACTAAGCATCGTGCTCACTAAGGTAATTAAAGTGCTGATGATATCGAGGCATACATAGTCCTCCAAATCTACAAACAGTACAGTGCTGCTGGATCTATGTTACGTTAAACCAAACGGTCTTCCAATTAAGTTAGAAGACTTTACTTATGCACATCAGGTCTTTACATTACATTTACTCCCATCCACACAGTTTCAAGAAACAACCTGGTGCTCTTCTCACGTTGTTCTCAATGAGATTAATGGTGTACAATTCAAGGTACTATCTCCAAAGTAAAACTACTGTAACTGAGATCTCTGCCAATGTGACAAAGAGCCATTTCTACAAGAAAGTCAGAAAGACCTTTCTCGCCGCTGGAAGAGGTTAATGAATTAACTCACTGACAAGATGCTGACTCAGAGCAGCCAATGGCATCATCTTCCCACTCCTGCTCATTAAATTTTCAGAAGGAATAAATTTGGATGGAATGGCCTTTTCCTGTACTTTATGCTTGAAGGAGCTGCCTGCAAATACTTCAAAGTCTGCCTTTGAAAAGCTACTTTTTGTTCTAGCATCCTCAAAAAACCATGCATAAACCAGCTGACTAGGTAGTGTGTTGAGAACACCACTTACTATACTTATGAAATTATATCAGCCTCCAATTCCATCTTCCTCTGTCTACCTGCTGATTCTCATAATTTTCTTCACCATAGAGGCTATATAACATCTCCTTTTCTGTTTCTAATTCTGATTAAAATCTAGGCCATGCCTGTAGCTCACGGGTACTCATCCTATGCAAATAATGTGCATTAATAATAGTAAAGTCATGGCTGAGGTTAAATCTCTTTGTATATTTTAAGAATATTTCACTGATCTGTGAAGATAAATATTTATATCCATGTTGAAGAACAAGAAGAGAAAGAAATGTCCTAGCCTTCAATGGTTCTCAAACAGTAGCACAGAAAATTATACCAAGAACCACAAGAAAAATATTCCTAGTTTCAGTTTAACCTTAAGGACTCTTAGTCAGTTTAAGAATGGAAATGCTTATCAAGAAAAAAATTCTACCCATAAAATCAATTTTTTTAGAAGGCATGTTTATTCTACAGACTTGTCATTCTCTAAGCTATGGTCTGTATTCAGCTAATATCTGCAAGCTTTATTTGCAGCCATTCTTAGAAGCAGAAGAGTTTGAAAGATACAATAATAAAAAATGTTAAGCATCTCTTTTGGGAGGCAACTTCCCCATTATAATTGCATTCCCAATAGATATTTGCAAGTAGATTTTGAGTTCTGAAGAAAAGAAAGTTTGATATGACAAAAGGATATCTTTGAAAGCTTTCTGAAGCATGAAGTTCCAGATTTACTTTTCATTTTGAATGATTTGGCCAAATTTGTTGAAAAGCATTCAGCAGTCAAAAATCTGTTGGCAAGAAAGAATGGGATTCTGGATGTCTGGGGATTTTGGCCATCAGGGCATTGACAAAACACTAAAATAACCAAAAGATACATTGACCAAAAATACAAAACTTGAAAGTAAAATTCCAGTTGACAATGGGGGAAATTCTCAACCATGACACAGAACTGAAATGGACAGTAAGCTGCAATTGTCTGCTCTTAAACATCCCACAAAATTGTGGCCTCCATGAAGAGCAATAATAGATCTTAGAATTATTCCACCTTCATGCCCCGAGTGTCACTCAGTCTTTTGAGGTTTATTCTAACAGGAACATTTTGCCATACGTGCTTTCTTTGTCAAGCTGCTTCTGGCAACTTCTTTTATTCTTTTTTTATGAGGACTTCTTTTACTGACAACACCATGGTCTGCAAGAACAGCAGAGGTGAACTGCCTCTGTCTCTCTGAGAGCAACTCCCAAGACATTCTATTCATTGTTCAACAACTGAACAAATATTTCCAAGAAAGGTAATACTTTAAACCACTTTCTTGCTACACAAGTTCCATTTAGTCTGAGGTCGGGAAGAAGTGCTGGAGCAAAGGATCATAAGTAAATGTGAACAGAGAAAGAAGTATCAAAGACCAGAACAAGTTGATATCCTATTAGTCACACCTATAGCTGATGAAGGACATTCCCTTCCTATGCTATTTTCCAGTAATTTGAGATTAGATGAGATTTCAACAAGGATGCTGAACATTCTGGAACAGAAGTCTCAGCTGGGATCCTTATCAGGGGTCATTTTGTTATTGATTGATCACCTGTTAAGAACATCTAATCCCTTTGCATTTATATTGATTTCTAGTCCTTGTTTGAAGAGAATTTGCTTGGTAAATTCTCATTCCTCTTTATATCACCAAAAGTCTTAACTAGCTTTTTGCAGGATATAATTCCCTGCTTAAAATGTAAGCATTCCAGAAACCGCTAAGTCAAGACATCAGGCAGAGAAACTTAAAACGACAATTTAAGATCAGTTACTGTCATCCAAACTGAATTTTCTGCCCTGTATAAGAATCAAGAGGAACTATATTTTTTGAGACTTTCAGACTACACTCAGGGCAGCACTTTAGAGCTCACAGAAGTAACTCTTGCAACTTTCTCACTGTGCTGTGAACATGGTTGAGGTCAGCAAGAGCTCGAGTCCTCTGTCAAATGAAAGACAGACAATTTACACAACAATTATCATATAGCAAAAACTGTGGGTTTTTTGATTGGTTTGTTGTTTGTTTTTTTTAAGAGATTCTTAGATTAAACAATGTTGTCCACTAATGTTGCCTTGTTCACTTGGCTATGCTTTGTAGCTTAGGAAACTAGCACCAGTACCATATCTGAAGTGCATTTCACATGCTGTTAGGCATAATAATGAATATGGCATGCTTCATTTAAACAATCAGATACACCTATTACTATCATTTATTTTACTTTTTGTTATTGATTGCTCTTTTATTTCACTGGCTGAGATAAATTAATCCAGCTGACAACTGTCTTGCAAGATCATTGGTTTGAAATTTTTGGCCAAGTAACACAGATGCTTTTTATTAGAACAACACTTTCAATTAAAAGGATTTGATGTTTTCTGGAGAATCCCCCCAGTATCACACAATAGGCAAAGACTTCTGTTAAGCTCAACGAATTTAAAGCCAAAAACCATAGAGCAAGAGTAACCAAGTGCTGCACATATAACATTGAAGTGAATTTTCTCCTCCTTCTGTTTGTCTGATCACACTTTCTATCCAAAGGTCCTTTGCCCTTCATTCATCCTGCCCCACAATCTGTAGTTATTAGGCTGAACGCTGGCCATGAAGACAAATAGAATCTTACTGGAGTAGAGAGAAAAGCTTCTAAGCAAGAAAATCCCTAACCTGCATCTGGAACCCCACAGCAGAATGCAAACAGAAACCTTTTACTACAGCTTGTTCAGAGGCCCACAAAGAGCTCGTATTCATTCCTAGACTTAGTTTTGTTATTTTGACCAAAGTCTCTTAAAAGTGGTTTCTTTAGTGGAAACAGCTCAAGAATTTCACACATAAAGTTCTGATGTCTATCTGAAATACAAACAATCCTTAATGAAAGCAATAAAACATTTTAGGGAGCTCAGACTGAAGAATCTAAACAGCTTCACTCCATCTCAATCTAGTATGGACCAGACGTAGATAACTGCAGGTACCACTAAACACAAATATCTCCCAGTATCATTTCTTCAGGCACTTAAAAATCCCCACAGCAACAAGCCACCTCTTCCATAATGCATATCAAATCTTATTCCTCTCTTCTGTCCTCCTAGCTCTTTTTCTGTAGTTCTTTCACATCATGTCTTGGCTTATCATCAATTTCCTATTTGCTTCCCTTTCTTCTTAGTCCTGTTGCCATTATGATATGAGTTCAAAGAAGTGGAAATTAAGACTTATGGTTGTCAACTGTCCTTATCTCACATGACTGGTTCCTTCTTAGGCTCAGTCTTGTTTAGCTCACTCTAAAAACACACTAACTGAAATCAAATTCCTGAGAACTTGCTTTTACAAGGTAAAGAGAACACAACCTTTGTCTGTAGCTCCATAAATTGTGAGAGATATTTTAAATTTCCATTCTGTTAAGAACAGACCTTGGTTTCAACCACTGCATTGGAGATGGGCCAGTTCAGTGTCACCCAACAATCGATTCTTATTTTGGTCGTATTAGAACAGTATTCAGGAGATCTGCACTTGTGGTTTGTCTCCTGCACATTATTAATTCCACTAGATAGCCCAAAATTAAGAGCTCTAAGTCATAATTGAGCGATAATGGCATCTTCAGATCCAATACTGAACTTCAGATTCAATTCTACTGACGATGGAGGAGAGTAAAATCAGTGTGCCAGTTGAAAGTTACTCCTAGTTAAAAGAAGCAGCAAAGTATGAAGACATTCTCAAAGGTACATGATGGTGGAAAATCAGCTATGTGGCCACTAAAGAAAATGCTCTTTCTACCTCTCAAAAAATAACAAATGACACATGGTTTCACAGTAATGTTTGCCTCTGTCAGTAATCCACATTGGAAGTCTATAATATCTTTCACCTATTAAAAATAGGTGAAATTAAAATTAGGTTTAATAATCTTGTCATCTACTTCAGTGTTTATTAATTGAATGGAAAAGTCTTGGAGCCACAGGGCACATGAGATATCTGATTTCTTACTGCATTACACACATACAGAAGCAGCTAAGAGCTGCAATTTTTCCTATTCAAGAACTTCTGCTGGCGTTGTAAAGAAACGCAGCTTAAGCTGACACTTGTAAAACAGAACTACAATTATGTTATAAACTGTCCCTCATGTTAAAGCATGCCAGCATAGCTTCCAAAGTTCTATAGACATGTTTTAAATCTATGTTTCCAGTATTTCTGTTTGGAGTGAAATTAAAGCAAATTCTTTTTATCTATGGGCCCACAAATATAATTAGTTTGCAAGGTGTTGAATAAACAAAAGAGACCAGCAGAATGTTTTGGTTTTATGCTTTCTTTCTAGTTCAGCTCAGCTTTAAAACATCATAAATGTGTCTAAAAGATTAAAGAATAAAAGCAGAATGAGCAGAGGAGTCAGTTGGAAAAGCCCTGAGAAGTTGAATAAATCTTTTCATTTGAAGGTGAAACAAAGCTATATATTCATAATAGCCCTATTGATACAATGTTACGTTTGGGATAACAACACAACACAAACCAACATCAGTGAAAATGTTAATAGGGATTCATATCCAAAAGATTTTATACAGTTAGGGCAAAAGCCCAGTCACTGCAGGCAGTAGGACCTTTCCCTTAGTAGACCTCAATACAGCTCTCATTGTTGTCAATACAGCTCTCATTGTTGTCATCATCCCAAGCAGAATGTTCTTTTACAAGGACAGTTTCTGCACTGCAGTACAAACATTAAAAATCCTACCTATAAACAACTAAGTAGCAGAAAAATACGATAAAGTGTGACAAAATATCAAGATTTTGGAGGAAAATTTAAAACTTGTACAGTACAGAAAATAATGCGTAGAGAGAAGTGACCACTTCTGTTTAGTAAAACACTGCCAGATTGTTACCTAACACTTATTAATAACAGAGATAATTGGAAGGAACTTAATTACAGCATAAGAGATTAAGATGATGAGTGTAATACATCAGTGAAGGAAAATTAACACAGTTCAGCATCAGTAAATCTCTCTGCCAAAATGTGAAGACTGAACCATTTAAGCTAAGCATGGATGAAAGCTAAAATCCAATACCACTTATAATCAAAATTCATAATACTTTTTGTCATGAGATAGACACAGTCTGTTGCTTACCAAAGACATCTCTTTAGTATATCATACCATCTAAAATACGCAGACAAATGCCAACTACCTGCTTCAGGAGCCACTGAACACATACAAGATAGCTTAGTATCAGTGCTATAATTACTATATTCTCTGCCAGAAGCTTCATTCCTGAGTATTGTGATCAGTCTATTTTTTGTTTCTGTGCATATATTTCCAATAGTATAACCATAGGCTTTAAAAAAAAAGGGGCTCTGAGTAATATATATGAAGGCCTAAGGATCCTTATATTTCTGTAAATATGACAAAAGCAATTACAAACTTCCTTAAATTAGTCATTAAAGACTTCATGCCTATCACGTTAAGGTCCCAATGACATTTACTGATGCTGTAACACTATAGTGAAGTGTGCCACGAAAAGATGGGGTTGCTTCATTGAACAGAAATCACAGAAAATGTAACGGTACCACTTAGCTGCAGGTCAATGAGAAACAAGTTCTGCCATATTTTGTTAGCTGACTGATTGAACAAGGCTAAGGAAGAGAATTGACTCTAGCAGCTTATCACAGAATGACCATGAGCTCCTGGCGTCATGCAGGATAAAGAAAGATGTTTACGTTGTGAATTTGGATATACAGGGATGCATAAAGATCTATTAACCAGGTTAAATACAGAAATAAATCACACACACACTCCTACTTCTCAGCCCAGAACACACACATAGCTACACGTGTCTAAGGACACAAATTGGAAGGGGTCAGATGCAAAAACAAGGCTCCTTGAATTACTAAGAAAACAAACATGTAGCAGGAAACAAGATTTACCTGGGGGTGGTTTGGAAGAGGTTAGGAAAGAATTTTCTTGCTTTTAATAGATTGATATCCTCTAAATTCTGTAAAGAGCTTCTTACAAAAAAAGAGCTGGCAAAGGAACAAAGCAATTTGTCCATGGATTACAAGGCTGCAAAGTAGGAAGAGGATTCAAGCCTTTAAAGCAGGAAAGTTTTAAATCAGTATTCTGAGGAGCAGTGGTGACTTTGCCAGTATGCCCCCTAAACCTTTCCAAAGTTTTAGAAGAGAAATTAAGTTCAGGACATGAAGCACTGTTTTTGTGGTAACTCTGAACATTTCGAACTAGATGTCTTCTAGCAGAGTGCATAGACAGCAGGAATAATCAGGTTTGCTTATCTTTTCTAACTACTGTGTAATAATAACCCATTTTTCTGATCTGGATCCTGCAAATTGTTGTTTTTTTTTTTCCCCCTTAGACAACTGCTCTGAGTCTCTGACTCACCATATAATGTATCTCAGAGGCCTGGTCTTGTCAGATTAAACTTGAACAGGCTACTAAGGAAATGAATGACAAAAATTATATTTTCCACTAATAAAATAATTCAGGTTATGTCATACACTTATCATCGAAACCTTTCATTTCACCTTCTGCCACGTAACCACTTTTCCAAAGAATAGTTATCTGTAGCTTACTTTACACACATGCACCACATACATCCTTGAAATGAGTATCTAAAAAAAGACTGGTAATCCTTCATATCTGACATTAGCATTGTCTGACTGTAGATCCCCATCTAGGATAGAGTCATAGTGCAGCACAAACTTCCACAAAAATACAGAAGGGCAAAAGGGCAGGAAAAAAGAATGAAAAGCAAGAGCATCCCAAGCAGCTGGAGGCCCAGAGGCAATCTGCTTGGGGATACAAGATCATGAAGAGCCAAATTCAAAACATTAATTACTGAAGTTTCTGGATCAATTGGCTCCTCTCATACTGTCCTTTTTGTCAGAGCTGGGTGTGAATTGACATGAGAACATTAATCACTGAAATAGAAAGGACTGAGGGCCCTGAAAACATGGATCAACATCAAAACCTCATACTTTCATTACATGTATTCCATATAACATATGCACATATTTCATGCAGTCTTAGGGAAGGAAACCAAACCTCTGGGACATTGCTGCTCTTTCTTAGATGAGGTTTCCATGCATAGAATCTGATACTGTATTCCCCCTAACTCCTC
The DNA here is from genome assembly GCA_013400475.1 of Tricholaema leucomelas. Classification (NCBI taxonomy): domain Eukaryota; kingdom Metazoa; phylum Chordata; class Aves; order Piciformes; family Lybiidae; genus Tricholaema lacrymosa; species Tricholaema leucomelas. The sequence goes on along the minus strand of WAAF01003013.1, from coordinate 883,209 downwards.
CAATGAAGATTTATAATCTGAACACCTTAGAGCAAAACAGCATCAGAGTAATCTACATTCTGATTAATAAGCAAACAAGAATATAAATGAGAGATTTCACTCTACCTTTTAAAGAGGGGTTTTAAAGTTACTAGAATTACTAAAGAAATTCAGGCACATTTTGCTTTCAATTGCAACTTACTGCACAGATAATTTTTTAGCCAACAGAAACTCTATTTCTGTGCACCAATATGCAATATCTCCCTGCAGCAGCCTCCAGTGAGAAAACATATTCAAAAATCTTCCCTTCATTGCAATACTCTTGCTCACCCATGCTGAAAGAGAATAAACAATCTTTGGTAGATATTAAATTCTTCATTTTTCCATTTAAAGCAATATCTTGGAAACCATCAGGAGGTCGTGTATTCCATTTGTCATATATAGTAGTTTGCACCTTCCCAAAGGCCCTGGGGCACACATATAACTCACTTGCAACAAACATTCAATAAAACGTTCAAAACACTTTGCAAACAACACAGCAAATAAGCTTTTATTTGCTCCTTTTGTGTTATGCTCTCTATCTCCTTGAAAATACTCTTCTCTCTGTAATTTTTGATCCAGTATTTCTGTGATGGTGGTGTTCTGCTCGTTCCCCAAGTAAATTTCATATAAAGAATACCACAGGATGCTTCCTTGCAGCCACATCCTCAGCAAGAAATGCAAGGAGTGAATTCACTGCTGAGAGATTCATGCGATTCAAACCAAAAAGTGTCATAATAAAATGTTTACATTGTAAAATGAAAAATCTTAGGCTTTTCAGGATAGCAGGGTGGGAAGTTTGCCACTTGGCATACCTAAACTTTTATGAATGTTTATGAATTATTCTACTGGAAAATGAATGATAGGCTATAATAGCTTTTGTGTATATGTCACTATTCCCCACTGCACTGTGATGGGACTATTCATGTATAACAGTTAATTCAGCAGAGTTGGAGCTTTTCCTGCCTCAGTGGATGCTGCAGTTTTCAGAGCCAGACACTTGCTAATGCCTATTTGTATGCATCTGATTACAGATATTTTCCAACTTCAGGAAGACAGAAGGGACAGAAAATGGAGTTTAAAAAGAAATACATTAGATATCTGAAACAAAACAAATCAGAAAATAGCAGAAACACTAAAATCTATTTCAGAACATCTCTATATAGCTGCTGCATCATTCATCCATTCCAAATCACATGCATCAGCCTGACATTAAATGCCATTCTATCTTTCCCACAGAAGTCAGAACACTCTCAGAAGACAGAGTGGCACATCAAAAAGGTTTAAAAATATACAAATAAGAACACACAAAGGACAAGAGGTCAGGTCTGTGTTGCCACTTACTCCAGACCCTACCAAAGTAGTAAGAATGGGGCATGAAAGGGCAGGTAACCAACCAACTCACTCACTGCCCAGAAGCGAGGAACAGTCTGCAGCATGATTTCAAGCACAGGAGGAGTTTCTATTTCAGAGCATGCTTTAGCTGAGTTGTTAGTCAAAAATTCCTGCAGAGCTGCTGGCTGTCATAGCCTTTACTAACCTCTCTGATCTGCTGGATCATTAAGTCACAGATCAGCCTACTGTTTTATAAGAAATCATCTTCTTTCCTAACTCTGAAGTTAGAGAAGTCATTACTTCATACAGCTTAAGCAAAGCTCATTAGCAGGAACTTGTTAAAAAAAAAGATATATAAAAGCAAAATGAATACAAATACTTATTTGTACAGCAACTTGTATTTGGTTCTATCAGAAATTGTCTCCCTATACAGCTTCCCAAGACAGAGGAAAAGTCTCATTATGGATGGCAGCCCATTAAGTAGCTGCACAGATTGCAGACTTCCTTCATGTCGTTCCTTTGAAAAGGAAAGTTGTTGTCAGTAAGTTGCTTTTGTTGTTTTGTAATAGCTCGTCAGAGTTTCTTCCAGTTGCACCAAATCAAATCTATCTTCTGCTATTCCATTGCTGTTATTTTCCACCCATATCAACAAAGTTGGTAGCTGACATGGCTTATGAAATACTGCAAGCAGAGCTCTCCGAAACTCTCCTGTTCTCTTTTCTGCCTTTGTCTTACTGAAAATGTTGATCTGGTGGTAAATTAAAAAACAAAATAGCAGAACAGCATCTTATGTGGCTGAGAGATTCTGAGACACAACTGTGTGTTACTCCTTACAAAGTAAAAAGCCAGACAGAACATCTTCCTTTCCCAGACATAGGTAGCAGCTGGATTTGCCATGGCTCCAGCCTGAGTTCACATCCTATTTATCTTACAGCCGCTTTACTCATCCCAACCGGTTGCTGCATCTTAAATACCTAAACTTCACAGAAGTAGAGAGCTCAAAAAGATATAAAAGCCTGAAAAATTCAGGCCATGGCACGGCTGCAATTTCAAAGAAAAGTCTGCATGTTTGCATCTCTAAAGAAATATTTATGTAAGGAGAGCTCTCTAATCACACACATGTGATAACACTGAATCAACACCACTGGCACACTTTTGACATTAGTTGGTTTGATATCTTTTAATATGACAGTAATTAAAATTAATTCATGCAGAATTTCCTTTAAATATACTCCCTTAGCAAAGAGCATTTGTCAAATCTACCTCCAGCATACAATGCCTAATGATATCCCTAAACATTAGAAGCCCTAATCTTGTAATTTGTTGCTCAAAGCAGTTTACACGTATTAGTCTAATAAACTGCAAGCAGTGAATTACCAGATGTCTTTTTGAACGTGGAATAATTTGCCATAAATTCATGCATATTTAGTAACAGTGTGATACAATTAACTACAGTGGACTTGCTGAAATGAGAAGTAGCTCTAATGTCACGCTGAAGACAAAAGGTGTTTTGAACAGGCTCAGACTCAACACCTTCATCAGGATGTAACATTTCCATTTATAGTTTATGACACGCATCTGATGAGAAATCCTAATAGCCTCCATAGCAGACTGAAACAACTGCAGACACTGAGAAATACTATTGACCATTCCCTTATTACTCCATGTATTTGTTCAATAAGGCCAGCACTACCATATTAGGCATGTTGCCACTTAGATTGCAAACAAATCACTGAGGACAAAAACAAATCCCAGTTCTCATACCAAGCAAAATCTTTAAAAAAAAAAAAAAAAAGAAGAAATGTGGCTAGAGGTACAAAATTATCAAGCAAATATTTGTGTTAAACATATCTTGACTCATTGGCCATTAACTACCAGTTTTGATTCATATCCTTGCTACAGTCAAGTTTCCCGCTGTGCAGTCCTAAACTCAGTCCTAGGGAATGAATAAGCACTACTGAGAACGCAGAAAATTGATAGCCTTTTCTAGATACAAAGGCTAAAAGAATGTAACACAGAATTAAAAATACTTAACAACCAACCACTAATGTCTGTCTTCACAACAAAAAAAGCATGCACAGATAAATGGCAGTAAAAAGCGAATCAAAAGTAATCACCATCGCAAAATCAGCAGCTCATATTTTCAAGGGCACTGAAGAGTCCCAGTAGACACTCTGGTTGGCAACAAGTCATTGGATCTTATTACTAAAAGGATCTCTATTTACATCCTTTACCTCTACACAACTCAGGGCAGTTAGGGAACATACATAACTGCATTGACTGACAATTATAATTAAGAAAAAGAACCATCTCTGTGGTGCTTATGAAGAACTTCAAGTATCTGAGATCTGAAAATGAGAATCTATGGCAATCAGCCAGATCCCTGCAGATTTGAACTAGAAATGGCTTTTAAACCAGATGGATCAAGCAAGGGAAAAACTGATGAGATTAATCATCACTGAAATTACAGGGTCCTGGACAATACAACAGGAAAAAAAACTACAAGAGGACTGGATCACCAATAATCCTGTTATTGAGGTCATCACTTATATGCAGGGATCATGTCATCGACAATCGAATAAACAGATAATGTTTAATTCTTAATAGTTCATAAATAATATCATGGATGCAATGGCTACTTCATAAAAATAAGTTTTACATTAGGAAAGGAGGTTTTCCTCTCAATTTCACCAATGGGAACTTGCAACTCAATTATGTGAAGAAGGATCTCAGACAATTTTAGTTTCATCTCCTCTATTCTGTTTTCAAGTGACTCGATTACTGCAGCGTTCAGGGCTTCTCATTTCTAAAAGGTTCTGATAGTTCAATACAAGAAAGTATAACAAGTTATATTAAATGTGAGTACAGAGCAAGGAGCAGTCCTTTCAGGTTAATTGCTCATGCTTTTAGGTGGCTGATGAGAAAAAATAATCTATAACCTCTTCCAACTTATCAGCCTCAAAAAAGAGAAGGGCTACCGCCACAAACACGTAAAGTTCCTTCTCTCCTTATCAGGATTTTAGGCCTGATTAACATTTTGGTTTATTGTATTTCTCATGTGGTTATTTTGAATGAATCACCCTGCCAAATATATGAGACACTGGACAGCACAATGAAAAATAATTGAAAACAAGCCTTTGCAGCACTGGGATTATTCTCATGTACTGATTATATAATGATTAGATTTGCCATGTTATTTTTGGAAGTAACTCCAAAGTGTTATAAATGTTATATCATTTTTTTAAATCGCAAACACTTAAGAAATGCAGAAGGCTATTAGCTTCATTGCAGCCCCTTAAACTGCTGTGAAATGAGCTCTAAATGGGCTATAAAGTGATTTCAACAATTTATAAACCTCCCTTGATTAGCCTCGAGCAAGATATAAATGTTACAGAAAACCATTGTTGCAGAACAGATAGTTATTCACTTTAGGGATGGGTGATCCCTTAGTGGTTTTCACTGAAAACTAAATAATATAGGTTTGTTCCTTTGGTGTTAATCTCCAGCTAATTTTCACACAGTACCCAGAATTCACTGTTACCTTCTAATTTCAGAAAGCAAAGGGGTTTTACTTTTATTTTGTGTCTCCTTTCCTTGAGCTCTATTAACACCTCTCTGCTGTTTCTGAGTGGTGGCCTTACCTTTATTTCCACAAGTGCTAATTATTTCCTGAAGTAGACAAAACTATAATCATAGACTCAGTCAGGGTTGGAAGGGACCACAAAGATCATCTAGTTCCAACCCCTCCTGCTACAGGCAAAGACACCTCACACTAGATCAGGCTCTTTACAGACTCATTCAGCCTGGCCTTAAACACCTCCAGGGATGAGACTTCAACCATCTCCCTAGGCAAGCTGTTCCAGGGTCTTACCCCCCTCATGATGAAGAACTTCCTAACATCTAGTCTGAATCTAGCCATTTCTAGCTTTGTTCCATTCCCCTTAGTCTTATCACTACCTGACATCTTAAAAAGTCCTTCCCCAGTTTTCCTGTAGGCCCCCTTCAGATACTGGAAGGCCATGATAAGGTCACCTCAGAGGCTTCTTCTCTCCAGACTGAACAGCCCCAACTGCCTCAGCCTCTCCTCACAGGACAGGTGCTCCAGCCCTCGTGGCCCTTCTCTGGATACATTCCAGCACATCTGTATCCCTCTTGTAATAGGGGCTCCAGAATTGGATACAGTACTCCAGGTGGGGTCCCACCAGTGCAGAGTAGAGGAGGATCACTTCCCTCAACCTGCTGGCCACGCTTGTCTTGATGCAGCCCAGGATCTGGTTGGCTATCTGGGCTGCAAGAGCACACTGCTCACATTTGAGCATCTTATAACTTGCACAAGTGAAATAACTACCCTTAAGGCACAACATCCCAATATATGAACAATATACTCAGGTTTTGAAGTAGCTCCTGGCAAAGAATTAAAGTTCTGAACACTGAAGCATTTTTGTTGCAAGAAGCAACAGTAGAAAAGGCACATAAAGATGATCTATTTTTTTTTTAGCAGATGTATACATCATGAACAAGTGTTACGTGAGATTTAACAAGACCAAGTGCAGAGTTCTACACTTTGGCCACAAACACCCCAAGCAGTGCTACAGGCTGGGGACAGAGTGGCTGGCTTTTTCACAGAATAGTGACCCTGGCAGCACAGCAGGCCCCATGCCCCAAGGATCAGTGCTGGGCCCAGACCTGTTCAGCATCTTTATCGATGATCCAGACCAGGGGATTGAGTCCAGTGTCAGTAATTTTGCAGATAACACTAAGCTAGGAGCAGGTGTGGAGCTGTTGGAGGGTAGGAGAGCCCTTCAAAGGGACCTTGACAGGCTGGATGGGTAGACAGAGGCCAGTGGGATGAGATTGAACAAGGCCAAGTGCAGGGTTCTGTATTTTGGCCACAACAACCCCAAGCAACGCTACAGGCTGGGGACAGAGTGGCTGGAGAGCAGCCCGGCAGAAAGGGACCTGGAGGTACTGGCAGACAGTAGCTGAACATGAGCCAGCAGTGTGCCCAGGACAACTAATGGCACCCTGGCTTGCATCAGGAACAGTGTGGCCAGTAGGACAAGAGAGGTTCTTCTGCCCCTGTGCTCAGCATTGGTCAGGCCACAGCTTGAGTACTGTGTCGAGTTCCGGGCTCCTCAATTCAAGAGAGATGTTGAGGTACTGGAATGTGTATGGAGAAGGGCAACAAAGCTGATGAGAGGCCTGGAGCACAGCCCTGTGAAGAGAGGATGAGGGAGCTGTGAGTGTCCAGCCTGGAGAAGAGGAAGCTCAGAGGGGACCTCATTGCTGTCTACAACTACCTGGAGGGAGGTTGTAGCCAGGTGGGGTTGGTCTCTTCTGCCAGGCAACCAGCAACAGAACAAGGGGACACAGTTTCAAGTTGTGCCAGGGGAGGTCTAGGCTGGATGTTAGGAGGAAGTTGTTGGCAGAGAGAGTGATTGGCTTTGGAACGGGCTGCCCAGGGAGGTGGTGGAGTCACCATCCCTGGAGGTGTTCAAGAAAAGTCTGGATGAGGCACTTAGTGCCATGGTCTAGTTGATTGGACAGAGTTGGGTGACAGGTTGGACTGGATAACCTTGCAGGTCTCTTCCAACCTGGTTGATTCTATGGACTTAAATTTACCTTTTTTGATATCTTTAACATTTGTGGTTTTAAAACACACCTGAGAATATAAAAATAAAAAAGTTTCCCTTATAGTTTGGATAGGAAAAGAGTACTTCAGAGATTCAAAGTCATTTATCCAGCACCATTCATGAAACATATTTGAGGTCTGGCTGACTGCCTTGATCTATCATGCCCAGTTCAAACCACTCTCTTCTGTCACAGACACTGATCAATGTAGAGAATCTCCTCTGAATACGAGTTAACTTTTTACCCTATCAGTGAGCAATCGTCCCCTCCCTCCTCAGAGGCACACCAAAGTCAATTCATTTACAGTGTCTATTGCTTGCATTTTATGCAGTGCTGCAGTCTGATGCTTTAGAGGACGCAGGACTTTGGCACAACAATCAGTTACTAGCATTTACATATTTTCATCAAGAAGCCAGAATATAAATATTTAGCCTGGAACTGCATTTTTCATCCGCTTAGGGTTATGGCTACATGAGAGATAAATCACATGAGAATATAAACTACTCACACTGTTAAAGCACTGGACACAGAAAGCTGTAGAATTAAACTGTAGTGTATTTAATGTCTTTCCATGGACAAGTGCTGCATTATCCATGAGGATAAAGGAGAGCTGTCTGTGCATGATAATGTAGAAGTTCCTTTTATAGACATATCCAAATTGCTCTCTTTTTTTAGGATTCTGAAGTTTGGGTTTTTTTCAGGTACATTGACTGCTTTGATTTTGTCAGATGTTGGGGTTATGTTTGTTGTGTTGTTGTTTGGGGGCTTTTTTTGGGAGGATTGGAGGTTTTGCTTGTTTGTTTTGTCTAAACATACCTTTCTTTGTACTGTAAAATCTCAGGCAGTATTGAGAGGGCTACCATTGGGGTGAGACAGAAATACTGACCCCAACTAGAAGTGCCAGAAATCTCTGGATAAATATTCCTGGAGATTCCAAGTCCAAATCTACCATTTCAAAAGATGTGCTTATGCCCTAGATAAGCTTGCAAGCTTTTGGATACTCATACAAACTAAATTAACCCCTGAACCATTTGCGATAGATCTGTGATAATTATCATGGGAACCGTTACAAGAATTTAAGAGAGTACAGTTCATAAACCCTATTAACCTCTTAATCAAAGATCACTTTGAAAATTCCATGCCACTGGACCTGTTACAGATTTTGTTATGTTCTCTGCTTGGCACTGCTGAAATTTCTATTTTTTCTGCTCAGTCAATAGTACTTGAAAGATCTGTTCACACAACTCACAAAGAATCTGCATATCTAAGACCCAAAAATGTTGTTGAAAACAGAATTTTGAATAATGACTTTTGAATAATGACTTTTGTTTACTTTTTAATATAGGTGGATTAAAAAGTAGCTGAAAAATAAAATGTTTAAAATAAATTAATAATGAGCCCAGACAGAATGAAAATTGATATTTGGACTAGGCTGGAGTCCCATGTAAACTCTGATATCAGTGACCCATTCTTGCTCGTGGAGCAATATAAAAATGTTATACACTAAGAACAGAGCTTCTGGGATAGGGTCATCTTTACAGTTTATACTGAAATACAAAAGTACAATTCAGTTCCAGGCCCTCAATTCAAGAGAGATGTTGAGGTACTGGAATGTGTATGGAGAAGGATGACAAAGCTGATGAGAGGCCTGGAACACAGCCCTGTGAAGAGAGGATGAGGGATCTGGGGGTGTTTAGCCTGCAAAAGAGGAGGCTCAGGGGTGAACTCATTTCTGTCTACAACTACCTGAAGGGAGGCTGCAGCCAGATGGGGTTGGTCTCTTCTCCCAGGCAACCAGCAACAGAACAAGGGGACACAGTCTCAAGTTGTGCCAGGGGAGGTATAGGCTGGATATTAGGAGGAAGTTCTTCACTAAGTGATTGGGATGTGCTGCCCAGGAAGGTGGTGGAGTCACCGTCCCTGGAGGTGTTAAGGAAAAGACTGTATGAGGCACTTAGTGCCATGGTCTGGTTGATTGGCTAGGGCTGGGTGCTAGGTTGGACTGGATGAGTTTGGAGGTCTCTTCCAACCTGGTTGATTCTATGAAATTTACATATTAAGACAATCAACCGACCAATATTAATAGCCATAATTAAAGATTTCAACTTTTTTCTGAGAACACAAATGCTCAAATTTCAAGTGCTGTTTGACCAGTGACAGTACCATTCACCTTCAATCACTTCATCAGCTTCCTAATGACCTTTATAGTATTATGAGATGTTTCAGTGAGAGCTATTACACTGCTACCTCAAACAACAAAGCAACCTGAACAGAGAAGCACACTCTTCTTCTTTGTCATCACAATAATTAAAATAAAGCTAAGCAAAACAAATAACACAAGCAACAACAAAAAAAACCCACAAGTGAACAAAAAAAAAAAAAAAAAGCTTAAGTTTTGCACTAATAATTCTGGGCAGAAACCTGAGTTCTTTGCGCCACTTCTCTATGCAAGAGACAAATGGTGGAAGAGTCTTTCACTATCATCTTGAAGGCCATGGATACTAAACCTCTTGCTGAAATGCAATCTCTTAGAGCATACAACCCTGCAAACCTGTCTCAGATATCCTGCTTGTATCAGTCAATGAAATAAAAATGCTCAGGAAATGCAACCAAACAGCATAAACATAAGGCAAAAAAAATTTGTTTTGTGAGTGAGAGAACAATGAAACAGGCTGCCCAGAAAGGTTATGGAGTTGTCTCCTCTGGAGCCATTCAAAACCCACCTGGATGCATTCCTGTGTGACCTATTCTAGGTGATCCTGCTCTGGCAGGTCAATTGGACTAGATGATCTCTGGAGGTCACTTCCAACCTTTAACATTCTGTGACCTGGAGCTATTGGGTCATTAATGCCTCAAGATAAATCAGAATTCTCTCCGTAGCACATTGCTGTGAAAGTGAAAAGCAGGAGATGCAGCAAAAGGCTCCAGCCAGGACTATCTGAACAAGGTGAAGATGTTTGCTTCATAGAAACACTTCCAGTAATCAACTCTATTCAAGCAACATGGGACTTCATTCAAGCCCAACAGGATACATGGACAGTAATTAAATTACTCTCTTTGGCAATGAAAGACACCACTGAGTCTTTCCAGCCAATCTGAGCCTCTAATTATGTATGAAGATTCTCCTAGAGCAGTTTGACATTCAGGGTCTTTCAAGTCAGCCAGGAATTAAAAATGACCTTGCACAGCACAAGCTCTTATTTAAAACTTCTCTGTTTGGAGAGTCTTCTCTGTGGTTTTCTGAGAAATCCTTTTAGCTGACAGCTTTTGAAAGAAATAAAGATGTCTTTACTTGTTTTTAAATAAACAAAATACCCAGAATTCAGACCAGAATTATTTTTTCATATTTGTCTGCATCTTTAAGTGTTTATTTCAACTACTCTCAATTTACACAGTTTTTTAAACTCACTTTATTCTGTCCCTGTAACTTGGTCTGAATATTACGGCTACCACTGAAACAAGCCTCAGAAGCCCAGCCTGGGGGGAAAGACTAACATGCCAAAACTGGAAATTGGAAGCAGCAACTGGAACGGGAAGCCTCTCATGTTACAGTCTGAACTTCAAGCCCCATGACACTTTGTTTCAGCCAGCACTTTAATTTTGAAGCTGGCATGGTATCAGCAGCAGATTCAACTCATCCCATGGCAGGACTTCATAGGACAAAAAGGAAGAAAGAGAATATTGAAGCAGGAAATGAGATAGTAGGACATCATTGCTTCTGCAGCTATCCTGATTTTTTTCATAGAATCACAGAATTTTTTCAGCTGGAAAAGACCTTTAAGATTATTGAGTCCAACCATTATTAACCTCTACCAAGTCTATCAGGAAATCATGTCCCTTAGCACCATGTCTCTGCATTTTTTAAACACCTCTAGGGACATGGATTCAATCACATCCCTGGGAAGCTTGTCCCAGTGTTTAATATTCCTTTCAATGATGAAATTTTTGTGGATATCCAATCTAAATCTCTCCTGGTGCGATTTGAGGCCATTTTGTCTCATTCTACCACTTCATACCAGGGAAAAACAACCAACACTCACCTCACTACAACCTCCTTTCACATAGCTGCAGAGAGCAATAAGGTCTCCCCTCAATCTCCTCTTCTCCAGACTAAATAATCCCAGTTCTCTCTGTGGCTCATCTCCAAACCCTTCACCAGTCCCCTGACCATCTTCATGGCCCTCCTCTGGGCTTGCTCAAGCATGTCCATGTACTTCTTACACTGGGTGTCCCAGAGTTGAATGCAGTACAGCAGATGGAGTCTTACAAGAGCATACTAGAGGAGAAGAACTAACTCCTTAGAGCTGCTGGCCACCCTTCTCTTGATGCTGCCCAGGATGCATTTGGTTTTCTGGGCTGCAGGCACACATTGCTGGCTCAAGTCCAGCTTTTCATTCACAAACACACCCAAGTCCTCTGCAGGGGTGTTCTTAACAATAATTAATGATAGCACACACATATTTACTCATGTAAATTTTATGTCTGTATGCATACACTTTTTTATACGTGCTTATTTTTAAGGTCCTAGCCAGATAGGAAAAATATTCAATTACTTTATTTGTCTGCTATTTCTGGGCCAAAAATCACAATTTACCAAGTTTGTTTTATAAACAGCTTTTCACGTATCAATCCCTGTCTATCTTGAGAGAAACCGTGACATATGGTAAGGAAGATCCTGGTCCTGAGAGTTTCATTCATAAACACTCACTGCTTCAGGCTCTAGATTAAATGAACAGCATCTCATGAAGATGTTAAATAGGAAAATGATTCGGCATTCCTTGTCTGTGTGGGCAGAAATCTTCACCTTTCAGAATTCTTCACTAGAATGATCATATTACTGTATTTGCTCTTCACATGACTGAAATAAGTCCCCATAAATAAGATCAAACCTCAGAAGGTATAAAGAGTAAGAGGTAAGGAAGAATGATAAGAGACAGAAAGATTAAGTGAAAAAATAGAAAATTGCAAGATACATTTTTGCAGACTAGGAATTCTTTTTTGCTGTTTCTAGCTCTTGTTTTAAGTTGTATTTGTAAAGTATTTTGCACTGACAGATTCTTGAGATTCCTGCAGCCCTTCTCCCTTCCTCCTGTATCAAAATCTAAGGCAGTGGTAATTGGAAAGCCAGCAACAAAGCACTGCTGGAAGCAAGGCAGTGAGACAGGGAGAAGGTGAGCACAAGAGAATCAGATGGTTACATTGTACTCAAAAATCCCCTTATCGACTTGGAGCCTTACAGCAGCTCTCAGTTCAATAAGCTTAAGTGAACCAGGGGTAGAACAGCCACTCTGGAGCGTGGCTGCTCAGTACAGCTTCCATACATTTTGGCTTAGTCAAAAGAAAATCACAGAAGCAAAATATTTGAGAACAAAACAAATTCTAATATGGGGGTGGTGGGGAGGAGAAAGGGTAAAATCCTCAATGTGGAAACATATCCACTATAAAATTAATTTCCAAGCCAAATACAATGGAGCCATGGGCTGGATTAGGACACAGGCCATAAACAAACAAGACCTTTTAAAACACTGAGTTGCTGTGTTTTTCAAAGTCAAGACAGTCAGAATATGCCCTCTAATAAACACTGAATGAAAACCCAATATTTTTGGATGTTTTCCATTCATTAGAAATGCAGTAAAATCAGTACAAAAAGATCTAGTTTCTTTCACATGTCTATATAAGCACCTTTGAGAGTCAAAGGAGCTCTCAGCAATGCATTAGCAAGCTTGAAATTACTAGAGGTACTTACATGTCAATACTTGCCCATGCAGGAGCAAGACTGAATTAGCTCTCTACAATCCAGAGTACCAATTTAGTCAAACCCATCAAAGGTGTGAGAGTTCTCAATGCCAACGAATCTGCCCTAGGCTGCGGCTCTGCTTTGAGTGTATTAGTCTTGATCTATTATTTTATACACAAGAATGGTTTACATCTCTGCTTGTACATGCCTGGACATATATATACACACACATACTGAAAATTAAATATGATGTTTAAATGACTAAGAATATGTAAACTATTAGTATTCTAATGATAAGAATATCAGGTTAAAAAATCTGCTTGAACCTTATATCATGCAAATTTCTTGCTGAAAACTCAGCAATATCTTCCATAAATCAAAGCAGTTTAAATAACGCCATAGCACACAATTGTACTAGCCACTTTGTCTTCTCATTGCTTCCCTTTCTGGCTGAATTTACTGACACTTCTGTTGTCTCTCTGTCATCATCACTTTCATATAATTGAGTACACCAGAGCACTGTGGAAAAACCCTTACTAATTTTCAATTAGTTAATTTTAATATTACAGCTGTAGCTATTATCAGCCTCAACAGAAGCAAGAAGCAGGTTAAGTCCAGGAAAGACTTACCCTTTCAGTTGGATTGTAAGCCTTTTGGGATACACAGCACACTTATATTCTCTCTCATACATTTGAACCTTGATCTTTAACTTAACATTATGGTAATAAAACTAAACAGTGATTAGATACTAAATACTCAAGCAGCACCATCTAGCTGTTAAAAATTAAAAGAAGAGAGTATACAGTAAGCACTAGTTCTCAACAGTTCAGATACAAACAAGTTATTCTGGTGTGGAAATATGCATCCTCATGGTTCTTTGATGAGAAGGGTGAAGCACATTATTTAATAGAGCCAGTAAAAAGTATGCAGCCTTCTTTTGCATTGACTGTAACCTGAAAGGCCCACAGTGGTTGGTGTTCACACATTTCCTCTCTAAACATCACAGTTGCCTCCTGTAAGACATCTCATGATAAGGTCTGTGATTAGTATCCAGATTTTTTTAAGATGCCATATAGAAATTTACAACTTTGACTGCTAATAATCAAAGAACATCTCTTTCATATCTTCTGGAAAACACCAGTGTATCACTCATCTTTTGTTAGTAGACAAGGAATCCTACCACTTTCAGTTTCTGATGCATAACTCTATATCTGTAGCCACTATCATTAAATTCAAAACTCCATACCCCATAAGATACTTAACTCATGTTCAACATTACCATATTTGAAGACACATCACCACAGCAGAGACTTCACAATTTACATGGGTGACTGCCTTTTTTGCCTTTTTGGAAGAGATTACATTGAGCTTGTTTGTCAAAGTATTAATACAGACCTGTCCTGAAATAAATCACCTCAATAAACATATCTGTAGCTAGGAAAATGCAGGATTCTACAGAGGTTTGTGACTTTGCTCTTTTCAGCATTGCAGTCATAAGACAGTGTGATTTTTGTCCCCTTTCCAGACAAAAAAAAAAGAAGAGTTGGTAATCAGAATGAGAATAAGATGAGCGTTTCATTTATATGCTGCATAGAGCAGGCTTACTCAAGGTGACATTTGGTTTCAGATGCCTTTTTTTTTTTAATGTATCACTTTTTCAAGTGAGATTTACAAAAATACTTTTACAATTACTGTGTCACATGGATATGGCACAAATAATGCATTCAAAACACCTTTAACCATCTTGAACCAAAGAATGCCAACTTGGCCACTTCAGGCTCTGCTTTTATCCGTAATTATTTTAGGTTACTCATTCTTAAGCTTGCCTGGTTATGTATTCATTTGCCCTAATAGAAGTTTTCTTCTATAAGTGGTCTGCTACTACTCACATGATAATAAAAGGAATTGCTAATATCTCACTGTGACCTTGAAACCTGAGAAGTAGAATACATTTAAATAATTTAACTCTGCATAGCATCTGAAGTAATTACATGTTTTGCATTTTGAAAACGCTGAAGTCATGTAAAAATTGATTACATTTTTGTTAAGTAAATTCTGTCTACTTCCACATAATAGTCCACTGACTGCTGTTGCACAGGTCTTTTCAATTACACCATATTATGCCAGAACTGTAAATAAACACACATATAATACATACAGATCATGCATACACTGCCATCATAATATGCTCATGTCTCTATATTCAAAAGCAAAAACTTGACTTCAAAGCCTAAATTACTGAATGATAGCAATAAACTTGCTCTGCTCTATTATTTGAAACTCAAAGAATTTGAAAGTCCTTGAAAAGAAATGCCAGCAAAGCTGTCAAGAAGGTTATGCTCACCACAAAAGGAAACAGTCAGCTCTTTAAAGGTTTTTTTACAAAGGTTTTCATTTCTTTACCAAAAAAACAGATGTGCATTTTTCTATTAAACAGCATGTTGTACAAGATTATTCAGAAGAGGCTTGGGACTGCAAACTGAACTATGAGGACAAGCAACTCTTCCTACAAAGGTCCTGGCATTGTTGAGAGGACCAGATATTCCTTAGCAGTAGCCACCTGCATTGTGGCACTTACATTTGCCTCTGGGCTGCCAAGAAATGACAGGTAACATGCACACGCTTACAGACTGCCATGCATGCAAGCAAGGTGCTTTGAAGTCAGTGGAAGAGGATCTTTTCATTTCACAGGGTCTGGCACAGATTTCCTTAAATATAGATGGGCCATCATTGAAAATGTAAAGTCACTGCTTGCTTTCAAAAACAAAGCTATGGTCAACACTTGTGAATGACCTTACTGTCTGGCAAATACAAGCATCCACGTAAGCGAAAGAGGCAGTCTTTATACCATGTAAGCAATTAGCATTCAGTGCTAGATTATTCCAGCAGCACCTTCTGCTTACAAGTTTCCTTAAAATGTTAACAGATGTGTAAAGCTTCCTCAACTAGTTTGTTCTGTCAGGACTGGTGAGGTCTCACCTCAAATACTGTGCTCAGTTTCAAGACCACTCACTGCAAGAAGGACATTGAGGTGCTCGAGTGTATCCAGAGAAGGGCAACAAAGCTGGTGAAGGGTCTAGAGCACAGGTCTTAGGAAGAGCCACTAAGAGAACTGAGATTGTTTCATCTGGAGAAGAGAAGGCTGAGGGGAGACCTCATTGCTCTCTACAACTCCTTGAAAGGAGAATGTAGCAAAATGAGTTTTGGTATCTTCTCCCTAGCAGAGACCAGTCACTCTCACCTCTATGCCTGGCAAGATCATGGAGCAGATCCTCCTGAAGGCTCTGCTAAGGCAAATGGAAAACAAAGCAGAGGTGATTGGTGGTAACGAGCATGGCTGCACCAAGGGCAAATCATGCCTGACAAATTCAGTAGCTTTTTATGAAGTCACAGCAACAGTGGACAAGAGAAGGGCAACTGACGTCATCTACCTGGACCTGAGTAAGGCATTTAACTCTGTCCTACATGACAGCCTGGTCACCAGACCAGAAAAATGCAGACTGGATGGGTGGAGCACTGCTGGATGGTCGCATACAGAGAGTGGTGATCAAGGGCACAAAGTCCACCTGGAGACCAGTGACAAGTGCCATCCCTCAGGGGTCAGTGCTGGGACCAGTGCTGTTTAACATCTTTGTCAGTGATATGGACAGAGGAATCAAGTGCACCCTCAGCAAGTTCGCAGATGACACCAACCTGTGTGGCACAGTCGACTTGCTAGAGGGCAGGGATCCATTTATAGGGACCCGGTCAGGTTGGAGAGGTGGGCCCAGGCCAACCTCATGACATTCAACAAGGCCAAGTATAAGGTCCTGCACCTGGGTCAGTGCAATCCCAAGCACAGCTCCAGGCTGGGTGATGAATGGCTGAGAGCATCCCTAAGGAAGAGGACCTGGGGGTCTGAGGTGATGAAAAGTTCAACCTGAGCCAGCAGTGCGAGTGCAGCCCAGACAGCAACCACATCCTGGGCTGCAGCAAGAGCAGCGTGGCCAGCAGAGCAAGGGGGGGGGATTCTGCCCCTTTACTCTCCCGAGACCCCACCTGGAGTAGTGTGTGCAGTTTTGGAGCCCCCAGCACAAGAAGGACATCAAACTGTTGGCACAAGTCCAGAGGAGGGCCACAAAGATGATCAGAGGGCTGCAGCAGCTCTGCCATGAGGACAGGCTGAGAGAGTTGGGGCTCTTCAGCTGGGAGAAGAGAAGGCTTTCAGGAGACCTTAGAGTGGCCTTCCAGTATCTGAAGAGGACCTACAGGGGAGGGAGCATTTACAAGTTCTTGTAATGACAGGGTAATGGGTTTAAACTTGAAGAGGGGAGATTTAAACTAGATGTTAGGAAGAAGTTCTTTACAGAGTAGTGAAACACTGGAACAGGTTGCCCAGAGAGGTTGCAGATGCTCCCTCCCTGAAGGTGTTCACGGCCAGGCTGGATGAGCCCTTGAGTAACCTGTTCTAGTGGGAGATGTCCCTGCCTATGACAGAGGGGTTAGAACTGGATGATCCTTGAGATCCCTTCAACCTAAACCATTGTACGATTCTATGATTAAGTGACAGAATGTTTCATCCGGGGAGGTTTAGACTGGATATTAGGAACAATGTCTTCACTGAAAGAGCGGTCAGGGATTTGAATAGGCTGCTCAGGGAAGCAGTAGAGTCACTGTCTCCAGAGGTATTCAAAAAGCACGTGGACATACCATTTCAGGGCATGGTTTAAATAGCCACGACGGTGTTAGGTCAGCAGTTGGACTCCAAATCTTAGAAGTCTTTTCCAAATGGATAGGGGGGAAATCAACCCAGTAGTCATTTGTCTTAGCAATGTTTTGGGTTTTTTACATTGAGTTCACAAAGATACTCATTATAGATAAACAGCACCTCAAAATCATATAATGTTTAATTACCAGTTTGTTGACAGTTACAATATCTTTCTCAAATGTCACAAACTGAGTAACTGCAAGTAGCAGAACTGACCCTATTGCTTTCTAGAAGCTTGCTCTTGTCACCTCAGCAATTTCCTCTTCCTTCATTCCGTTGCCTGAATGTTAGTTCAAGGAGAGAACCACTGGCACAACAATTTCAGTTTTCAGATGTGACCTGGCAAATACCAGCTGCTGACTTCAACACGCCCTCTGAAAAAGGTTCCAAAGACAACAGAAACTGAAAAGGAGCATGCAAATGTCAACACTATCTCCTATACAGCATTTTGTGAGCCAGAGGTTCACTGCTTTGTCCCACACACTCAACCAAGCAACAATCAGGATAATGTGACTGAGCCTGGAGGCCAGATCAGATTCAACGACCCAAGGATTTTTGCATCGATCCAGCAGACTAAATTTACTACTGATCCATGCCAATTTGTATCCAATTTAAGATGAATCATTCTGCTCCGAACATCTTACACTTACTCAGAGTACTACAACTGGCACATGTAGGCACACCTTTTTGCCAGCAGAGATAGCTTGAGCATGTTAATTAACATGGGATACAATCTGGTGCGTGTGTGTAAATCAGTTCTCAATAAGGTGAGATAACCTTGTTGATTTCAATACTGTGGGACTATAAACAATTTTGGATGAGCAGAGACTCCAAGAAAGCTCTTAATTTTGGCCAAATCAGAATGTCATAGTTCATATGTATTTATAAAAAAAAAATCAGATTTGTTTTGCTCCTGCTGGCACAAATGTACAATCAGGTTCACCAAAGGTGGTTTTCCTTATAACAGGTGATCCTCAAGACTCTCAGGGCTGTCTTTATGCTTCCAACACTAGTTCCTAGCTACAGCCAGGGAACAAAAGCACTTGGGAGTATAAGGTACACATGTTTCATCCAAGTTCAGTCACTACAAGATATCTCCTTTATTGTACTTGTCCCTCTCCAGTTGTTGATGTGGAAGCCACTTTTCCCATTTAATATTTCATCTGAAATGTATTCTGTTTACTGGTATACAGTGATGTTATCCAAGGATAATTCTAAATAAATCTTAATAACTTCTTGCCAGTAAGTCACACAGACAATTTGCAGGTCAAAACATGCACTAATTTCTTTTAAGTAACTTTCCTCTTCTCCCTTGTATCTCATAGCATCACTAAGGACACACCAGTGACCGGATGTAAGAGGTACACTATATGTCTCCATGTTTTCCACCTGAAAGCAGCCAGAACAACTCCAACAGGAACCAAATCCATTTTAACTTGAGCTAAAGCATACAGATTATGCCACTATATTTTAGCCTTCACCTTGCAGACTATCTCAATAAAGAGCAAGCCAGTAAACAATCAAGGTCCCTGAAAAATACTGTCATTAAAGAAATTTAACACCACACTGAAGTATCTATTCTTTCCTTCAACAAAGGAAAAGAAGTGGATCAAATCCAGGTGGTGTCTTCAGTATTACATTGGGGAAAAAAAAATAATAAATCAAAGCTTTTCACCTCTGCAGAATATTCCACAGGACAATTGTGTTTCCCACTCATTTACTTAAGCGCTCAGCCGGTTCTGGGCTATCAGGCACACAGTCTACACAGCTTATCAATCCACAGAATAAACACCATATCTTTTCCCTATGTAAATACAGATTTATTGCTTTTATGTGTTGGCTGCATGTTTTTAAGCTACTGTCAGTTTTAATTTATGAAAATACAAACATGATTCTCTGGGTTCATTTCCTTGTGTCACTGACTACCATTTGCTCTAGAGGACAATTATGTGGGCCTCACCTTTGCCATTCACAGCAGTAAATATGTAGCTACAGAGTCTTGCAGCAATGCTTGGAAATCTTGACAGTTGTATAAATAAGGTAAATTTTACTTGAAGAAATTGATTGATACAAGTTCCCATTTCGAGCTGAAAAAGAGTGGCATAAGACCTTGCCCTATACCAATTTTCAGCAATTGCAGTAGATAACAGCCTTTGTTGTCAGAGTTCAAGACTTTTAAGATGAAGAAAGCAAAGCAAATCCTATTCTAAACTGCAGAATGCATTAATGAGATAAAATACAGCAATTTGTAGCATAACAGCATAAAAACCCTTGAATGGGTGATACTACGTTTTGTAGGTAGGTAGGAAACGAAACATTCAGTATAGTGGGTCACAAGGAAGCTATTTAGTTATGCTAGGACACTGAGGAACAACTGGTTAGTTTGTTGACCTGATGAGAAAAAGATCACTGTATCTTAATGTGCTACACATTTTCTGTTAGTTAACAATGTTTCACATGCATTTAAAGATTTCTCTTTTTTCAGATGATAAATGCTGATCTATACAGATTATAAGTGTCTTTCATTTATCTAGATGCCAGTTATCTGCAACATTTCAATATTAATTATATGATTAAAAAAAAAAAAATCACTAAAATAATGAAGGTTGGAAAAGATCTTGAAGGTCATCGAGTCCAACCGGAAGCCAGCTAACAGCAACGCTAAACTGGAGCCTCAAGCGTAACAACCACACGCTTCTTCCAATCCTCCAGGGATGGGGGCTCCACCACCTCCCTGGGGAGGCTCTTCCTAGGCATAACCTCCTCTCTTACCCTTCTTATCCTCAAGCACAGCCTTCTGTGCTCTCGGCTTCTGCTTCATCCCCATCTTTTTCCTCTCTGTCACTCATATCTTCTCCCCAAATTCACTGGTTTTTCCCCAGGCCCACCCATGCCCAACACAGCCTCCCCTGAGCTTTGAAAGACCTTCAATGTCCTGCAAGCCAGCTACTAGGAACACTATACGACAGCCTGAAGCAAGCTACTGTCCGGTTGCAGCTGTATGGGGGTGTAGAAGAAGAAGAAACACAAGAAGAGGAAAAGCAAGAAGAGGGAAAGATTCTAACTGTTCAGCTAAAATATAGCTATATTGGCCAAACGGCGTAATGTCTTGCTGCTACGTCAGAACTGATGTTAGCATTTGCACTCAATTGCTGTTGATTAACACAATGCAAGTATGATATTCAATTAAAACAATGAGCTGGTTTCCAGGAGGTCACACTAAAACAGCTGGTGAGGTCATGGTTTGGTTCCTTCGCAATGTGATCACACATTTGCTGAGGAAATCAACAGACCACATTAACATATGCAATTTTTTTGATGGTATCTTAAGGATTTATGTCCTTTAACAATGTTTTCAATAGACAGAAGCAGCAGCCTCCCCTTCCTTTGTCCTTATTATTTAGGCATCACACTGTTCCAATATGCTTTTTTTTTTTTTCCAGACTAGTGATACCTCAGGAGCTAACGACCCCAAGATCTGATTGGACAGGGCTGGGTGCTAGGTTGGACTGGATGATCTTGGAGGTCTCTTTCAACCTAGTTGATTCTATGGTTCTCCAAGAGGACATTTGTGTCCACGAGCATCAAGACTCAGACATACCTTTAGGAATCAAAGCACTAAATCCTATTTACTCTTTCTCTTACTGTCCAGATAGTCTTCTTAAATACAGTACACTAAACAACACTACTGCCAGAAGAAAAACCAAATATCTGCTTTCTGTCTCTTGCCCACTAAAGCACTTTCAGCCTGAAATGTTTAAAAATTGAAACTGTGGTGCAGATGCACAATCATTTCATTTATAAAAATGTTTGAAATAAATCATGTTCTCTCAGCCAGATCTATTCCATATGATTGTCAATTATGCATTCAGCTTCAGCCAATACATCAAGGGTAGTAAGAGTGATCCTCCCTTGAATATTTTCCAAGTTTCTATTGACTCTGCCAGCCCATCCTGCAGCTGCTCCAAGACATCCCCATCAGAGCATCTCACAGGGAACATCAGGGATCTGCTATGACCCATTTTGCTGATCTTGAACATTAACACTCACTTCTGCCTGTCTTGAGACAAAGAAATAAAACGGAACATGTACAGTAAGCAAAAAGTAGTGGAAAGTTACCAGCTACAAGAGTGAGAATATAAATGAGGCTAAAGGAACAGTAAACATAGGAGGCAGAATCAAGACCCGGCAGACTACAGTTGGGAGTCCTCATGGTCAGTATTTCTCCTTAACATCTGTCCCTGAACTACATCACCTGTCTGCTGCCTTAATAAAAAGAGAAAGGGAAGTCCTCTGTGCTCTTGAAAACATCTTATTAAATTCAGATTTTCATTGTTACTTTCACACAAGTAAAACCAAAGGTCCTGGTAGCGCTGCTGATGGACTCCACATAAAACCTGCACAAATTTCTGCATGGAAATGCTTGGCATCAGAAGCCAGTGTGCATATCCATGGACTAAAATCAGTGTTTCAGTTGTAACTAATAGTTGCAGATATGTAACAAGTTCTTTTGACAAGCATATATTGCAGGTTTTTAACCCAAGAATTCTTTGTGACTCTACATTATGTCTGAAACAGCTACATCTTTTGTCTCCCAATAGGGAGGGGCATGCCACAAGAGAGAACAATTTCTTCTTCACTGAACAGCAGGTAGGTAGTCAGCTACTTTTCTCATCTTAAGGACTACTTTGGGCATATTTCCATGATATTTTCAGGATTCATCTCAAGCCATCCTCAAACAGATCACCTGGAACCCAACCACATAATGCCAAGTAGTTCTGTTGGACAGTAATGTTATCTGACATATCCGAATTGTGTGCAGGTGCTATCTCAAAGCTGAACTCAAACATGAGAAAACATAAGCAATGCCATATATTACTTGGCTTGCCCACAAATGGCTTGCCCACAAAAACACAGACAGCACTATACCTGCAGGAACACAGAAAGAACTCAGATTTCAAATGCCACATAATGAAACAGTGGAGATGCACATTCCAAACAATAATGACACATTTCTACTTTCTATTTTAACTTAGTCTTTATCTTTCCCTTTTTAAAATAAACATGTATGTGTGCACTTACAAACAAATTTATCTATTTTAAACAAAAATCAGTTAGCCATAATGATGCATGTACAACTGTCCGTTGAAGAATATTCCAAATCACTTATCCAAAATGGTCAGAGAAGCAGAGCCTAGGCAGAAATTGTCCCATTGTGTCAGAAATCACTGTGAAACATATGAGAATCTTAGATCTTCACCAGACCACTAAGATATTTATCTTTATAGTATCTTTCACTAGATAAAAACATAAAAAGCCACATTTCCATTCAGTAGCTTCCTTGAACCTAATAAAATTAAACTGACTTATAACTGAGAAGATTCTACATCATACAGCAAACACAAACCGCCAATTCTATCTTTATACAGCATCAAACATCCTGTCTAGCGATGGGTGAAACTAACACAGAACCAAATACTAATGAAATATGGTAAAATAATCTATTACTATTTCAAAACTCAGGGTAAGAAGCAGCAAGTCTAAGGAACAGTTTATTTCTGTATAAACTGAGGTACATTTTCCCCAAGATGGAGAGAAGCTGTTAATGAGTTTGAGTTTTCTATGCATACCTGAGAGTCAGACTGCAGCTGGTGGAACTGAACAAGCACATCTTTGATTCCATGGAACTCAGTCTACTTGTAAACACAGTGTCAGGTAAAGAAACGAGGAAACTTCACAAGAAAAACACCTGTGCAACCTCCAGAATAAGCACTCAAAAATATCAAAAGGGGCTTTGACTCAGAAAACAATTGGATTTCTAAACAACTGAGGGTTAATTGGAGGAAACACTTCATTTCCAAAACAAAGGAGGAACTCGTGGTAGATATCTAAGCAAGACCTCAGCAGCTGAGTCAAAGAGCTTCATTATAAGCATTTCTCATCTTGTTAGACTAATACGTTATGTAATTAAGTTCTGCACCTGCAACAATCTTACAATCACCACCATGATTAGTCCAGCTGTATTTATATTTTGTATAAAGTTGGTTTCACTTCTGATTTCTTCTTTATAGTTCAGTCTTTACAGTAAATTTACTTTGTAGAACATGATTTGGATTGGGTTTGAGGCCTTCTGTTAAAATTAAACTACTAACAAATCATATTCAAAGGAAGTTAAATTAGGGAGAGAGACAGGTTAAAAAGTGGCATTGGAAATCTTTGTCTTGCAAGGATGACTGTGAAGAAAAAGCAAGTCTATGAAGAAAGGTGTGGTGCAGGAAGAAGATGAAAGCAGGCTCTGGGAAACTATTCAGCCATAATTACAAAAAAAAAAGCCGCTGAAAACCTTTACCTTTTATTGGGTTCATATAAGGAAATGTGAAAGAAATTATGATGTCTACAGCAGGAACAATTTCTGTGTGTTTATTAAACTCCCAGAAGAAATAAATCCTTGATGGAACTCTTAGCCATTATATTAATACGCAGAAACAACGATTTTCTGCTCTTTTCTGAGGTACTCAACTACTGCAAAGAAATACATTTTTTCTCATTGCAACCACTTGCTATCTCCTCCAATACAGAAACCTCTCAACGGACTGTAATTCCCTACAGGTTCATTTATGTCTCCTGATCCTCCACCCCCATTTTCTCTACTAATTCTTCTTGATGAAAAGAGTGGGCCTTCAGCCTACCAACTGCACAACATTTGTGCATATTTGAACATGATTAAGTCTTTCGGTACGTTATTCTTCATCCTCATGAGTCAGTAGGATCAGCAGCAAAGACGTGAAGCAGGCTTATGCCTTCAGTTCCACGCTTTGCTTAAATTAGTCATCCCTAGTAATTTTTATAAACAAATTAACATTACAACCTTTTTTAACTGGCCAGCATTGCTCACAAAATAAGGGGTGATATCAGGAACCGGAAGGGCTAACTGATCTCTTCAAATGCCCTTAAAAGTAAATACCAAAGCAAACATTTAAGAGAATAAAGATGAAAAAAGAACAGATGCTTTTTCCAATGTCAGAGGAGCACTCAACCTATTTTTCCACTTTATTTCTTGTTCCTCTTTTGCCTTCCCAATCCACCTCTTCTGTAATTTGTCACAGAATTACTTGCTACATTTGTTGGTGATATTGCAAGTGAAAAATAACACAATAATTAAATTCCAACACGTCATATTTTTCCTTGTCCCCTGCTGAGAAGACAAACACACTTAATACCAATATAAGCTCAATTCAGACTCAGTAAATAGCAGCATAATACTCAATTTCTTATCCACCTAAAGCAGAGTCTGCCATGACATGAAAGTGATAAACCTAAGAATCAAATTCATCATGACACAACTCTAATTTAGTGCTCTCTATAAAACACATCAATCAAAAATTTGGAGACTTTTATTTAGAAAAAACTGAGCAAGCTACCACCACCCCCTAAAGAAGGAAAAAAACCTCTTCAAGTTACTAGTACATTGACAATTGAAGTAAATACTTCATCATTATTATTATTAAATAATAATAGTCCTGCATTCAAGACCGAATTTTTACCTTAATTTGGAGAACTCGCCTGTAGTATGAGCGTTTGTGCTAAGCATAGCAACTCTATATTTTATCTTCAGAGTTTACAGGTCTCCCTAAACAATCCAGAAGGCTATCCACAATTTGGATAGTTCTCTGCTCCAGATTTGCTGTGATGCTTCATCAAGAAATAGATCAAATAATTCTGGCACTTTTCCCGCGTCTTTGAGGATCAACGAAATCTTCATCTAACTACTCAAATGGTTCCAGATCCTAAGCTTTATCTACAGTCATTTACATTTGCTCCCAAATAGAGCTGAGACAGAGACACCTTGATATGTGCAGACTCTGCTGCACTGGACATCACTGCAAATTCCTCTGCCAGTGAAGCCTTTCCATCTTCTCTCAGTCTCTTCAGTTCTTAAGGCAATATAAAATGGAGCAAATAGTCTTTGCCATATGAAGCATGCCTTTACTCTAACAGAATAATACATGCAGCAAGAAATAAGGAAGAAAGCTATTTGCAAGTCAAGCCCAAATCACACTTCACTCAAAGTCACTGATCTGTCACAGTCACTTTCCCTCTAACCCTAAATGTAACCTCTAACACTAACCCCTAAAAATAAATCCCTCCAAAATAAGAATCCAAAGCCTACCTAACAGATTTGTATGTATATATATATAATTATCAGTAATTGAAAAAGCTTATTTTCTAGATTGCAGGTTCAGTGATTACAGTGGTACTTCGTGAGGTATTGCCAATGTTTAAATGAAAATAAGTTTAAAAAAGACAGAAGAGAAGAAATATTTCATTTGGGTTTGGTTTCACAGTGTTTATGTTCAGTTACTACAGGTGGACAGGACAACTGAACAATTAGAGAAACCTACATTATCTCCATACCTTAACTGCAGTTTTTCCCCTTCCCCAAAAAGCAGCTCATGGTCCTGTAGGTCACTGACACCTCATCTGCCAGGAGCACATCTGCATACGATGCACAGACACACAGCACTGTTACAGGCAGTGGTCTTCTTGTGAACAGACCCTCGGGGTCTAATCTGGAAGCACGCAGACTGAGTTTATCCTACAAGACACTCGTGTGTGTCCTCCCATTTCCCCCTGACATGAAACAAGGAGTGGCTGCTGAAGCAGCTAACTCCAACAAAAGGCTGCTCTGATCTGACCCAGCAGACGCTCCTGTCGAGGGAGCCAACAAGACTGACCGTGCTGAGGAGTTATTTTTACAGCAGAGCCCCAGGACAGTCGTTTTGGCACAGCTAACAGTCAGCAAACTGCAGCATATGAATGAGGACAAGAGGTCTAGACAAGGCAACAATTTAGTCAGTGAGTGTTCTACCCAAGCTAAATCTCCTCAAACGGCACCCACAAGCTGCAATAATATTGTATGTGTAAGGTCTGTGCTGAATGGAAAGGCACAGTCTTGTCAGCTCCCAGCCCTTGAGCCAGCCTGTCTCCCCTGCCTCATGCCAGCCCTCACATGCACGAGGACAAGGAACTTAAGCAGCCAAATTAAGGCAAGCCAAAAGACAGGAAAAAAATCATTTTCAAAGTCTTACAAGTCTCACTCTATATATCTCACTACTCACAACACTGGAGCAGGATTCCCAGACAGGCTGTGGAGTCTCCTTCTCTGGAGACATTTAGGGCTTGTCTGGATGTGTTCCTATGCGTCCTGCTTTGGCAGAGGGTTTGGAATCAATGATCTTTTCATGTTGCTTCCAGTCTCTAACATTCTGTGACTCTGTGTGTGACCATTCCATATCACAGACCACATCAGTATTTCATATCTTTCCATAATTCAGTTGGCACCCCCCTAACAAAAAAAAAACCCACAACTTCTTTGCTGTTAGAAGCATTGTCTCACAGCACAAGTTCCTCATTGATGACTGTCTGCAAACCCCTATTATTGTGGTGGTAAAAAGGAGGGTTTTCAGTTTAGCCCAGTTCTGCAGTGCCCCAGATCTCACTGCTACTCACACCTGGAGTGAACCTGCAATTGATCTGACAACATCCATTTTCCCTTCTGGGACACTATCCAGTTATCAGCAGCAGGTGATACTGTTTGAGATTTTTCTTGTCAACATTATTTATATATTTCATGATAAGCATATGCTTGATTGTAACTTAAAGAGTACGTGAAAGATACATTGCTGTGGCTACTCTCAAACCAAAGAAAGTTGCCTAGAAACAGGTGAAGAAAGTTAAAGTTTAGAAACTTATCTTCCCTTACAAATGTTACAGAAATTTAGGTTTACTGAAACAGACTATTATGTAATTCTCTTAAGCCCCCAATACCTTAAAATATCTCACTGTACCTTCACACCAAGTGCAAGCACACAGTGGGTAGCAGAGGTTTTTCTTGTGAAGAAAAAAAAAAAGGGCAGAGAATGAAAAAATATTAGTTTATAGTAAACTTAAATGTTTCATAGCATCTCTTCCTTTGAAGCAAGATGTTCTTTTTCTTTTCAATGGATTTATGTTTCCATTTTCTTCTTGCTTTTAAATATGACAAGCTAAAGAAATCTTAGCTTTCCAAAGAGCTATATCCTATATGACATATTTATGCATGAGTATTTCTAAAATTCAGGAAGAAAGATGCAGTAAGGTTTGATTGGTCACCTATTTTACTAACAAGAGATTCACTGAAGCTTCAGAGGCCTGTGCATTTATTAGAAAGACAATTAGTGATCATTATCAAATGCAGCCACATCGGAAGGGTGTTCTTTAACAGGTGAGTTTCACTGAGCTTATGTGACTCCCATCTTATAAAACCCAGCTTCAATTCATAGAATCATTCAAGTCATAAAAGACTCTTGAGGTCATCAGGTCCAGCCATTAACCTTACTCAACCAAGTCCACCACTAAACCATATACCTAAGTGCCACATGTAAATGACATTTAAACACATGCAGCCACCTCCCTGGGCATCCTGTTCCAATGCTTGACCACTCTTTCATTGAAAAAAAAAATTTCCCAATACTTAGCCTAAACTACCCTGGGGCAGCTTGAGGCCATTCCTTCGTGTTCTATCAGTGCGAGAAGAATCCAGAACCTACATCTGCATACTATCTTCTCAGGTAGTTGCAGAGAACAATAAAGTCTCCACTCATGCCCCATGGGCCAGGCCTCTGCCAGCACCTAGCAGCCAACTTAGAACTAGTCTGGACCAGGGGAATCCAACTGTTTAATTAATTTAAATTCTACACAATAAAACAACTATTAAGTAGTAGAAGAAATCTATGACTTCTAAAAGACTCTTTTGGGCAAGTTTGTTTTCTGAACAGAGCAACCAAACAAGGTTACCAGCTGTATAAAGTAGCACTGAATATCATTCCAGTTCTGAGTCTTAGTCACCTGCTAACTATTGAATTGACATTTGTAGGAAACAGCAGTTGGCATGTTCACGTAAACACTCTCAGCAGTGTAAGTAGCAGTACTCTGCAACTGGAGAAGTCAATCCTTAGCAAGAGGGCTGTTCCTTAATCTCCATAAGTGGTTTATGTAACAAATAGCTGTGTCCATTAGTGAGCTTTTTAAAAAACATCTCTATCACACTAATTGTCTTAGACCTACTGTCAAGAATTCTGTTTTTGTTGAAATTCAAGTTTATAATATGTAGTTTGCTGTTCACAAACTGAACAGACATTGTACTTAATGAAGCCTCAAATCAAGGTTTTGTTGATCACACTTGAGCCAAGATACAGAATCTTTCCAAATAATCACAACAGTGAGCAGATGTATCTCCAAAATTCTTCACAGGATGTCTCAAAGTGTAAACACTTTTTTGCTTTTCAGCAAGTAAATTAAACTTAAAAAAACCCAAACCATACCATACTTAAAAGCCTGTTAAACATACCACAAAGCTTCTCAGGACAGACCAAGGTAGAAGAGTAAATTATCCTAAATCATTCTATAGGCATATCCTGTAATCTTCTGAATAGGCAATTCAGACTGAGGCCATGACCACAAGTTATCAGATGACTTTTGTTTATACAGTGTTCTTTACCTTCCAGTCAGAAGGTGGTAATCTGTCTCATTCGAGTTAACATCTTCATATTGTTTCACATTTGCAATTAGATGTTAAGTTCTAAGTTTCTGCTTCAGAGTAATGTATTGTACTGTAAATTCACACTGAACTTTGGTGCATGGAAGATTTGTCAAACAACTGTGCCCCCATGACAGCTCAGTAAAGAGCTTGCCTTTACCTTTAGCTCTTCGAACAGGTGTAAACCATCAGGCCAGATATTACACTGGTGAATACAGCCTCAGATATAGTTCATGATACACACATAAGAATATATCCTGTTTCTTGTTAACTAACTTGATGGCATCACCCATTAATACAATAAAATGTTGCAGAACTAAATCCAGAAGGTTTGGAGCGCTCTTTCTTCCCTTGAGAACTGGTCATAAAGCCAGTGCCAGTCACCATATTTGCAAAGACTACAAGCACCTTTTTTTATCATTTTGCTTAAATACACAAGTTATGAATTCATGAAGACAGAAAAGTAATTGGAGGAACTGGACAAAGACTATTGGCTTTCATCTACTTGTCTTAGACTGAACACTCAGAAAAAATTTACCACTCCAGACTATTCAGATATTTTCAACTGTAGTCACACCCACAATTAAAAATCTTTTTGTTGTGGCTTCCTTCTGGTGTTTGGTGGGGTTTTTTTTGTTTATAATTGGCAAAAATGTGGAACTCTAAAAACTAGCCACTGAAATTTCTCATTGATTTTTTAGGAATGCTCTGACAACATATATAGTGGCAGTATTAAAACCAAGTTTCCAAAATCTGTAGATAATACCAAAATTTAGGATAGATAAATTAATGAATGACATGCAAGCAGCTTTAAAAGATCTTCAATCATTTAAGCAATTGCTCCAACAGATGGCAAAAGCTCTTTGGCATGCACAATTGCAAAATAATTTGCCTGGAAGCAAGCGAGCAAGCCAAGGACAATTATTCAGCACAGTGATTAGAAAAAGAATTTCAAGCCTTAATGTGGGAAAAGAAACCATTGAAGCTGCTGGGACAAAGTAAACTAGTAAAACAAAAGTATTCCTTAGTAGTATCAGATACCAGAAAGGCTATCCTGCTAGAATTGCAAAACATTAAGTTAGTGTAGCTGAAGTTACTCTTTCTTCCTTCCTTCTTTCCTAAATAAACAGTCCCATTCACTTCCACCCCAGCTCTCACCAGCACATGACTCTTTTGTGAGCATGGAAATCGTGAACACATTAAACCTTTTTTCCTCAGGTCATTTTGCAGCCACACAAGCATTAGAGCTACCACAAGGCAGGTGCTGTTAAAGGGTCAAGAAGAGAGTCATCGGGCATGAGGAGAAGGTTTAGCATCACTCAGCATGATGTCATCTTGTGATAGCTCACCTTGTGCACAAGATCATGGCACACCATCCACCCTAACTATCAGGAATTTCAAGTCAGCTCAGAAAAACACAATGCCATCTAGCCCATGTAAGTCCCATACAAGTATAAAAACACAGCTGTATCAGAAGGGAGTTTGAAAGAGGAAATCCACACCACATTTTTGTCTGTTCAGCATAGATGTTAGCAGGTAAGTAAGAAATGTTGAAATATTTCCCATTTAAAGTGCACATAACCTTAACAAAACATGCTGAAATATGACCTGTCTGCATTCATTCCTTACTTTCTCTTAAGAAGAACATTGATTTTATTTTTCAGTAAAAAGCTTGTAAGTACTTGACCATTTAACAAGAAAGAATTTCATTTTGAACCCATTTACCTCCAATCCCTATTTGCATTGTTTTTTTCTTCAATGTGGATTTCATTTTCACAGCACTTCTTAATAGGACATCTCTATCATGATTAATATTTCCCATTATACAACCCATCATTTTTCTCTCCTAAATGTGATTTAAATCCACAACAAAATGAAGTTAGATATAGAGGCACAGAAACACAAAATTACCATTTCAGTTCCTGCTAATCTGAAACCCCTCCCATCAACTAGTTATCCTAAGAGACACAGTAAGCTTTGTTATGCATCCAAGAAAAATAAGGCTGTCAGCCAGTGCTCATCTCTTCTGGCAAAGAAGAAAGCCTCATGTATCTCCTTGGTGTACCATGTCTGGGAAAGCCAAGGGAAAGATTTTGTGACAGTATTTATTTCCACGTGGATCTGGAAATGTTGATTTTCTGATCTTAAAAATGAGTTCAAACAACCCAAAATATTTCACTGCTATCTTGGCACACAGAGAAGCCACCTGGCTTCAGTGATGTGTTACTTATGTAACAGCATGAAAGACATCCTTTAACATCCTCAAAAATGTCACCTGTCTCCTAATAACTAATCAAATAACTGAAATTAAGCATGCTACCATATTTGTAAGTCAGAGAATAGCTGTAAGTAGTTCAACAGTTTTCTAACAGCAAATCGAGTCATATAGACACACTTTGTTACTACTGAAAAGCAGTAAGAGCAGCAGAGATGGGCTCAGCACTGTGGACAAGAACGTGAAACTCAAGTTCAGTTTCAAAATCAAAAAATTTACAAATTAGCTTTTCAGTGGATTCACTTCTTTGAAAGTAAAAGCGCTTTCCTTTCTGTGCCTTCAAGCACATTCATAGTTCTTATAGTATCTGGATTTATGAAGGTCCTAAAGGCCCAAGGACTGAACTATATCAAGGCTGGCATTTCTAAAACCTCCTATTACATTTTTATAACCAAGAGAAGTTTATCATTTACCTTTACAGAGTTAGGTCACATACTACAGATTTTTAAGTTTCTTTTACATTTAGAGAATACCTTTCAAGACCATCATATGATTTGACAGTAGCTCCTTCAATGTAACCCAAAATCAACAGCAGAAAAATATATTAATAAAGTGCAGAAGGGTTGAGCACTCCATGCTATGACTTTTAATATAGTTTTCACCAGCTGTGCTGTGAAATTCAGTGATCAACATAATGCTTTTATGCATTCCACCTCCAAGGTGCATGCATATACTGCACACAATGTTAAAGCAGCCAGCTTAATAAGAAGGTTCTAGATATTGATGATGCACTGAGGCCCTTTTCACTGTCTGGAAGTTACTGATCAATAATTACAGGCAAAAACTGATCTCTCTCTGCATCACATTTCATCTGAAGAAAGTTGCTGTTGTGGTTCCTCATTTTGCTTCATAGGACTGGTTCACTTCTGAAGTCTAAAACTTGAAAATTCCCCATGATGTTGAAATAATGGAATCTGAGGGGGAAGCTATCTTCACAACTTTATTTCCTCTTATTTATGGTAAATCCTCCTGTACCACATAACAGTTGGCAGGCCCTTGCAGGAAATGTTATAGGACAAAATGCCTGACTTTCATTTATAACTCTCCATTATGTTATCATATTCAGCATTTATGCCTTACCTTAAAGAGAAATAAAAAACAGATTGGGGACAAATACTTCAGAGTGCTGATATCCCTCAAGAATAATACTCCCTAAAACCCTGGACACTCCTGACATCAACTGGTTTTTGTGTTGTCAGTTCTCATGACCTTGCAAAAAAAACCCAAAAACATTTAAAAAACCCCAAACAAAATAACAAAAAAAAAAAAAAAAAACCCACAAACCACCACACCACACTTGTCAAACCTAACTGACCTATTTGAATTTAAATTAGGAAGAGGATGTCTCAGAGGGGAATGGCATCAATAATCGATGTAGGCATGCGGCCACAAAGCCTTCCTAGAATACAATCAGAGAACTGAACAGCAGAGAGGTTTGCTTTCTCAACCACTTCTATTTAAAATTAAAAACTCTACCTTAAATTTCCTAATGCCAAAACAATCTTAGGCTCCTCTTTTTCAACAGCTGCTTTCAAAAGCAGAAACAGAGCTTTAAAGAAAGTTATCACTTCGCATTCCTTTCTCCTTCCCGATTGTTTCCCCTTTGTAAGAAGTATTCAATTCGTTTCAGTGCTGCCACCACTGCTAATTTCACTTCGACACCAAAAGTGATCTGTGCACCTTTTCTCTGGCAGCACAGCTCACAGTCAGAGGTCAAACCCAGACCTACAGTTCTGCAGTACAGATTTAGCAACACTTTTAATTCAGTTAAATACTGAAAAGGCATTAAAATAAAAATATTTCAGCAATATTCCACTAGCATATCAGCTACTGTTGAGTATATAGATCAACATATAGGAAAAAAAAAGGTCAAAAAATAAAAATAAGCTTTTCTTCAAAAATACATTGATATCAACTACTAACAGAGGTAAAGGAGGCTGGTTTTCACTAGTTTGCTCTGCTTGATAGATTCCTGGATTTCTGTGATTTATATTGTCAAAGCAACACAGATTACTTAGAATAAAATCTTTAGGAAAATGAATGAGTTTTGCCTGGAGAATTCAGATGTTTGTCACCACAATGGGAAAAAAACAACTCTGAATAAACCAAATAAAAACACATCGCACACCACCAGAGGCAGAAACCACTTACAAGATTTACAAGTGAAGCACATTGCCCAACATGTATTTCCTCCTCCTACCCCTGCACCTCTTGGCTTCAGCTTATCTTGGGATGGAAATTTACTCATTAAAATATGAATTATATTCCTCAAAAAACATCCCTCCTAGATATAAGAAAAAATGGCTATCTGAGAAGCAGCCCACTCAAAAATATCTGCTTTAAGGAAGCAGATCACAAAACATTTTAATCAAGGTATCATTTTTATAGCATAATAGCATAATGTACAGACAAACACATGGGACTAATCTAATTCCCTGTTACATTTAGTGCTTCGAGTTCTACAGTTGTGAACTCACTTAGATATAGCTTCAACCATTTCAAAGCTGCCAACTTTTATGTTGAGTTTGCATTTCAGCTGGTATCTGGAATATATTTTTGCTATGAATCAATTTAGAACTTTTCAAGGAAGAGGCTATGACTTCTCTTCAAAATAGAAACTTTCTGATTTTTAGCAGAAAAAAAAAAATCATCCTGATTTGAACAAAAAAAATTACATGCAGACTACCCTTCTTCCCTATGGACTCTCCTTGGCCTTAGGTCTTCAATAGTCTTTGGAGAAGAAATTTAATTGATGTTCTGGTGCCTTGTAGGCTTAGAATATGCCTGGCAAGACTGTGCATAAAAGCTCCAGGGTTTTGTTTGAAAGAGATGAAACAGACTCATCTGTATGGCACTGCACCTGATCATAAGAGCAAGTTTAAACAATACTTTCACAAAACAGAAGATGAGAGAAGCATAGTTAACTAACAATTATAAAATGCTCACTGGTACATTTGCTGATACGATTATTATAAGAGGTTAAATACCATCAGAATTCAGAAAATTAATAGAGTACTTTCACATCACTAAAGGGAGGAACACAAGTAATCCCTCACACCACACAGAAAACACTGCTTTCAGGGGGGAAAAGTTCCAAGTGTTTAGTTAGGAGAAAAAGAAAAAAATCAGAAAAACTTGCATTATTGGTTTTGTTTGTGACCTTTCAAGCATCACTTCTTCATTAACATGATCCACTCCAAACTGAAACTAAACAAATACTAACTGCTTCAAAACACTTAAAAACATTAAATATAGGATTAAATATTCCAGTGTTTAGGGAACTGACAAAATCAAATGGGTCTATTTGGGGGGTGGTCCATAGCAATAAAAGTGCTATTAGAATCAGATTTGAATGCACAAGCAGTTCAACAAACCTGTTTAAAGAAATTATTACGTATTCAAGTTCCTGAGAATTCTTGTGCCCTCTGCTTGGCTCCAGTTGCCACAATATTTGCTTTTATGTTTCAGTCTGACACATTCTGATGCTTTTGTGTCTTCTCACACTTTTTCAGGCCATGACAGTTAAAATTCTAAAGAAAGTCACCCGGAATATAAAAAAAACTTTTAGGGACTCCTTGTGTACAGTGTCACTCATTGCAGCTTCCTTATCTGTGTTCTCAGGTAAAAGCTTTGTGCCTCTGCTCCATTGAACCAAACCTGAAACCACCAGAGGACTCAGTCCAGCTCTTACAAAAGGACAGCCACTAACTATAATCCCACTATTGATTTAAACTGAGACCAAAAGAACATAGATTGGGATCTAAATACAGGAGAGAGCAGTCTGTATTGTAACATAGCTCTTGCTCACCAGCTAGCTATCATTCCTCTGTCATTTTCTCCTGCTAGCAAGGAAGTAGGAGTTCCCTGGAAGGAAGCCCCACTGCACTTCATTGTGTAGCATAGACTGCCTGGTTCCTTCATTCTAAACAGAACGATTTTCTCCAACACACTTGACAGCCACACCCATGCCCAAATTCTTTAATGTGCTTGTATATGAGTCATTACTCACCTTGCTACAACAAAAGATAACTGTCAGCACAAAAGGACTAGATCTACAGTGAGCAAGCCACAAAGAACATCTGGCAATTTTGAATTACCATATAGCTGCTGATGCTCAAACAAAACTTAACAGTTTACACAATTACCATGGGTTTTGTATGCTATACTCTAGTCCTGAATCTGCTGAAAAATATTCCTTAACTCAAACACATATTGTAAGTTATGCAGCCATAAAACCAGGCAATAGTTGTAATAAGAGATAAAGCCTAAGTGCTTAAAAAAAAAAAAAAAAAAAAGAAAAAGAAAAAGAAATAATCACACAGTGTTTTCCACAAAAAAATGGAACTGTTAGATCTCATGTCCTGGCCAAAGTCCAGTTTGGGTAATTACTTGAACTTCCCTTACAATTATTCATTTTCCCCATCTGCCCTGAAACACTACATGAACAGTTAAACAAATTTTGATCCTGGTTGTAGAAAACCAATGGCTTTCACCATGCCTCATGGGAGTTTACATACAGAGACAGAGAAAGAGAGAGAGAAGTTGGATTATACAGAGAGGAATAGATTAGGTTCTACAGGCTTCCTCGGCATGCTACCTCACCAGTCAAGACAAGAGGACTTCATGTCAGATCCATCAGCCAATTGCCTTAGAGCTAGGAAATTGTCAATATCAGGCCTCCAAGGCCATCAGATATGATACATCATCCAGTAGTCTGCTTTGGAGAAAAACTCTTTTAGTCAGGAGAAATCCAGCTTTCGCATCTCAGCTTTGCTGATGAAGGTGCCATTGTACGCACAAGCTTGTCTGCTTCACTAACCAGTTTGAAAATTTAGGAAACACTCTCATTTCAAAATGATTCTGTTTACAAAGGATGTTTGGGGCTTGCAGGGCCGACAGGGGAGTAAGTTCCACAAGTCTGCTAGTCAAAAAGGGATTTTTAAAACGTTGGGGTTTCTATCCACACATGCACCCACCAGGTGCACACGTGCGCTTGAGTGTGCAGACAGACACTCACCTGCTGCTGAGATATTCTAGCTTCTGACCAATTCTAGTAACTAATCAACACAATCAGGATTTGGCCTCATTAAGCTGTTACATTTCATCCCAGAGCTGTCTGCCAATTAATTGTGTATGTCAAGATGAGGTTTCTAAGGAAACATTGTAATTTCCATTAAATCAGTTGATGCAATTAAAATATGTCCATGCTTCTGAGAATACAAGCCCATCAAATTCACGCATTCCTAAGTACAGATTGTAATGTTTTCACATCTTACCTTAACATGGAATCTCTAAGGAAAACAAAGGAGCGTAGAAGCTGTCTCAATTTTGCTACCACATTGACACTTCCATCCAAATGTTTGTTCAAAACTAGTTACATGCCTAGTCGGTGTCCTTACTGCCTGCAGGTATTCTCTGTGTTTGAGATGTTATTACCTCTCCTGAACAGGGGTAGTGGCACCTGAGAGCCTAGATGTGTAGTACAGCCTGTTTCTAGGAAATAAAATCTGTAAGATTACTCTGGACATAGTTGGCTGGAGAGACAACTATTAAATTTATAGAGAAAATCCAGGCTAGAGTTCAGATTTTCAGTCTGAAACAACCACTAAAAGATACTGCCCTTTCCCTTCTAAAGTTTGTTGCCTTAGCATTTATTTTTTTTTTAACCACAGTGTTTACAACTTGATAACTACCACAAGGGCAAAATCTACATCTGAAGTACTTCAGAGAGAGGGAAAAATACTTTTTTTTTTAAAAAAAGTTGATATACCCTGTCCATTCCTTCTGTCACTGCAAATCACCTATCTCTTTATCTGGCAAATTCACCCCAATATTTAGTCAGTTCAACAACAACAACTTTTCTTGACAGCTTAGTTCCTTACCAGCCATGTGCCAATGACCCTTTCCAAAGCATTTTGGAAATACTCATAAACTGTTGCTGTTCCTTGCTATAGTAAGCCAGTAAATCAGCCATGGACACAAAACAGGCCTAAGTACTGCTCCCAACAGGCTCATCACAAGTGCAACCACAACAGACACAGTTTTGCACCAGCACTGCTGGAAGTTTCACAGACAATGCCAACACAACAGAAATACGGCTTCGTGACACATTGGTAGGGGTAACCTTCTCTACGAGCTCTTTAGACCCAAAGAAATAAACTGAACTGCCAGCTAAGTCCTTTGAGCTGGTAAAATTATTTCTGGCCATTTCATTTAGTAATACAATTGTTACCCACACCAACCAGATGACTTTCATCCACTTGCTTATGAATTTCAGATCATTAATGTTGACTTATTTTAACCACGTATCTGCTAAATCTATTATTTAGTAGTTCTCATTACAATTGTTAGCTGTGATATTGGGCTTTCAGCTACATGCATAGGCTTTTATTTCAAACTTTATAATTTCGAAGTCAAAGGTAAAGATAATAACACTAAGCATTCATAAGAACATAAAAGAAGTTAAAGTTTTCCTTTTCTACAAGAATCATGACACCTCCACCCCCATATGCCATAAGCTACAAAATGTGTTTGCCTTTTCCAAAGCTATTCATAAGCAATCAATATCTGTTTTGTACACACAGACATTTTAACCTAAACAACATCCCATTTACGAATGTGCATATCAGGGATACAAGCCTTTGTTTCCTTTAAAGCCATCGCCTTAATTTCCACCATAAAATGAATTAAACTTTGATTAAAAATCTACTTTTTTCAGCAATACTCCAACAAAGACACTTACAATATGTAAGACAGTAGAATTTGACAAAACCTGAAAGCATTAAGAAGATTAAAACAAACTACAGTGATGAGTGTAAAGAACATGGCTTGATCAGCTCCAAAGATTATTGTTGCATATCCTTATATGCTTACACTTTAGTAGGTAGAAATAACTATACTATTCATTGATTAATGTAGCCACTAGCTGAAATACCTCTGACTTGGCTACATCTTCATGACTTAAGATTTCTGTTCATGATGAGGCACACTTTTTTCAAAAGAAAAGAAGCGGAAAAGCACCAGAAAAAGTTAAGAAAATTTATTAAAGACAGCTTTGAAATCATCTGTACAAAGACCTTTTGCTACAAATGATGCTGCTTTGAACTTTAGCAATTTGAAAAACTGATTACATTTGGTAAGTCCTGGAGGACTCCTACAGAATGTAAACTTGACAAAAAAAAAAATCAAACAGGAAAAAAAATAAAAAGACAAGCAGCAAGGAACAGGCTGACCTAGAATTAAAGATGAATTAGCCTCTAAAGCACTTCAGGATGCAAGTATAGCAACAGTTTGGGTTTCTTCACCTTCAAGGCCTGTAATACTTCTGAATTAAGTAATGCAGCCAAGGAACAGATTCAGTTGTGTTCCTTGACATGCCTTTTTTTCTGGTTACTCCCAGGCAGAACTCCATGTAGCATATAGAATCAATACATGTACCAGAACTACTGTTTCTCCATATTTGTCACAGGATCACAGGATATCATGGGTTGGAAGGGACCCAAAGAGATCATAGTCATGCCAGGCTAAAAAAAAAAAATAACAAAACAACCTAGTAGTGGTTTTAACAAATTCATCCATAGTTCTTCTAAATGAAGAAACTGTAGAATCATAGAATGGTTTAGGTTGGAAGGGACCTCAAGGATCATCCAGCTCCAACCCCCTGCCACAGGCAGGGACACCTCCCACTAGAGCAGGTTGCTCAAGGCCTCATCCAGCCCGGCCTTAAACGCCTCCAGGGAGGAAGCATCCACAACGTCCCTGGGCAACCTGTTCCAGTGTCTTACAACCCTCACTGTAAAGAACTTCAGCTTCCAATAAATCTCTGCAGAATATTAAGTTTAGTATAAATATCTGTGGAGCTTCACCTTCCTCCTCTTTTTTAAAGAAAAAAAGCCTCCCTTAAAAGCTTTAAGTTTTAACAACTCATTTTGACCAGGGCAGGAAGTAAAAAGGAATAGGTAACTTGTCTGCAACAACATAAAATAGCATCCCAGTGATCTATAAAAGCCAACTGTCTGAAACATGTCTCATAACACACACAAGCTACTTTCCTTCCTGAGGCTGACAAACAGCTCTTCCCTGTTTTCACAGTATCCATATTGCAGGTGTTTAAGTAGATTCCCCCTTTTTATTTTTTTACCCTCTAATATAAAGCAGAAATTTTATTTCAGCTGTGTTTGCATCATTAGCTCGCTCGCAATCACATGAGCCTAAATTATCCAGGCAAGCAGTTTCATTTATTGAGACCTCTTGCCAGAAAAGAGCAGCAATCAAATCAGTCAGCCCAAATTATCCTTGACATTAACAAAGGGCTCTAGGATTGTTGTAAGGAATGACTTTCTCCTATTACCGAACTGATTATGTTGTAGATGCCTTCACAGCATTACAGCACAAAACCTGGCTTAAAATAAAAACAAATGTAAGGGCATGCAATTTTCATTGCCACTGTTTGCTGTACTCAATATTTTATTAAAAGATGCTAAATATACATTATAGGTGTATGTCTATGTGTGCATGTGTGTATAGAAGTGGTAATAACTCGTGCTTGCTTCAGCTATGCAGCCACATACAAAAGTAAAAGTAAACACTCAATGCTCTAGTCTTAGTCTCATTGATTGTGAAGCCAAGATAGCTCTTAACAGACTGCTGCCTCTGCATTATCACTGCAGGATCAGGGTCTTATCTTCTCAGATATCAGAAAGACGAGTAAAACTGAGCTTTAGGCTGTTCTTAGGCAGCAGTAGCTTCTCACTTAGCTCAAGTCCTCTGTGCTCAACTTCTCCAAGGGCTTATCTAAGCCAAATCTAACTCAGGACCTCGTAATTTAAAAGTATGTAGGGCCCACATGGCAAGAGGAAGATATCAGGAGTTCTCCACTTACTAAGAAAAATAATATTGCTTCTTTACACTCTCAGAAACCAGTGAAAGTAAAGTAACAGAAGAGCCTCTAGCCCTTAAATTCAAGTTATTTTTATAGGCCCAATGGACACTGCCATTTCCTATAGTAGCTAGGTAACAGGGTTTGTATCCATAGCTTATCTAACAATGTGGATCTGGCACACAAAACCAAAACAATAAAAGATTACCAGAAATTTTTTCAGCTGTAGGAAAAAGATTTACAAAAAGCCAGAGCTGTCAGAAGGATAAGGGAAAGAATTAGAAAAGAATATCTATTCAAGCTTCAAAAAGAATAATAACCAAAAATATCCCACTGAGAGGAAAAATGTATTTAAAACTAGAAAAATAGTTTCCGATGAAAGCAACCCATAAAACACAGGATGCAGGATTATTTCCCCCACCCCCAGGTGAATATAATGAGCTAGGAGAGCAGTTCGTGAAGAAAAGAAAGACACTTCTGGTGTGCCACAGGCACAAAATCTTGTTTAAAGATACAGGTTCATAGTGTAACCAATTTTTTGCCAGATACAGGAATCTGCGATGTACAAGGTTATCCAGGGTATACACTGATCAACACCAAGTGCACCAAATCTGAGTGAGAATTCCTAATTGTGTTTTTTTCAAGCTCAAAATTTTTAAGTATTGGAGATTGCAGCATAGTTGGTAAAGTCAAAATACTAATGGCAGACATTGATTTCAAACACTGAAGCAGTAGCAGGCTAAGAACAGCACCAGAGAAAAAGTCAAACAGCTAAAATCCAGAACAGTAAGTCAACTACACTTGAGTGCACTAATGAATGTCCTTCCTGACCTGCAACTTCTCACTTCAAGCCTCTAACTTCTGAAGAAAACAAATACCATATTACTCCTTCCCTTCGAGCTTTCAGGACTCCACGTGCCACGTCCTGATTCAGATTAACAAATTTTACTTTAGAAGACCTAACACAGTAAAATTATTTTCCCCAGTTACTATTCTAATACAAAGAACCTTCCTGAACTGAGTATGCTTTCCTTCCATGTCATCAACTCCCTAAAGTTACTATTCCCAATCAACACTTCTGAAAAACACAACCTTCTCTTTCTGAAGTAGAAGATGTCCATCATTGATTACTGGTCTGAAAGTACTGCCAGGAACACTTTATTCCACTGAGCTCTTAGTACAGGTGAAATCTATCCATAGAACATTGCCAAGGACTCCACCAGCCCATTACCACTGAAAGCACATTTAGTTTGACTGTTCATGGGGCAAGGGGAGAGGACACAAAAATTGAAACAATCACTTATACTGCTTGATTTTTATTTGCAGAATAGAAATGTCAGCTCTTCCT
Organism: Tricholaema leucomelas; assembly: GCA_013400475.1. Taxonomy (NCBI): domain Eukaryota; kingdom Metazoa; phylum Chordata; class Aves; order Piciformes; family Lybiidae; genus Tricholaema lacrymosa; species Tricholaema leucomelas. Next base: position 841,662 of record WAAF01003013.1, on the reverse strand, counting down.
CATTTCAAGTGTGTTCACCTTCTCACTTTGTAGTGTTTAACTTGCATAATTAATCAGCTTCAGCAATAGGAAAGAACTACAAAAATGCTTGAAAAAAGGGATAACAAGAAAAAAGCTGGATACAGAGTTTTCAGACTTCAAAGCAATAATGTTTTCTTACAGATGCACAGCAGGGATTGCTTGAGGTAAGATATCTTGACTTGTGCAAGAGAGTCAGCCTCAGTATTAATAAAAAGGCTGACTTGCAAAACTGGAGGGGAAAAAGGATTTTAGTCTAAAAAATAATTATGGCCGGTAAGAACAATAAGAAAAGCATTAAGGCTAACATATTGAGGTTTGTAAAATTAAACCCCTTTAAGGAAAGGCTGTTCAAAAAAATCAGTGACCTGAAGAAAAGCATGACAGAAGCTGGCTTTCTTTTCTGTGACCAGCAGTAAAGGTACAAGTTTTATGAATTATCTCCATCACTTCATACTTTATCTAGGACACATGCAACAGCACTACAAGGTATTAAATGCCTTTTCACTGAATCCTCAGGAAATGCAGTTAATGGCAACACAGCTGATGGCCCAGAACAGCCTACCATTATTTTACAATATTTTAAAGCCAGTAAAAAGTGTCTGTAAACAAGACTATAGCTCTGAGAAACTTCCAGTGTGGTGAAATTTTGTAGTGTACTTCTACATAAACATAAGGCAGCAAAAAAAAAAAAAACACCTGAGTATTTTCTGAAGAAACAGTACCCTGTGGATAACAGTGATCAATTCCCTCAGCATTAATAAAATGTGATTTATTCACCTTTTTATTCCAGTGGTGATTACAAGTGTCATTATTGTTACTGAAGGACCTCATGACACTACAAAGCTGAGAGCCATTTAATGAGCATTCACCAGATCAATCACAGAATTACAGAACTTCAGAGGTTAGAAGAGGCCTCCAGAGATCAAGTCCAACCACCCTGCCAAAGCAGGATCACCTAGGACAGTCTACACAGGAATGCATCCAGGCAGGGTTTGAAACTGTCCGGAGGAGGAGACTCCACAACCTCTCTGGACAGCCTGTTGCGGTGCTCCATCACCTTGATTGTAAAGAAGTTTCTCCTCATGTTGAGGTGAAACTTTCTATGTTCCAGTTTGCACCTATTGTTCCTTGTCTTCTTATTGCAGACCATTTAAAAGAGATTGGCCCCATCCACTTCCCACCCACCCCTCAGACATTATACACATTGATCAGATCTCCTCTCAGTCTTCTCAAGACTAAACAGCCCCAGGTCTCTCTCCATAGGGGAGATGCTCAAGGCCCCCAGTCATCCTTGTGGCTCTCCACTGGACTCTCTCCATCAGGTCCCTTGAACTAGGGAGACCAAAACTGGACACAGTATTCCAGGTGCAGTCTCACTAGGGCAGACTAGAGGGGGAAATCATCTCAGCAGATACTAAAAATACCCAAAGACTCTTACGTGTGTGCTAGGTACTGACTAAAGTGTGGATTAGTAGTCATATCTTGATCAAAAAATATCCCATATCTCTTATGACTTGGTATTAATGCACTCTGAAAAAGTGATGAGAAATACCACTCTTCATAGGAGGAAAAAAAAAAAGTCTAATAATAAACAAACAGCAATAATAACTATTTAAGACCATGTTAGCATACAAAACAGGGCAAAACTGCCAAACGAACTTTCCTCTGCACTAATTCAGTCTGGAAGTTAAAGCCAACCTACAAGCAGCATGAGGTTATAGGAATATCTCCCACCAAGAGCAGTGGCCAAGAAAACCTAATATAAATTGAACTGCTATTTTCTAACTGTGTTTCGTAGAATATGAAAGCAACTGGTCACTTCTGTTATGTGCACATTGGTTAACTTCATGGCACTCAGACGATCATATTATTACTATAGTCCAATTCAAATGCTTCAAAACTATTCCAATTTTTCGTCCTGTGAGATAGGACAGCACATTAAAGTAAATCCAATTAGAGTACCTTGAAGCAAGTGTGAATTTTTTACCAAGTTATTAAATAATTGATCTTAAATATCCCAGCAGGGGAAAGGCAATTCTCATTTCCTGACATTTTTTCCACTTTTCTGAAACTTCAGCGCCATGATTTTGTGTCAAACAATTAAGTTTTAAACCCTTAATGCAAGCCTGCAGGCAAATTCGTCCAGCCAGCATAGTATCAGGTCATTGCATATTAATGGCAATAACTGGATTTCTGTGTATTCCTACAAAAACCCACAGAAGTCAAGACTGCCTTTTCCATCTTGGTGCAAGATCAAGCCTGAGACAATGAGATGATATAACCCTATTACATTCACTCTCCCCTCTTCTTGTTTTTTGCTCAACATGTTGCATTTTATTTCTTTTAGTGATGCTTCAGAGAAACCAAACAGGAGGTATCTCCCCTCAAAAAAAAAAAAAAAAAAAAAAAGTACTTTAGAACAACACAGCAATATCAAAGCTGAATTTAATCTATGCTCCAATGCAGGCAATACTGCGTGTGTCAGCTTTTTTTTTTTGTAGCAAGTAATAGTTGTTTCATTAAAATCTTGAACTATCTGCATAACCAAAGAAAACAGCAAACTTCTTGAGAGACTTCAGAAAATGTGAAAACTCAAAAGAGATACCTGAAATATACTCAGGGTTTCACTATAAACTGGGTTACTGATCTGGATCATTTACGTAAGTCTCAGAGGGCCACACCACTGCTGTACAAAACCATGACTCTGGCATGACCTAAGCAGGTCATTCGATCTTGATCATGTATCAGTGAAAGTCACCTGATTTGGAACCTCATCCCCTTCCTCTTAGCAAAGTGAAATGAAGTGGAAGAGCAAATGCTGTGATAACCTGTCTCTGTGGTTCACTTTTGTTTCCATTATCCGTAACACCAGAAGAAAATCTGCTGCTGTTGTTACACCCTAGGCTAGTCATCACACTTTAAGAGAAGAAAAAAAAAAAAAATAACATTTTGTGGTTGTAAATCAACCAACAAAATGCCACCCAGCCATAAGACTCACTGCTCGGGTCCGTTACATTTTAATTCCATCAACAAATTTGACAACTTTTGCTTATTTCCTTACATGCCGATGTAACAGGAAGCTGAGTCACAGTGTCACAATGTCAAATGGCTTGCTCAAGAGAAACTTTAAAGTACCACTTCCCCACTTCCACATTCTGTATGTAGACAGATGTGCTAACTGGTTATTAATAACCCTAATTAAAACCAAGCAGGTTTAACCTTGATTCCCTCAAGTTAAGTCTGACTAGTGGCTTTACAATGACTATACAGCTTTGCAGAAATGATCAAAAGTGAAAATCCCATTAAAGCAGCAGTGAAGTACATTCTGAACTCAGAGGCATAAAAGCCACTTAGAATTCACTTAAATCCTACCTCTAAAGATCAGAATTCTGGACTGCTATATCCTCTGGCATTTGCATGTAGTACTTCAACACTTAGGTCACTACCAACACCACTAAGTCTGAAATGAAGAAATATAATAGAAATACACTTCCCAGAACTATTCTGTATAATGATCTGTATCATGAAATCTATATAATTGGGGTACTACTAAGAACCTGGTCCATAGCTTACAGGCATCTGGGCCTTCCTTTAAGAACCTGACTTCTTTCTCAGAACTGGGAGAGAGAACACCTCAAACTTAACACAGAATAACATAGGCTAGATACAAAAAAATAATACTGGACAAATGCACACAATTTGTTCAAGACTTGTTCTGCCAAAAAACACTTTTAAAAATTAAAATGAAAATAAATCAGACCCAGTTTTAAAGCTCCATGGGAGATGAAGGCAAGAGGCTTTTCTTGCCCTGAGGCAGTCAGAAGTGCTGCTGACTAAAAGGTTTTTTGGAAGCTGTGCAATGAATTATCCCATTGCACGGCTCAATTGAAGGGAAAAAGATCTAACAGGACCAAGTAGGTAACTTTTCATTAAAGTGTTAGTGAAGCTTGACATTATTAATCTTATTCTCCTTCCACAACAGAATTTGTACTTCTGGCATAAACTATGTTCTAGAGGAGGGCTCAACAGGCAAGCTCAAATAAACCTGCTTTTCTAGAAGACCCTCAATGGAAACATGTCAGTTGTGGGTCACCTTACATCTACCAAACAGCTTTTACACTTGAAATCTGATGACTTGGCAGAGCAAGTGCTCTGTTGCCTTCTTTGTAACTATGCTTTGCCTTGCTGGAGAGATACCTTGCTTTGCTTACAGAGATGCTGGCAAGTATGGGACTTAGACATGTTTATATCAAAAGCCCTTCTCAACTTCCCACATGTTCTGCATTTTTTTTCCAGCTGAGACTGTGTTCTCTTAGATGTAGCAAACAGTTTTGACTGCAGTTGTCAAACAACAAAATTTGCTAAGGTGATTTACTTAATGAATTGTATGTACAGGTGATACTCCTACAGCTGAATTTAACAATTTGTCTTGGCTTTTTAGATAGATTCTAAATGCTTCAGCTACTGCTATTTAATGACAGTCTAGCTACATTTTCTGTTTAGCCTGAATGTAAGCTGTGTAGTTCTATCTGCATGGTCTCTTGTCACCTTTGATGGAAGCAGTCAGTGCTTGCTAGCATCATCTAGTAAGTCTGCTTTTGCCTTGTGGACCTATTTGATGTATCCCCATTATGTTAGCACTTCTGCCTTGTGAAGGTGTTGCTTGTTGGGACTTAATATCTCTTTAGCAGCTCTGGAACAGCATTAGGCTTGGATGCCATTTGCCTGCTTGGCTACCTCAGCACACTACTGGCTCATGTTCGGCCAGCTGTCAAGCAGCACCCCCAGGTCCTTTCTGCCAGGCAGCTTTCCAGACACTCTTCCCCAAGCCTGTAGCATTGCCTGGGGTTGTTATGACCCAAGTGCAGCACCCAGTACTTGATCTTGTTAAACCTAGTGCAACTGACCTCAATTGTATGAGAAATAAGAGGGGGGGAAGATACAACAGAAAATGCCAACATAGAAATGTGCTCAAAAGAACTGACTGCATCTCTCACCTGCTCTTCTACAGCAAGAACAAATTCACACCAATCTGGATGAAGCCCAAAGCACAGCAACTCAAAATTGCCTTTTCTTAGGGAGACATTCTTTTCATCCAAATCAGTATTTTCTAGGAGGATATTACTGGAAAAGATATTGAAATTAAGATCATTGGTCTGAATGTCTTTCAAAGCTTTGCTAACACTACTTTTTATTTACCACTTGGTTTTAAAAATAGAAGCTTCTGAAATCTCAGTATAGATCCTCAACTGTGTTTTATGGCAAAGACAGCTTCAAGCAATATGGAATAAGACAAAATAGAAGAAAGCCTAATTTCCTCACAGAACAAGAGTTTCAGCACAGCTGTTACTCAGTGGTACTCTTATATCTCCCTTTCTCTATTACTCTGTCACAGACCAGTTTGCTTTGCAAAAAAGAAAAAACCACACCAACCAAAAACAGAAGCAAAAGGCAGAATCGGCTAAACAAAACAAACCTATCTCATGCACCAGAAACAACTTCTCTGCTAGAGTTTCTACCAAAATAGCTCCATAGCAGTAAATTACTTTATGGAAGTCCTTAGTATCTTCCATTGTGTAAACATTAAAATCATAACAACTCTGACAGAGGAAAACATAAGTAACACGGCATTTTGCAAAGAGCACATCTCTTTGTAAGGCTCCAGATAGCACAAGTCAACATTCCATTAAAAAACAGCTTGAGATCTCAAGGAGATATTGCATTTCTTAAGATCTCAGGAAGCTTAGAATGTGTTACTTCAGTGGTAACAAAAAAAAAAAAGTTGCCTAGATTAGCTTCCCATGTCCTCAAAAATTCCAGCATTTCCCCAGCAATTTGTAACTAATTCTTTACAGAACTAAAAAAAATATACCATGAAACCTTCATATGCCAACAGCAAGACAGACATGGCAAGGAGTACACTCCCAATCCAGTTATGCTAAGTCTAAGATGACAAAACTTATCAATTTCGCCCAAAGAAGATGAGGTATAGGGAAGATTATCAGCTGTGAGGTGAAGAAGATGACATCTCTGGGGTAACACGAATTGTGCATTAGAATCCAGAGGTCTGAGATGCTCAACACCAGATATATACATAGGAGACAAAAAGATAACTATTAGCATTAAAAAACCCACCCAAATCCCCAAAACAGCCAACAAACAAAATCGGCCTCAAGCTACTCTGAAGCACATGAGCAATTTCTGCTGAATTACAGTGGGGTCTCTATCTACAGAGATGCAATAGCACATTCTCACATATTTGCAAGTGCTGGGGTTTGTTATACAAGAGACCTCATGTGAAGAGAACATGAGAATGTTCCCTCTGAGACTAACCATGGAGATGAAACACGTGTGAACTGACAGACAAAACCAGTACCTTATGCCAAATACATTTGATCCATTTTTAGTTATTGTAAAAGTCAGCTAGCAGAACATAGCAACTGGATACATGTCTTTCAAAGAAAGCTGTAATATAGTCAAGCTTTTTTAAAGCTTAAAATAGATAGGACACAGTAAAAACAAAAATAAGCCTATTAATCTCCGTGGGTATGTTCTAACAGTTAATATAATCAAGCTTTTCTCACCATGTGAAATGTTGAGAAGACTGATCTGAAGACAGTGTGAGGTTTTTTAATAGAAAAGATAAACTCTCACTTCTTTTTCATCTATTGACTGAGTTGCAAAAAAGCAGAAGCACTACATAGATGTTATGCATACACACATCTGAAGCTATCTGATTTGGATACTGAAACTTCAGTGCCAAAAAATCTGAAATATTATGTTTAATGACTTCTTTGAAGCTCATAGTGGCTGCTTTTCATGAATTGCTAATTCCTTACATTATTCAGGATACTCTCTCCACACACAAGAAAGCACCACTAGATCTTTAATAATTGTTTATATTGATTATAAGAACTTTTACATAACCATTTCCATAATTTATTTCATTGTATACACTCTAAGCATTTCTAATTACTATAGAGATTCTATATACACTCTTTACACATACTTTCTTTCAAATGACCAAATCAGTATCCTGTTGTCATAGCAGCAAGCTGCTCCGTAAAGCCCAGACCGGTGAGGTGGCGGTTATTGGACTCCTGCTAGGTAAATTACCTCATCCACCCATCTGCTTCTGCAGTGGGACAGAAGGGAAAGACCTGCACAGTTTCAATTCCACCCACATCTCCTGCATCTCAGTCTGATGCTCTGCATGTGTACAGACTACATCTTCAAAAAAGCAACAATGGCAAAGCATGATCTAAGATTCCTTCCTTCACTTCCAGTTCTTATAGCTCCAAATTGGTGGAGGAAAAAGAAAACAAAGACAGAGCCTCTCATTATTAAAACCCACACTTTTTAAACAAGAAATATATTCAATTAACTTGTTAAACAAAACCATACAGCAATAGCCAGTATCCTGCTATTGATGCTCCAACTCCAAACTCAGTCAACAAAGGGCGACAAAGCTGGTGAAGGGTCTTGAGAACAAGTCTTATGAGGACTGGCTGAAGGAGCTGGGATTGTTTAGTCTGAAGAAAAGAAAGCTGAGGAGAAAGTTTATCACCCTCCACAGCTACCTGAAAGGAGGATGTAGAGAGGTGTTGGTCCCTTCTCAAGGCACAACTCACAGAACAACAGGAAATTGCCTCAATTACTCCAGGGGAGGTTTAATTTAAACACCAGGAAAAACTTCCATACTTAAAGGGTCATCCAAGACTGGAAAAGGCTACTAAGGGAAGTGGTTGAATTGCCATTCCTGGATTTATTTAAAAGCAGTCTAGATACGGTGCTCAAGGATGTGGTGTAGTAATGGTCCTGGCAGAGTCAGATAATGGTTGGACTTCAAAGTCTTTTCCAACCATAGTGATTCTGTGAACATGTCCTAAGCATTCTGAAAGGCCAGAGGAGCAAGGAGGCTTTTTAATGTACCTTTTCCAATGTTATCTTACATAACAGTAATAGCAACCATATATAACATTTAATAATGTTTACAACATTCCTTACATCAAAGCAGCAAAAACACAAAACCATTCAATACTTGCATAACGCTGAACTATCAGGTCTGCATTCAGCATTGACCCTGTTTTGGCAGAAGGTGTTTTCCAACAGAAAGGCACTGATTTTGTGATTAGAGCACACCTAAACACTGAAATAGATAGTGCTTGCTGTAAATAATTTCAGCAACAATTCTGCTGGAAACGTTCTAACTAATGCCTTTGGTTTGAGACTCACAGACAAACAACATACATATTTCATTGTAATATTATAAACCACATCAGCTGTTCTGATCATTTTTATTCCTAGTCTCTAATGTTAGCAAGATCCTAACCTGACAACTAAGTTTCACAGTTCTCACAGCAGAAACAGTGAAAGTGAGAGGTTTGACACACTTGCACAAAGCCTCTCAGTGCCATGCATCTTCTCTCTTTAACATAATTTCAGTAGAAAATATCACATTTAAGTATCCAAAACATGTATCTCCATTTCCAAAACCCTAATCATAATTTCTTGGGGTTTTTTTTTTTTGCTGATATCATCTCTAACACAATTTTCTGATAATAAAAAAGCCAGTTGTCAATAGATCCAACTCAGCAGGATGTTACAATATAAGCTAATATCGTCAGGAATTTCACTTTTGTTTTTGTCCAGTTACAACTGAGCAGGTAAATGTTCATAGTTTCATAGAACAGTTTGGATTGGAAAGGACCTTAAAAGATGAGCCAGCTCAAATCCCACTGGCATTGGCAAGGACACCTACCACTAGAGCAGGTTGCTCAAGACATCATCTGACCTGGCGTTGAACACCTCCATGGAGGGAGCATCCACAGCCTCCCTGGGCAACCTCTTCCAAGGTCTCACCACTCTCACTGAGAAGAATTTCTTTCTAATCTCCAGTCTAAATCTGCCCTCTTCAAGCTTCAATCTATTCCCTCTCATCCTATCACTACAAGCTCTTATAAAAAGTCCTTTCCCAGCTTTCTTGTAGTCCCCTTTCCAGTACTTCATGAGGTTAACTTGAGCCCACCACTTGAGCCTGTCCAAGCCCTGTGGATGGCATTCCTTCCCTCTAGCATGCTGAGGGTGCACTCAAACCCCACTGCTCTTACGGCTGACAAAGATCTAAAAACAGCACTGGTCCCAGCACTGACCCTTGAGGGACACTGCTTACAACTGCTCTCCATTTGGACATTGAGCCACTGACCACAAGTCTCTGAACGTTGCAATCCAGCTAATTCTTTATCCAGTCAGTGGCCCACCCCTCAAGTCCATGCTTTTCCAATTTAGCTACTGGGATGTCATGCAGGACACTGTCAAACACTTCACACAAGTCCAAGTAGGTGACATTGGTTGCTCTTCCCTTATTCACTGATGCCGTAACTCCATTATAGAAAGCCATCAAGTTCATCAGGCATGACTGCTCTTGGTGAAGCCATGTGGGTTGTGACAAAATCATCTCTTCATTTTCTGCAGTTTTTTCAGACAGCTATTCTCTGCACACCTTTCCTCAAACACATTAACTGTGAGTCACAGAGCTAAATGCATGAGAAAGCAAAAGAACAAGTGTGTGTTGAAACAGACCACATGAATAATTCAGTCTCTGCTTTCACTTGTTCTGGCTGCCCACATTAGTCATTGTTCCTCTCTGGATTATAAACATTTACTCAATCCATCAGAAAGTTTTTCCTTAGTTTCTAGAACATGATCTTGCCACCTTTTTCTTTGGCACTTACACAACGTTGTCACTAGTGAGACATTATTACTAAGTAAAATTAAGCCAATAAAAATATCCTCAAAGAAGGAGGAAGTTTTAAACATTTATATAATTTCTTCCAGGTTCCCCAGGGATCTTCCTGTAATGTAAATTCAAAACAGAGCAAGGTTTTGGGGGTTTTTTTGTTTGTTGTTTTTTTATTTAGCTGGGATAAAGCACCAAATGCCTTTAAATAGTCTTCATTCACAGCACATTGTGAAATAATTGACATCAAGAAAATGAGGCAAAAAACACAGAGCCATATAGAATCTCACAATGGGAAATAGCTTGCTGTAAGAGCAAACTGTAGATTTCTTTCATCTGTGAGATGCCAATATTTATCATATGAGAAAGCTTAGCCCACTGCACTGACAGGAGTTTCTTCAGCACCAAAAGGCGACTTCTGGACTACAAGCTTCGTAACTGCTTAAAATATAACCATTTCAAATATAACAGCATCTTCCCATCCTAGTAAACACAAAAGCCAGCTCAAACAAATGGATAATGGCACCAAGGATCAGTACTGGGCCCAGTCCTGTTCAGTAACTTTATTGATGATCTGGACAAGGGAGCTGAGTCCATCATCAGTAAGTTTGCAAACGATACCAAGCTAGGAGCAGGTGTGGAGCTGTTGGAGGGTAGGAGAGCCCTGCAGAGAGACCATGACAGGCTGGATGGGTGGGCAGAGACCAATGGGATGAGATTTAACAAGGCCAAGTGCAGGGTTCTACACTTTGGCCACAACAACCCCAAGCAGTGCTACAGGCTGGGGACAGAGTGGCTGAAGAATAGCCAGGCAGAGAGGGACCTGAGGGTACTGGTAGATAGTAGCTGAACGTAAGCGAGCAGTGTACCCAAGTGGCCAAGAGAGCTAGTGGCATCCTGGCCTGTATCAGGAACAGTGTGGCCAGCAGGATGAGGGAGATTATTCTTCCCCTGTACTCAGCACTGGTCAGGCCACACCTTGAGTACTGTGTCAAATTCTGGGCCACTCAATTCAAGAGACATGTTGAGATACTGGAATGTGTCCAGAGAAGGGTGACAAAGCTAGTGAGAGGCCTGGAACCCAAACCCTATGAGGAGNTGATAGATTGGACTGGATGATCTTGGAGGTCTCTTCCAACCTGGTTGATTCTATGATGTTGAAAATGAAATTTCATTCCTTTGATAAAATTTTTGCAAATACAGAAGAAATAAACGTGTCAGGCCTCATTCATGCTTAGTAAAGAACCCAGAAGACCAAATCAGCCTACAGAATCAATGTAGAGCTGTACCTTCTAGCCCTACAGGAATACTCCATTGCCAGAAGAAAGTTAGGCTGGCAATGAAGTAAACTGAAAAACTTACTGTAAATTTACAAGTAAATCAACTAGCAGTGTCAGAGGTTCAGCATCTCCAGCTACTTCAAATAAATTCATCCTGATGGAATGACCGCATGAATGAACAAGAAACAAAACAATGGTTGGAAATCAGCTTCATTCTTCTTTACACAGGGACAGGAAAGAAAAAAAGAACAGACTTTCACCTCCCTATAGTTTACAGCTTTTTTCTTGTCTGCAGAATCCGCTCATCTGCGTTCTATGTGTATAACAGATTTTAATAAGAGACATTTGTATTAAGAATATCTATAGTCATACTACATAGAGCTCACAAACTCCAGTAGACCCATTATATACTCTTTATTGAGTTAATCCATCCCAAAAGAACTCGTAAGGCACATATTGCCAACATTGTTTTGGATTAAATAACAGTTGTTCAAATCCACTATCTCACAAAGTCATATGTAGTCCATTTTTTTCCTTCACTTGCACATCTTACTAGCTAAAACTCCACTACAGTACTCAGATCCCATTTGTGGAGAAAATCTAGTCCACAGGAACCAGCAATATGTGGATGTATTGATTAGGTTAAAAAAAAGTGCTCCTTATGTAGAACCTTTTCTGCCTCCACCACTTTGCCAGCCCCTTGGCTCACCTTTCAGTGTTTTGTTTTGGGTTTTTTTTAATCTCTGGTGTCCATACAAACAGAAAAGTATAACTCAAGCAAGCCATAGCCTCAATTTCAGAAAGAGAAGTGTTGGATAGCGATTTAAGTACTGTAATGATGCTTGGTCCCATTAGGATGACCTGAAGTACACTAGGAATTTGCACTGTCAGCACAGATAAGGAATTTCATCAACTTTCATCAGTTAAGATTTCACCTTCGACTTAAATTTTCTTCTACCCTGTTATCACTATCAAACATTTTGTTCTACAGGGGGGGCTAAACTATTCACGTAGATTTAATTTATGGCAATTTAAACTGTGTCAGAAAGTTAATAAGTTAGGAATAATGCATGTGTCTCTTACTGAGTTTAATCAGTGCCCATTAACGCGCCTGTTATTTTTGTCTTTTTGTTATTCATGCGTTCTAATCCAAACGTACATTTACATTGAGTGGAAACAAACTTACCCAACTTACTAGACCTCAAAATAGATACCTAACCTGCCTCACTTTTAGAAGCAAGGAAATGCCATTTTCCCTTTGTGGAACTACAAATCAATACTTCCACCAAAATAAGAAAACAGTAAAAAAAGGTCTAAGCCATTTCATGTCCATCAGTACTGTTTAAGGCTCCCATTGTCCTCATCTACCACTACAAATCAAGGAAAAAAAAAAAAAGCAAAATCAGTTTTCCTTGTGTAAGAATAGCCCTACCACAGCATGGAGCAAACAGGTCCAGCCTGTAAGTTACAAATGCTTGCTAATATTTGAACAAGAAATATATTAATTTAAAAAAAGGGTTTGACTACTTAGCTGTAGGATGAAGCCATGGGAGCATGTTTGAAAATACAACCTGCAACACCCGCAGATGAAACAGCATACAGGCAGGCAGGAGAACAAGTCTACCTTTCAAAAAAATATAAGACAGTAGCAAAACACTTTTTAAGCAAAACAGGTGTTGAGTTGAAGCTGTATGAAACAATGGTGATGTCCTAGTTTAACGATTCAAGCTCCATGGAATGGAACAATCTTCTGGTTTCAAGGCCTCTCACATTTTCAGGTTGTAATTTTGACAGTTTTGCATCTAAGTACATAGATCATTAACGTTTAAATTTACTGTGTTCAATGTGGATTTTGCCCACTTTCAACTGACAAATCTCTAGTACATGTATTAAAACACATCTCATCTGTAATCATAGCTACCTCTCACTCATGCCAGACAACAGGCAATACAAGCCCAGCTATTATGCAAGGGGGTTGTAGTCCGTGATATACATTGCCAATGGTTTGCATTCAGCAGGGACACACTGAACGTGTTAAGGAAAGTTAATAGCTGAACAATGATCAGAAGATATTTCCATTTCAATTCAGATGCACATTTGTTTGTAGTCTACATTTAGAAATGCCTGGAAGTTTAGATTGCCCAGTAGTTGTGCCAGCCATTTACAGATGTTTAAGTAAAGAAAGCAAACTAAAATGGAGACCCAGAAGGATGATTTTATTGAAGTGATTGTATTTTTCTTGAGAGAAATAAAAAGGCCCCACATAGATCTAATGATCACAAATATTTGTGAGTGTACTTTGATTCCATTTGCCAAAACACACACTTACTGAAACATAAGTATTTATTTCAGCAAACTCAGGTTTCAAGGGGCTAATACTTCCCCTTATTTTTGCAGTGCATTAATCATTGCTAAGGAAGGAGAACAAAATCTCACCTCATTTATTTTAATAGCGGGAAGTGAAATAGAGCATTTCAGTGCACAGTTGTATTTTCATAGAGTTCCTTGGAACCCACAATGCCAGAAGCAGTGGATTAACCCAGTTTCTGTGGGCACAAGACTAGAGTCTATTGCTGAGTGCAGCTGTCAGAACCACCTGCCTATCTTTGGCTCCCATCAAGTTTGAGAAGTAAGCCAAAGGGTGATTTCAGGATGCTGCAGTGTCCATTTTAATTTATATTTGCAAAGAAACAAAATAACACCCAAAAAAAAACCAACAAAACCACAATCAAAAATCCAAATAAAATATAAACTAGAAAAGTTGAAAAGCTGCTGTGTCCACCTAGGAACTTTGCGGACACAGCTGCTATAATTTGTGCTGGTTGTATTTTTCCAGCATATACAGTAGGCATTCTCCCAACAGTTCGAGAACTTTGAGGCTGCACAGATTCAAATTATAAATATTGCTTGTGCTTACCTTATCTCTGGATAAGAATGCAATAGGAATGCAGATCTGGGGCGGGGGGAAAATCCCCTAACCTGATGGTATTCTAGACCAAAGCCCAAACCAACTAACTCGAAGATGCTTTTATGCTTTTACTCAACACCACAGAGGTACAATGTTGCAGCTTCCTGTTGCCATGAACGAAGTTCAGCGTTAAAGACTTTAAAGTTAGATCAGAAAGCAGCTTTTCAGCTTTTAGTTATGTTAATCATCCATAACTTATCCAAACCACAGCTTTACAGATAATAAAGCTGCAGATATACCTTCTATGTTTTGTCCAACATGGCAATAATTCGATATTTTAAACGCAAATTCATCTTGCTTTTTTGGTATTTTTCATTTACTCCAACTAGATATAGAAACTGTTCCTCTGATACATCTTGTTTTTACAGATAACTCTGTAGTGGAAATACAGTTCACAATCTGAAACAAGTTAGGAGAATGGGAGTTTTCTTATTTCTAACATGAATGCAAAATGCTACTGACAACTTATGTGCTTTTATTACCAACACAAACAAAACCTGTTGTGGCTCTTTTTTTTTTTTTTTTTTAGTTTTTGCAGTTTAAAAAACACTCTGCAACATTTACTACCTGTTTTGTTTACATGTAAGATGATTGCCAATTTAGGCACAGTGAGTGCTATCTTGGGTGAATAACTCATCTATTAGACTGGGATCAATGCAAATTAATCCACTCGGCACCATGAAAAGGCTGCTTCTGCTCCTTGTGTTGCATCAGAGTAGGAAAAAAGTCTGATAAAGAATGGATGAATAGGCAGAACAAATAATTTGTCATACAACTTCCTTCTTAGCAGCAGAGAGTAATTAATTTAGATAAATTATATCAAGTGTCCTGCATTTTATATGAGAATTTCATTTAAGTAATGACGCTTTGATTAAGTTCCCCTCTAACATGGATTATCTGTGGGAGGAAATTAGCACCATGATTCCCCTTTTCTCTTCAACATCCCCTAACAATTCCTGGCTATCATCAGCTTAGTCACTAGCCAAAAAAACCTCTCTGCCCTAACTCCAAGTCTCTATACTTTCACTAATATTACTATTTACATAATATCACTCAGCAGGGTACCCTGCTGACAACTTTGTAAGATTCCTGCATAAAAACCTTAGAAATTCAAACTCTTATTAATGCCCACAGACACACAAACATTCTGTTCACAAAGGTGATTCTGGGTATCAGTTTTCCTGAATTCTTATACAAAATTGAACTGCTGCTAAAGCAACAACGAAACCCTCTTTCTGAAATGGATGTATAACTGCAACAGCGCATTTATTTTCTGATGATTTCTCTGTTTACTTTCTGTAGTCAGTGACAGGTTCTCTTGGTATGCAAATGGAAACCTTGACGCCAGTCAAACCTCAAGTATCACTGCTTGTTATAAGATTATTTTCATAGCCAGGTTACAAATCCAAATGTAGTCAGAAGAAAATCATTTAGCATAGGCCACCTAAAATCAAGAAATCAGGTCATCAGCCGACTATCGCAAATCCTAACAATATACAGATTAGACAGCATCTACTATATAGATACAACCCTACTACTAGATACAACCCTACTACTAGATACAACCCTAGAAAATTATCTGCAGCAAAAAGCTTGCCTGAAAGGTCTGACATCAACTAGGAGAGCTATTAGAGTCCTGAAGAAAGAGAACTGTTTGGGGAATAAAGAAAACAAATACAGAATACTATTCTGAAGCACAATGCTTTGTAAATAGCTCAAACTAGTTTCCCAAAGGCCTTCCTTACGTAGAGAGCTTGTAGACACCTTCTCCCTGGAAATGTTCAAAACCAGGCTGGATGGAGCTTTAAGCAACTTGGTCTAGTGAAAGGTGTCCGTGCCCATGAGCCAGGGCAACCTCCCATGGCAGGGAGGTCGGAGTTAGGTGGAGTCACCATCCCTGGAGGTGTTCAAAAAAAGACTGGATAAGGCATTCAGTGCCATGGTGTAGTTGATTGGATAGGGCTGGGTGATAGGTTGGACTGGATGATCTTGCAGGTCTCTTCCAACCTCGTTGATTCTATGATCTTTAAAGTCTCTTCCAAACCAAATCATTCTAAGATTCTGTACCTGGGGATTGGGGATTTTTTTTCCTGGAGTACCACAGTACCAGTGGCATTTTCTATTATAGGTCACTGTCACAAGGCAAGATGTACCATTAATATTTATTTTCTTTCCCCCCTGAAAGCTAAATTTACCTCCATTCAGTGATGTCTGAAAACTGTTTTCTTCATTATTCATTTTATCTTTGTATCTTTTTACTAGATTCCATTGTGCCAAGAAAAAGAAAGGATAGCTCAACAACTGTTAGTGTGCAGTTAAACTGCCAGTGTCATTTCCACATTGTGGAAATTAATTTTTCCAGATAGCAGGTAAAGTGTGAGATAATACAAGATAATTCCATATAGGAGTTAAAGGCAAGCTTTTCAAGTTGATTGGATCTTCAATTCTGGGTTTCTTTTTCCCCAGAAAAATCAGAAAAGCCACAATTTAAAAAAAATTACAAGCCTCAAAGCTACAGCTGGATTAAGGAAGCTTTTGTTATCTCATAACAATAAAACATTATTCTTATTCCCCAAGTTTTAAAGGAAAAATGCATTTGAATTTTCTAGAAACTGATCTGTCAATCTTGATCATTTCAATTTCTTGTAGCTTATGTTAGAAGAAAAAAACAACACAGCATCCAAATTTAGCTGTTCCACCTATTTCTACTTAGCTTCACAAGACAATTTAATTTGCAAGCTCAAGATATCCATCAGCTAAAAGAAAGACCAAAAGGATACTTGGCCTTGCAGAAAACCTTGTCTTCACAAAGGCAGGAAGGAGAAAAATATCAAACAGAATAATGTCTGTCAATCAGACGAGTTAAGAAACAACAATTCCAGTGGGGGGAAGAACAACACAAGAAGGACATGGAACTGCTGGAGCGGGTCCAGAGGAGAGCCACGAAGATGATCAGAGGGCTGGAGCACCTCTGCTATGAGGACAGGCTGAGAGAGTTGGGGCTCTTCAGCCTGGAGAAGAGAAGGCTTCGAGGAGACCTTAGAGTGGCTTTCCAGTATCTGAAGGGAGCCCACAGGAAGGCTGGGGAGGGACTATTGACAAGGTCTGGTAATGTCAGGACGAGGGGGAATGGGTTTAAACTGGAAGAGGGGAGATTTAGACTGAATGTTAGGAGGAAGTTCTTTACAGTGAGGGTGGTAAGGCACTGGAACAGGTTGCCCAGGGAGGTTGTGGATGCTTCCTCCCTGGAGGCGTTTAAAGCCAGGCTGGATGAGGCCTTGAGCAGCCTGCTCTAGTGGGAGGTGTCCCTGCCCATGGCGGGGGGTTGGAGCTGGATGATCCTTGAGGTCCCTTCCAACCTAAACCATTCTATGATTCCATGATTCTGTCTTCAGAACAGAGAGACCATCAAACAATATCAGGTATGTGCAATATAATAGTAAGACAACCACCCTTCAATTTCTCTCTCCAAATTCACAAAGATCCTTCATCAAATACCAGGCTGTAACCCTTCAAAAGTTGAGAATTCATAATGGCTAACTAAAAAATAAAACAACTAAAATGGAGAGGATGTTAAAAGACCCAGAAACAAGTGTAGTTTTAGCAGATAACTCCACATGTTAATTATTGACCTTTCTTAACTGCCACAGAAATAAGGACGAATTCAAACTTAATTCTCTTTGTGCCAGTAGTCTACTAACAACTTTTTATTGCCCCCTTTCAGGTAATTGGAGAATTGCACATATTCAAGTCTGTAGTTATTCAGACCCAAACCTGATGCAGCCTTCATGATCCTAAATAGATGCTCTCTACTGAACATACAGAACCATGTTGTATTTCATAATTTTATTGTAAGAAAAACTAAGTAAAATATAAACTTCATGAGTTGCTCTGTCTGAACAGCTGTTCCCAAGCTCTTTAACCAGAACCTGCAGCATTTCTGCTTTCTTTTACCAATGACCCCCAGGGAAAAGATCAGCTCTTTGCTCAACAGCTGTTTGTGTCTCAGTCAAAGGACTGCAGGGCTTTCAATAGCTACTTATTGTCAAATCATGTTTACAGTTTAGGAAGGGCTGATAACTTATGAAGAAACACCATTAAAGATAACACCAAACATTACTTCTTCTATTTTATCAAGAGAAAGAACAGCCTAGCTAGGGGGAAAAAAAAAAAAAAAAAAGAAGATAATTTTTTAGCTTTCATCAAACTTACTACTAATTTAATAGACTTAAAGTTAATTAAAATTAGTCTAATCATATTCACCTACATGGTTTTGGACTTGAAAATGTGCTGATAATTTTTGGCAATTAGCAATGCTTTTCCACTTTCCCTGTCTTGCCAATGCTTCCCAAAAGATGCAAGATTTCACTATTTCCTTCAAAACACCCCTTCCTTTGAGTCAGAAGTCTCCTGGCTTCTTTTGGTTGACTGTATGCAACAAGTATGTTTAAGAAAGAGCATACAAGATTGATAACATTATAGTCTTTTGCAACTAAGTGGTAGGGTACGCTGCTTTCTTTCTCTCAACAGGACAATGTGAACCTTAAAGCAATCTGCTGTTAAAAATGGTGCTTTTGACATAATCTATAACAAAACAGGAATAAGATTTACCTACAAGTAGTGCCCAGTTTCATCTCACATACATTTCTAGTTATAAAAAGCCTCAGCCTGCCTTCCAGCACCTTACAATAAACATGAGGTGTCTGAGAAAAGGTTCAACTATAACATCTCACAGTAGAGAGCTGAAGGAAAGCCACTGTCAAAGACCTTGAGATAGCAAAACATCCTTAGGTAAGCTCTCAAAATGGCCCCTCTTCCCATATCACAGAGAGAGAGATGAAAACGCATACACAATTATGTAAAACAGGAATAAAGAAATGCAGTTTGTTAACCTCAGCATATACTTCATAGTGAACTTACAACTTGAGCACAGAAACTTGCCTATAGTCACAGACAGCACATAAAAGTTGAGTGCTATAAATAGCCTTGCTGCCAGTCTAACCTTCTTTCCTTCACTCTATTTTTTCCTGCTTTTAGTAAAAAAAAAAAAAAAAAAAAAAATCAGAACTTCAATTCAAACTTTATCATTTTCTTGCCTTCAGTATTTCAGAGCTTGTAGATAAGGCTGCATTCAGATGATCAAAACATTCGGAAATCTGCCCAAAATCTATGTAGGGGAAGCAGAGGAAGACAATAAGAGAGAGTCAAAATTTTGTTTCACAGAACAGTCTACAACAAGAATGAAGATCTAGGAGCTAAAACACAGAAGGAAGACTACAGCACCTGATGTTTTCTTTGCAATGCAAACTTAAACTTCTGCAACAAAGCCTGCCATAAAGTTTGCTTGTTATTTCTAGCATTTGTCTAACTGGCAACATAACTTCATCCCATTTTTTGCTTAAAGCTGCATGAACACATCAATACAGAACAGACAGAAGATAATATGATTTACAGAATTATGCAGGAGCTGTTTCTAAAGAATAATATAGAAGAAACTTGCAAAAGATGTTCAAGACTCAATAAACAGATTTTAAGTCCCAGTAGTCAAAATCTTCACAAGGCAGAGGTGCTAACATAATGGGGATACACCAAATAGGTCCACAAGGCAAAAGCAGACTTACTAGATGATGCTAGCAAGCACTGGCTGCTTCCATCAAAGGTGACAAGAGACCATGCAGATAGAACTACACAGCTTACATTCAGGCTAAACAGAAAATGTAGCTAGACTCTCATTAAATAGTAGTAGCTGAAGCATTTAGAATCTATCTAAAAAGCCAAGGCAAATTGTTAAATTCAGCTGTAGGAGTATCACCTGTACATACAATTCATTAAGTAAATCACCTTAGCAAATTGTTGTTTGACAACTGCAGTCAAAACTGTTTGCTACATCTAAGAGAACACAGTCTCAGCTGAAAAAAATGCAGAACATGTGGGAAGTTGAGAAGGGCTTTTGATATAAACATGTCTAAGTCCCATACTTGCCAGCATCTCTGTAAGCAAAGCAAGGTGTCTCTCCAGCAAGGCAAAGCATAGTTACAGAGAAGACAACAGAGCACTTGCTCTGCCAAGTCATCAGATTTCAAGTGTAAAAGCTGTTTGGTAGGTGTAAGGTGACCCACAACTGACATGTTTCCATTGAGGGTCTTCTAGAAAAGCAGGTTTATTTGAGCTTGCCTGTTGAGCCCTCCTCTAGAAAATAGTTTATGCCAGAAGTACAAGTTCTGTTGTGGGAGAAGAACAAGATTAATAATGTCAAGCTTCACTAACACTATAATGAAAAATTACCTACTTGGTCCTGTTAGATCTTTTTCCCTTCAATTGAGCCGTGCAATGGGATAATTCATTGCACAGCTTCCAAAAAACCTTTTAGTCAGCAGCACTTCTGACTGCCTCAGGGCAAGAAAAGCCTCTTGCCTTCATCTCCCATGGAGCTTTAAAACTGGGTCTGATTTCTCTTGATGTGGAAAGCTGCCATCTAACTCTTAGTAAAGGCTAGATCAGGGTTAGATCAGAATCTGTGGCTAATCAAGGGCCAGGGCGGGGGAAGAATGAATGATGTCAGCCTGAGGGAAAGTCTAAACAATAATAGCATGGCATCATGCAGCTTTCCTTCCTATTTTCTAGAGAGACAGCCTCTGACTCAGAATTCAGTGCACTGCGGATCTTTGTTCTTACATCAATTCTTTTCATACTTCCATTCAAGAGGTTATCTCTAAGTTTAGAACAGTGACCACAGGTTATCATTGGTATTACTGCAATGCACAAGAGAAAGGATTAGGGTGCATTTCTGTAACAGTCCATTTAACAGCACTGCTCCCCTCTTCCTCTCTCAATGAAAGTGACATGTCTGACTGGGCAACAAGCAGCTCAGGGAGCTGATCAGCTGGAAACTAATTACTAGCGAGAAAAATCAAAAGTCTTGTTCTGGATCAGTTAAACCAGCTCACCCTAGCATTGTGTGCACATCAGAGACAGAACGAGCATTTGGCAGGGAAAGTGGACCTATAACCAGACACAGAACCACTGCAGGTCCTACTGTCAGATTCTCTTTGCTTCGTTTCATTCAGCTAGAGCATTCAATTAAGTTCAAGTGATCAGATTATTAGATGCTGATTTCATTCCAGAATAACACACCCCTCTTTGTCTCAAAATTAAGTCTGGTTATGCCATTGAGGTTTTTTAATTCTTTAATTGAAATACTGATACATGATTAGGGCTGATACTTTACTGTATGATTTATATCAGGACTGCTTTCTTAAATCTGGGCTCTGAATTCACTCATTTCCCTGCAGCCAGCTAAGCTGTATTCCTTGTACTGAACTGGAGCTGCTGTTCCGCAGTTTCCAATCATGGCTCTTCTCTCCCCATCTTTCCTGGTGTATCTGAGCATTCTGCTGAAACACACAGCATGAAGCAAACAAGCGTCTTGGAGAGTACGACTTTATAAGACATATTTTGGGGGTCTTGGGGGTGCACCCCAGAAGTTACTCAGAGAGAAAAATTACCTACAGATGTTGAGTTTTAGAATCAATTAACTCTTAAAAGTAATCACAGCTGCTAAGATTTTAATACTAGTGTAACCTCTTAATATGAAAAAATTCCTTATTTAACTGCAGTGGCTCAGCAAAGTCTATTATAAAGTAATATAGGCAGGAAACAACTTGTGCATTCCAAATTAAAATGTCAGCTTGGCCTTGCTTCTCTTAAAATGTTTGGGTTTTTTTCAAAACCAAAAGTTCTTCTTTGCTCGGTTTAATTCAGGAACACACTCTTTTTTCCAAAGTTCGAGACCTGTGCTATTTTTGGTCCTGCTGATAAACACTGGAAGATGAATAATCATAAACCCCAAGAACTGGGACAGCCTGCTGCCTCCTCAGTCATTCTCCTATAGATCCTTTTCTCCGTTTGGTGAAGCTGTTCATATTGTGCCAAACTGTTTTCCAAATTTCTTGAACACTGAGACCATATTCAATGAGGCAGAAAAAAAGCTAAAACTCCTTTAGTGCTCCCACTCGAGCCCATAAAAGCTATTGAAGGGAGGGTTTGGGTGCTCAGGCAAGAACAGAAGACCGTTGCTGCAGCTCTGCTTTCTTGAGCTCCCTAAGAGGTGTTGCTCTAAATTGCTGCACAGCTACTATCTCGCCTCCTCGCAACCTTGCTGTTACACTAAATCCTAGGGATTAAGAAGTTCTGAGGAAATACTGAGGGAAGCAACTCGTAAAAACTTAAGAACAAAGGTTAAAAAAAAATAGAACAACAAAATATAAAATTAAAAATCTATTGCTTTGTCTGCTGCATCCCCTCGTCCCTTCCCCCGAACCCACACACTCCCAGCCGTAGTCTGGAAGGGTTAGAACTGCCATCTCCAATACAGCGCAAGATTGCCACCTACAGACTTTGGGAATCAGAACAGCTCGGCTCAGACAACAAACAGTCTGAAACGGAAGAGAAATGAGAATGAAGCAGGTCACATTTTTTCGTATAGGTTTTCTGGTTTCGGCCCTGTCTCAATACTTTGACACGGAACATTAATTTACTGTTGTCAAGTAGAGTAAAAGTTAAGAGCTGTGTGCTGTGGCAAAGAGATTAAGTAGACACAACGAAAATGACATTTTCAGTAAAGTCTTCTATGTATTCATGTCCCAGCTCTTACTACTTTCTTAGCGCTCTAGGAGCTTCTGCTTCTTGCCTTTTCATGTGTTTGGTTTACTTACCCTGTTCCTATTTTGGTAATAAAGCAGAAGCTAAGGACATATGCACCAGGATTCTCACACAGGGCAGACAAGATTATCATAAAATTGACTGTGTCCACACTGACTTTCAGAAGGAAGAGAGGGGTTTATTACTACTTTTATCTTGAACTGACACTAAGAGCATTTGCAGAAAAGCTATCAGCATGCCTGTCTCTACAGATAGATATCTGTATACCCACAGCAAATACCAATTCCACATGTTATAATTGGAAGGGAGGAAGAAGCATCAGAGCTCTTCTTCATATATGCTCTGTTTACCTCAAGTGGACACAAGTTTGGAAAAATCTATGTTACATTTTTCTCAGTAAAACACTGTATAAAAAGTGGTCAAAGAAATGACCAGCATGCAACTTCACAGGAGACACAAAGGTGTGAAAATGGCCAATCCTATCCACACCACGTAAGAGGAACAGTTTGATGCTGAAACTTTTTTTGCTACAGAGACCAAGCAAGCTAAATGAACAGCCCCTGACAGACAAGGGCAATTCTAATCCTTATGATGAAAAGCTGCATTAGGTCAAAGAGCAGATACTGAGGCTCAAGGAACACTTCACAGGGATACTGATATCCTCTGTATACCTGTCACCACAAGTGTCAGATTATCAAAACCAAAGTACATTGAAAAGGCACAACCATGTGAAGGTAAGCAGGTACACTGGTAATGCCTTGAGCAATTTCAAACTCAGTTGGAGGCACAAACAAACCAACAGCTGGTGTTTCTAGACTTACAATAGCACACAGTGACTGGCAAACTGGACTTTCTTTCTCCTCCTTCTGAAGAAAGGTCAGTCAGCCCACAAAATCGTATCTAGCATCTATCATGTACTCATCAACCCTGAAATCCATGATTAAGTTGTTGTAATGGTTAAACGTTGAGCTGTTCTTTTATTTCCTGGTGTACATCAGGAAAAGTCTATAAAATACCCAGGAATGATAGAAACACAGGATGAGGGGAAAAAAAAAAAAAAACACATAATCAATATTCTGATAAAAGCACCACTTTCAGTTACTACTTTCACACTAGGTAGTATCTAAATATTTTCTGTAAATCTATCTTAACATAGTAATGTATAAGCAGCAAATTTCCTCTTTTCTCCTTTTACAGACTCACAGAAAGAAAGCAAATATCCTAACCTGCCACACAGCCCTATTTCTAGTTCTCTCTTAGAATATCAAGGACCTTTGATCTTTTCTCAAGAGCCATAGCTGGAAATAATGGGCAGGGATCAAGGGCTACAGCAGTTAGTTACAGCTGGTAAAGCATTTCCATGAACATTCAATCTGTGAAAGACCTCACAAAGAGTGCATGACACAGATTTATGAACTTTATGGTCCCAAGAGAAGATCTCACTTTCCTCTCCTTGAGAGCTGCTTTCATTTTCCTCCAACATTAGAGCTTCCTTGGCCTCTCTTTCTCTCTTCCTATGACCATTTGCTTACTGTATCTCAGGCTGCAGAACACAGGGAGGGGAATCCCAAGAGATCAGGAAGCCAGCAGGCTCTTCCTCTTCACATCCAAGGCTTTTTATGACCACCATTTTTCTTGAAACATATTGATCTTCCTGCTCAGCTCAAGTTTCCAGGGAATTGTCATGGTAGACTTACACAGGACAGAATAGTCTTATACATGTCTTGGCTTGCCCCGACATGTGTTTCCACCCTACCTCTTTCTGCTTTGGGGCGAAGCAACCACAGGAAAGAGAACAAAGAACCTGGAGCCATTGAGTCTAAGGACCCTGGCTTGCCCAGACTTGTTTTGCTCTTGTTTACATCCTGTGGTAAACAAGGTACACATGCTTATCTTGTGCCTACCTCATGCAAGGCCTATGTTTTTCCCTAGTTTGGGTAAAGCAAATCTATGGCTTGACCTAATACGGTCAGGCTCAGCTAACTGCCATTCTGATTGGCTATTCTGTGTCCAAAGGCTCATTAGTCTCAGGACACGCTGATGAAAAGAGATGAGCAGGTAACACAACATGCTTTGCCACTGTATTCATGCCTGCTGCTGCCTTCTTCTGATGCTCACTGCCTTATTGTATCCTGAACTGCCCAGAAACTGCCTGCCTTGAGTTTACTAAGAACAGTCTATAAATGCCTCCATGCAATAGGCCTGCATAGCCAGTGTGACATCTGTGCTGAGACTGCACATTGCAAGACATCCTGCCTACACCTGAAAATCTCCTGCCAAGAGAGAAGTCCTGGAGATACACCGATCATCCAGAGAAATCAGGATAAGGCCAGAGATTGTCTGCCTCCTTTCCCCAGCAGCCTGTGAAACCTGGAAAGAATCAGCAGCCTCTGCAGCTAACAAGACAGTAACAGAATTCTCTGAAAGCATTTGGGTACTGTCTGATGCTGTCCTGTCCTTGTAACTGGGAAAAGGATGTGGTAGATGAGTATAACAGGTAAGCCCCAACACAAAGCAAAAGGAGTGCATTAATATCAGCTGGTAAGTTAGCCTATCCTACATAGGAAAGTGTGTCTCTCTAAATAGAGATATCAGAACTAACAGATTTTAAAAGGTATACTTAATCTTTAAGAGACATAAAGCACTCTAAGTGTTTACAAAGGATGGTTATAAAACAGCTATAAATGTCCCAGCAGAATGGACAGTAGAAGCCTAGTATTTCTGTAGAATGATTGTATCAAAAGCATATGAATGGAGATTTCTGTCCTGCAGATGGATGGGAAGACTGATTAAAAATATATACCCTTCAGTCATATCTTTGAGAGGTTGCCAGATAATTCAGTCATGGCATTGCTTCTGCTAGCGAGCATCTTTAATGTCACCCAGCAAATAAAGCAGACCCCTTTGAGTAGTTTGATTAGAAAAGAAGCAACACTTATTTCATGAGCTGTTTAAATAAACTATGTAGGAAAAAACAGGGACAGTGATGTCTTGTAGAGAAGACAGCCTGGACCGTGGGTCTCTGATGAAGCTGTAAGATGCAGGAGTGAGGCAGTTACGAAATGAGAATTGATAGTTGTATAACTTAATTGTTTGTGGTTCAGATTGGTATCACTGCTTCATTACACCATTTTTCTACATGGTCTTTCTGTCAATCCACAGAACATATCAAGTTGGAAAAGACCCATAAGCATCAAGTCCAATCACGTGCTTGTCACAAGACTATCTAAAACCAAACCATGTGACTAAAAGCATCATCCAGATGCTCTCTTAACTCTGACAGGCTTGGTGCTGTGACAATTTCCTTGACAAGCCTATTCCAGTGACCAACTAACCTCTCAGAGAGCAGCCTTTTCCTACTGACCAATCTGAACTTCCCTTATACAGTTTTATTCCATTTCCACATGCCCTATCACTGATCATGACAAAGACTTAATCAGCACCTCCACTGCTCACTTTGAAGCAGCAGTAGAATGCAGTGAGATCACCCTTTGACTTTCTCTTCTTTAAGTTGAACAGATGAAGTGACCTCAGCCTTTCCTCTTAAGTCTTGCCCTCAAGACTTCACCATCTTGGTCACCCTTCTCAGTGCACAATCTAAAAATTTGATGTGGTCTTTATATTGAGGCTCCCAAAATGGCATGAAGTACTCAAAGTGGAGCTTCAGCAGTGCAGAGTGGGACAATTTTCAGGTCACTATAGTAGTACATTATGTTATGACAATTTATTATTTCTGCCTTCTCGGAGAGAAACATACTGTCTTCAAAATATGTCAGCTTCCACTATACTAAAAAAATAGTAATATATAGAATTCATCCAAAAAAGCCATACTATTAAGACACTTACAGCAACATCTTCTAGACAACCTGCATAACTCATAACGCAGCCCAAGAGGCACAGATGTCTTTCTAAAATTATATTCAACCAAAACTTTAGCTCATAATGTCAGGTTTGATCATAGTGAATGCTTTATAGCACTGCAGGCTGAGAAATCCAAATTACATTAACTAGTTCTGAGTTAAACTGACCTCAGCTACACAGCTAGAGCTGCAGAGTAACCCTGCCTACGCTGGCAAATTATTTCCAAGTATCAGGGATCAAAGTCTACTACATCTTCCAAGAAATAGGAGGTGGTCAGCCATAAGCTGTTCACTCTACAACAAAGCACAAATAATAGACATCATGAGAACGTTTTCTGTGCTGCAGTATATTTTCTTGCAACCATTCTACTTGTTCACCCAGGTTCTATTAATCTAAATACCATGACAGTCTTGTAGCCTTGTACTGACAAAGATCCTTTCTACCCCATCAGCATTTTTATTTAATGTATTTTTAATTCAGAGTATAATATGAAATCATTTGGGAAAACCATGCTTGGCTTTAATCTTTCCTGTGAATAATTAGCAACTTGACAACAAAGGACATGGTCTCTCTCTGGATTGCCACATATTCTAGTGTCAAGACATCTGCATTTCCACCAAGGGGTTTAGTAATGCTCTGTTCATTGCAGTTCTGGTTTTGCAAGCTGAAAAAGAAAAGTGAAGTTTCAAGGAAGAATCCAGCCCCAGTTTTCTTTTAACCACACTCATTTAGCAGTGTAGTACAGCAGATTTGTTTGACTTTCTGAAAAGTAACAGTCCTGTCATCCAGATACAATAATAATCCTGACAGAGACAGAAGGAAACAAAGTTTATAGAAAGCATTTAGAAAACTGCCGTTGGTATCACGTCAGGGTGAAGGCAGCTACAGTTCTATGAAAAGCAGCTACTCTTCTCAGACATCAGCAAGCCCCAGCCTGGTACAGCTTTGCATGTGCCACATACTTTTGTTATCTCTGAATGGCAGCTAAATGGACCACGATGCTGTTCAGCAGTACAGGATTTGACAGCCATGAGGTCCCCCATAGCTATCACAAATACCCATGTACAACTGTCTGTTAGGGGATGCCACAAAGCATCACCACTTCATGTACGCAGGAGAGAGGTATTGTTCATGTTCTGCCTGCCTTCTTTTTCAAGAAGTTGTCAGAAGTGCCCCTTGTTTTGAAAAGCCTACAATTGTCACTGAATATTAGAGGTGAGGTGGAGCAGGAGGAGGGAAGAGTCAAGTAAGAAAGCAAAGCAAAGCCATATAGCTGCCTTCAGTCAGCATCAAGGCTGAAAAAAACACAACCTCCTGCTTTTGCCCTCAGTTCCTTAAGTATTCCTTTATGCAGATCTGCAACTGAAAACAGATGAAGTCCTGAACTTAAAACCCCCTTTTTCACCTAACAAACAGCCTTTACATGCTTACTTCCTTTTAAACTGTGGGAAGTCATTTCTATCAAAGCTATCATCTGGCAAAGCCTAGCCCCTTATGTCCCTCCAACTCTTCTGTACACAAGATGTACCAGTGCAGTGCAATGCAACAGAAGCACTATTTATTGTTTGTTCAAGGCAGCAATTAATTCCATTAAATTTAAGAAGAAAAATTAAGGTGAAAGATTGCTCTAAAAAAACTGATTTTCACTTTTTTTTCCGCTTACTCAAGTGAAGCAGAGCAGCTCTTCCACATTTGACAGTATCAGCCTAGGACATCTAACACCAATCTGGACAATGCAGTTACTGGGCTTGAATTACCAAAATGTTGGCTGTGAAGGCTCATGAAATCTTAATCTCAATTTTGCAATAAGGACAGAGGCAAACTAACTTGTTTCTAAATCAGGGTTCACCTGAAGCTATCTAAATAAACCAAATAAAAGGAATAACAACAAATAATTTAATTTTTCCTCTGATAGTCCCTGCAAATTAGTTAAACAACAACTTGTAAGTGGCTTGCATTTGATGGGGGAAAGGGTTAAAAAGAAATTAGACCCTAGGAGGAAAGAATAAAGAGTTGTAATAAGATGTGGGACAGTAACCACAATAAAGGAGCAACAAACATTTTCCCACATTTCTCTGTAAGGTTAAATTGCTTCAGCTAAAGTGAATCTGTAAGCTGTTCAGCTCAAAGCCCTAATCCTCCCTGACTGAGGAAAAGATTGCCTGCCTCAAGTACATGACAACTTCCTGTCATAATGAATAACAAAGAGTGGCTGGAGTTGGAGAGTTCAAAGTCACTGCTCCTTCCTAGGAGTATGGAGATTGAATTTGAAAAGAAATCTGTGACTCTTGAAGTGGATGCCTTGAGCACATTTTAATTTGAAGTAATGAGACTTTCCTTTCTTTCAACAAGAGTAAGTTATACCCTCTAGTTCTAAAAAAATTGCATGAATCACAGTTACCAGATAAACCAAGAATATAAAATTCACAAGTTAGGGCAAACAATCCAAGCTTCTCCCAGGTACTCATGCACAAAAGAGACCCATAAAGTTCAAGAGAAATCTCTGAAGACTCCCCAGCCAGTGTGATGGTTTGGGTGTTACCTGACCCCCCACTCTCATGAAATCACCCAGACTAGACTCAGATGAGCTGGAAATTAAGAATGAAGCTTTATATTTACAGCTTAGCACAATATACAAGCAGGTATTTAAAATATATACAGAAATATACGAGTTAATGAATTAATACAGAAACACAACACCCCTCCCAGAAACCCAAGTGCCCAGGAGGGCCTTCCAACCACCCTTCCACCTCCTTTCCACCCCTCTACCTTATCCCAGACTTTGCCTTATGTTCAAAGTGAGTTTGGAGAATCAGCCAGGGAGAATCAGACAGGGGGGTTAGAAAGCAGAAGGATTAGTTACATAGACAGCAGGTTAGGAAGAAAAGTGCAGGTGGCCATNAGCAGGTATTTAAAATATATACAGAAATATACGAGTTAATGAATTAATACAGAAACACAACACCCCTCCCAGAAACCCAAGTGCCCAGGAGGGCCTTCCAACCACCCTTCCACCTCCTTTCCACCCCTCTACCTTATCCCAGACTTTGCCTTATGTTCAAAGTGAGTTTGGAGAATCAGCCAGGGAGAATCAGACAGGGGGGTTAGAAAGCAGAAGGATTAGTTACATAGACAGCAGGTTAGGAAGAAAAGTGCAGGTGGCCATAAACACACAGCCACTGTGTTATCTATGTTTGTGTTCTTGTTTTTATAAATCTCAGAAAGCCTATGAGTGAAGTAGACATCACCACTGTTTCCTTTTCACAGCCTATAATCTAATTTCTCTCACTAAAATATCCTAGAAAGCCTCAAACTAGCACGGATTTTAACATCTCTCATATCTATAATACATTTTATCATAGTATTCTTGGAGAAACTCAAAATTCCTTCTTAGCAGATATGTCCCATCCCAGAGATGATAACCAGACTTAAATATTAAGTTCAATTGTTTCAAAATTTCCTTTTTCCTTGAGGAAAATACAGAACTAGTATCACAGTGTAAGCACAAGAGGTTATCTTTCTTGTTACACTGTTAACCAAATCTAAACCAAGAAAACCGAGAGCTCGTTCATAATTTGACACAAACGCATTGACAGCAGATCCTATGACAAGGCTACTAAAGATCAGAACAGAGAATTTCTCTCCAATGTTGTACAAAGATAGGAGAAAGGTGTTGTTTTTCCTTCTACTGTAGTGTGCAGGAATAATGAAGACATAACTTGGGAATATTTGGTACTATGGAAATTGATAAGCTATTTCTATGTTTAAGATGCACAGGTTATGACTAAATTTCCAAATCTACCTATGGAAGAAAGCTAAGTTTTGAATAATAATTTCTTAGGCATTTACAAAACACCAATTCTAAAAACTCATAGAGGTACTTTTAACCTTTCAGATTGCTGTAAGAAATGTCAGGAGTTATTCCATCCTTCACTGAAATATATTCTTCAGCTAGGGTGGAATAGGCAACAAGAAAAGACATTAAAAATATAAATCCAGAAAATTATATGAATACCTGAGGCAAGAAGAATGAAATTATCAGAGCTAGAATTTGATCAAGGCACAAAGATGCTGCTGTTGGTAAATGCTTTTGTGATTATTAACAGTCTGAGGATCATTCTTTCCAGCACCAGCAAGTTCAAAATGTAGGGCAAGATGAGAAAAGATAATTAAAATTGCAAATGGCAGTAGTTATTTGAACTGAGTGTGCATTGTATTGGGTTATTGTGATCATCCATATTTATTTGTGTAATTCAGAAGGTCAAAGATTACAGGTTATAGGTAAATATCTTTTTTAGTATCTGTATATAGGTACAAGGAAAAAAACAGACTTTACAGTCTCAAGTACCACTTTTAACGTAGGCTGCCATAAATAGGTTTTCAAGTATTGAAATGACAAAAAAACGTTTAGATAGAAAGCACCAACATTAAAGCATTTCATACACCAGGCTGGTGCTTGTGTAACTGTCTTCCAGCTGATGGGAAATTTTCCAGATAATCATTTTCCAAATAATTATTTTCCAGACAAATGATACAGTGCAGCCATTTATTAAAGATAAAGAAATTAAATGAGGTGGCCTAATTTCGCAGTCCACTTGGCCTTGTGTCAGATCTATGTGAAGAGCCTGAACTGTTTATATTTCACCTCCATCCTCCATTTTCTTTTTTAATGATGCATCAATCACTATTAGAGCTATAAAAAGGCACTAGTGTTTTTCTTTTGGTTGTTAAATCAAAAAAACATACAATAAAAAATTCATCATGGTCTTTGTGTCTTACACTGAATCCGCCTGAATACCTCTTGATTCAGAAGGCCACTTTTTTTTCCACATGCCTCTAACGTTTTCTTCCTACTTCCTCATCCATTTACTTTCTCAAGAAAAAAAAAATCCTCTCTCAATCTGTACTGCCTACCCTCTACGGCCACTCCTAAGCCTTCAATAATTCATTGCCTGGTAGCATTAGCATAAAATGCTTGGAATTCAAGGCAAAATCAAGATAACACTTGCATCCGAAAGTAATTGACTCAAAAGTCTTTTTTTTCTCTCTCCCTCCTTCCCCTTCTTTTCCATAACTTGATGCATGATGTGGTTGGTTTGTGTCTTAAGCACACTGACGATAAACGCTTTGTAAACATAATTAGCAGCTCTTTTTCAAGCCTCTTTTATCACTAAGAAAAGCCCAAAATTTTCACAGTAATACTTCACTGCACAGGAACTGCATTTCAAGCTTTGCATAAACTAAGGATGCAAAATCATTCACAGTTGCAATTTCTCCTCAGAGTGCATAAGATTACCAGTATGTCCAATATTCATCTCAAAAAGCTTAACTTAACATCCAGTATCTGCTTTCAGAGCAACAGACTTCATCCAAATTGTAGGTTAAAAGAATAAATCTGCACTGACAAAAATCTAACTTAATTTTTAGCGCTGATTCAGTGTAGGATTAAGCTAAACCTTCAGTGAAATTACTGTAAATTGGCACTTCAGTCTCAGGTCATAATTTCAGTCTCTGTTACTGAAGTCACATGAAAGCTTTTGTTTCCAAAAATAAGTTATCACACTTACACTCCACAGATCTATTACGTCAGCACCTCTCCTACTTTTCCTCTGGTACTGTTTTCACTGCAGTGATCTCTGCACTAATTACATATGTGGACATGCAAATTATGCCTTCAATTCCCAGTTAAGCAACCAACTTTTGCTCCCTCAGTTATCTTGTTCATAGAACATACACAAGCCCCCCCCAAAAAAAAGAAGTTTTACTGATACAGTTCTAGGCATTAACTTCTCTAGTCAAATCAGTTTTATCTCCTACTGTACTTATCAGCAAAGTCCCATACTGTACCTTCTAACCACAATCTAACATGCAGAATCTTCTCAGCTTCTATGCATAGGTCCCGAGAGTCTTGTTTTCTATGAAATCCTTCCCAAACCCCTTTTAACATTTTAAGTTACTTATTTCTGCAGTTATTAGGCATTGATTTACACACTTGCCTCAGCCCCTAGAGCACTAGCCTCCAGTGCTCTAGAAAGCAAATACAGACATTTTACTGCACATCCTGCTACTTTTACTGCTGAAATAATGAAACCTTCTATAAGTTATTCATTTCATTGTAAAAGTTTATTACACTACATCTTCCAGAAAAGCTATTCAAAACAAAACCAAGCAGTCAATTACCCAATAGAATGAAGCATTAATGGTAATTAGCAAGCTAATGTTCAATTAGATTTAACAAAAATACTGCTGGGAACTTAAGAAGAGCCATAACGCCGATGGCCCTTTATTATTAGAGTGATAGCAGACAACAATACAAGTCCTGCTACCAACAAGACCTCAGACTACATAAAAGTCCCAAGAACAGATGACTTTTCCTGAGATTTGAGCTTCCTACAATCCCTACAGCTCCTCGGGGAGCCATGTCAATTACACCATCATCAATGCAAATGGCATTTTAAAGAGTCTCTGCAACAGGCAAAGAATGCTAATGCGGATCAGAGGTGCCAGCATACAGCAGGCTTCTCCCAAAAGCTCTTTAACCCATTGTGTGTCTATTCGGCTGGTTTTCTAAATTTTAAACTAGGCTGCCGTTGCCTCTTCTGCCTTTGTCAGGCAAAAATCAACCAATACAATCAATCTATTTTCCAACATCAAAGCAGTGTGGAAGGCAGAGGTGGCAGGGAAAAGATCAATTTCTGTGTAGAGAGTGTGATAATGGAAGACTGCTGGCTGTCTTGCTTGGTAGGTTATTCTTATTAAGATTTTTTTTCCCAAGCACACTACTCCAAATAGAATGTTAATAATAAAAAAAAAGAAAGAGTGATGGAGCATGAAAATCTTAATACTGCCATGTGGCATGAACAGGAAATGAAACCTTGCCTGAAATTTAATTATCACTACTCTCAAAAAAAAAAAAAAAAAAAAAAGAGACAAACCCCACATGCTCATTTTCCAGTGGCATTTAAGCTATATGCCCCAGATGCTCCCCTCACCATAGAACAGGGCTCTTTTGGGAACAGATGCAGAGAGTATAAGTGAAGTAGCCACACACATCAAAAGGAAAATGTACTATTTAGGAAGCAACTGGCATACGAATTTGAAAACAAATGAGAGCCCAGCAAGCCATATGCAATATATTCAACTTCACATTTACATACCAAGGAAAGGCAAAGAAATTTGTGATTATAACAACTGAGAAATTTGTTGTCTACCCAAAACATTAAAAGAAATTCCTTTTACCTTCATAAAAAATTTGTATTGAATTACAAATTAATAAAGCTTTTGAATAATGTAGTTCAGTTAACCAGCATTAGAAGTCAATTTCTAAGTTACTTGTATATAGTAACAATAGATTTTTTTTTTTTTCTAAAGGTTGTTTCTAACACTAGTTCACAGATGGAAAAAAGTGAAGTTATTTGGTAACTCACACAGATCTGCACAAGGGAAGCAAGAGCAAAACCACGGACATTGCAAGCAGAAATCAAGGGCACAGGTGAAATAATCATTTAAACTTTCAGTTTTCAGGAAAGCAGAGAGGCTTTTGAACTGTGCAATGTTCAGAGAAACCAAAGAGCCAACTCTAACATCAGCTTTTTATTAAATGGCTACTCCCTTTTGAAGTAAGCTTTAGTCACACTTCAGGGTAACTATAGCCTTTAAGCGAGAAGGCAGCAAGGGGGGGAGAAAGAAAAAAACAAAATAGAAACTTAAATCCAAACATACTTAGTGTCACATTCAACATGAGGTGTGAGGTCACCCCAATGACCACTTCTGGCTTGGGATCATCTTTCAATTGTGAAAAACAGTGGGTTTTTCTAATTGTTTCTATTTCAAGAATTATAAACCCTTTAAGGTAACCCTGAAGTTCAACAAAACTAGAAGATAGCAGAGAAAGGTGAACTTTCTGGGAGGCAAAACATTCCTCTGGGAAGTCATGCCCCTGTGGAGGCTCTACAGTTCTCCATGTATACTCTTTAACAATACAAAAGGAGATATTGATGTGTTCTTCCCCCATTTCACACAAATATAAGCTTATGTAACTTTCTGGGAATGAATTCTAAGCTTTTTATTTTTATTATTATTTTCAGCAAGCAGAGCTAGACAATGAAGTAGATTGCTTTCTAAATTCTAATGCTTTTTAAGTAGTCAATGATTCTACATTAGTTTCATAGCTTTTTAACAAGACTTGCAAAAGTCTACTTCCACAAAGAATTCTGTCTTTCTGGAAAATATCACATTTGCCTAACTTGAACTGAACCAAACACCATTTTTGGCTTGGATAAAAGTTCCTGTGTTTCCAGTACTGAAGTCTGATAACTCCATATGTCAGTAGCAAAGACATTACTGATTAAACAGCACAAGCATCAAGCAGAGTGCTTCCCACACAGCAGGAAAAAAAAACCATTTCAATCAACAGGAAGTTTATTCTATTCCTGCTTCTGTCCTTTCTACAGGTAAACTCTCCAATTCCTTTGCACACACTACCCAACTGACCAACATACATCAAAATATGACCCCAGTCTATTATTCACAGCATGACAGATACAGTTAGTGCTGGTAGTGTTAGATACCTCCAGTTTTCACTCTGATCCCTAGAGAGATATATGCCAGGGCAGCCTCAGATGGACCTTCACATCACACAGCTCCTTTCTGTGCCTGTGGTGACAGTCACGAGGGCACCACAGGCCCTCTTGTCATCAGTGCTGATCCCAAGTCCTATCCAGGCACAATTGTATAAAACAAAAGCTGCTCTATTAGACATGACAGTATCCATAATCTTTCCTGTCTAAAAGTTCATAGAATCATAGAACTATCAAAGTTGGAAGAAACTTTTGAGCTCATCATGTCCAGCCACTTGGCCAGAGCTCGCAATCCCACAACCACTGCTAAATCGCTACCAGTAAAACATGTCTTTAAGCATCACATCCACATATCTTTTAAGTACATCCAGGCATAGGGACTCCACCTCCATGGGAAGCCTGTTCCAATGCTTGACAGCCCTTCCAGTGGAGATTTTTTTCCTAATATCCAGCCTGAACCTCCCTTGGCACAACATTTGATCTTGTTCTGTCACTACTACTGTTTGTGCAAGTTCTCACACATTCAAGAGTGCTCTGCAGCAATTGATCATGCAGATCCCTTCCCTTGCAATTAGTTTCACTGGTTCATAGATTTCTATACCTTAGAGAAATATTTTTCTTCCCATACAAAAGCTTTTATCAGAATGTGATGCTAGTCATTAAATCATGTACATACATTCATTCATATATATACTGTAATATAATATTTGATGTTGCCAAATGCAAGCTTTTAGATCTACATCATATTTCTCAAGAAGTAAAATCTGTTCCCCTGATTTTAGTTGTGAAGAAAGAAAACAGGTTGAAGTTGTACCCAGCTCTCCAGGATGTATTCCTGTATTCATAAACACGGAAGACTTCATTCCGCGATCATGCCTGCTTTTCAAAAAACAAAGCACAAAATCTTCACCCAAAATCATGTGAACTGAACTTTTCAAGTCCACTATGGAACAGCAATCTCTACTGCAGACAATTTACTTTAAATGAGTTTTCACATGAGTGAGATAATCCCTATTTTTAATTTGATATTTCAGTAAAGGTTTCCATTGATCTCAGTTTTCCAAGTGCACTTGAAAGCTTCTAAGTAACAGCGGTAGGTTGATTTTTAATTTTGCTTTCACACCACTCGAGTGGATTCAAATTCTATGAGGAAAAATGATACTTGGCAGCAAATGACACAAGATGCCACTTGGCATCATATTCTGATTTTTAAGCAGAAGCTGTTGGAAAGCTTGAAATGATTTCTTTGTCTTACTCTACAGTAACTGAAATACATGTCTAATTTATTAACAACTACAATACTAGAGAGAGGAAGCCAGTACATTAAAATCTCCATTTTTCTGTAGATTAGAAGGACATTGATTACATGAACTTGAGGATGTTCAAAGCAGGCAGACATCTGACATCTCCCACTCCCACCTGCTTGCTGAGCAACAACTGAGATGTTTCAGCGTGTCCAGAGAAGGGCAATGAGGCTGGTGAGAGGCCTCGAGCACAAGCCCTATGAGGAGAGGCTGAGGGAGCTGGGATTGTTTAGCCTGGAGATTAGGAGGCTCAGGGGAGACCTTATTGCTGTCTACAACTACCTGAGGGGTGATTGTAGCCAAGAGGAGGTTGCTCTCTTCTCTCAGGTGGCCAGCACCAGAACTAGAGGACACAGCCTCAAGCTGTGCCAGGGGAAATTTAGGCTTGAGGTGAGGAGAAAGTTCTTCACTGAGAGAGTCATTGGCTACTGGAATGGGCTGCCCAGGGAGGTGGTGGAGTCGCCATCCCTGGAGCTGTTCAAGGCAGGATTGGACATGGCACTTGGTGCCATGGTCTAGCCTTGAGCTCTGTGGTAACGGGTTGGACTTGATGATCTATGAGGTCTCTTCCAACCTTGGTGATACTGCGATAGTGTGATACTGTGAAGATCAACTACACGGTCAAGAAAAGCTGCAGACAAGTAGCATTTCTGCAGTTCAGTGAATTATGATGGTCAGCTTAGTACTTAAATGTATATGTATAGCACACTGCAAAGCCAAAACATAATTTGATCAACCTATGGTTATATTATGAACACCATTTAAGTCACTATATTGACTTTGTTTTGTCTACCCCACGTAAAGGGTTATTCTATCTCAGCTGAGCTGAAGTACTACTGTGTACTATGAATATTATTTTCATGCTTTCCCCACCCCCCATTCCACTACTCTGTATCCTCATTTTCATCTCAGTGACTTTGTTGTTTGTATGGCAATTTCTTCTAATAGCTTTACTCATGCTTCCAGACTGTGCAAAATGCTGAACAGAGCAGAACAAGTAATTCAGGCACTTGGAATAGCTTTAGGAGGACACAATCTTTTAAGAAGCATTAGGTAAGGTCCTGCACACACAGTATTTATTTTGCAGATATATTATCCCTGTGGTCACTGAATTCCTCAAAGCTAAACCAATAATGAAGCATCCACAAGAAACACCTTTTCTGTTAGGGATCCCTCACCTAGCTGGAGAGTACACAACCAGACTTAGCAACAAGATGAATGGGATTTAATACTTCAAAGCAGCACTAGTTCTTACTTACATTTGCTTCTGGGAATCAAGAAGCTTATCATGAGAAGAGAAGAACAGAGTAGAGCAGTTTTAACATGCCTCCTAATATTCTTCTGGTACTTCAAGGCACTGCAGTGCCAGGAGGTAGTACTGCTTAACATCTCTCAATACCCTCACCTAACACAGTGGTCAGGGGGTTTGGTAGGGGTTTTTTGCCTGTTGATACTCCATATAACTTTGGGAAGAGTAACTTATCTCACTCAAGTAGCTCAAGACTCACAAGCACGCCTTCCCCTAAATGGCTAATAATACAGTACACACATTTAAGCACAATGCATTTTCACATTGAAGAGAGAGAAGAGACTGGTAGATGCTGTTTATACACACAAACCCCAAGGTGTGTCTCTGATAGCAAACAAAAATGTAAAGAAGCATAGATTTTCAAGTTGAAACATCACTAAATAAGCAGAAGCAACCAAGAGTAGCAATGTATTGAGACTGGCCAAAGATCCCTTCATTTGTGGTTCAGCATTAAATACCTGTTAATGGTTGGGGCTCTGCAAGTATCCAGGTTAGATACCGTAGTAAAACACTGACTCATAAAAGCAAAGCAAAAAACCCACCACCACCAAAAGCCCCTTGGTGCCTGCAACTGACTGGAGTCCCATCGCATCTTAGCTCCCCAAGGTTTGAAACAGGAGCTGTTCTCCATTCAAAAGATCCCCAAAGTTACTTCTGGAATGCCTGTTGCCTGCATTGAAACCCCCACCCTGCTGCTGTACATTCAAGGAAGGCCAAAAAGTATTCATGGAAGGCCAAACAGTATTCATCTACTCAAAGTTCTGTTCAAGAGTCCTGAAGTGTCTCAAGTCTGTCTGCTGTAATTACTTCTTTAAACTCTTAACTAGAAAGCTTGTCTCAGACACAGAGTCATGAACAGAACACTGAAGAGAGCCCTGAAATAACTGCAGAGGGGAAGAAATACAAAACAGTTCCCATGTGATTATATATTCACTCACTTTATAGCAAAGGTCTGTCTGCTTCTGTCTCAGAAAAAGCCAATCAAGTCCACAGTTAAGCCAACAAACACACTTAAGCTTTGTCATTTTTCAGAGCGACCTCAAAAAGACACAAAACACAACACTGTCACACATGCACTTTCCAGCGCTTGTGCCAGAAGGAGTTCTCAAGTGCTACACTTGAAAGTGCTAAAATGATTGTTCACAGAAACAAAGCGAAGCAGCGGAGGCACAGAGGGAGGGCAGGCAGGCAAGCACAGGCTACCTCTGGACAACAGCCAGTATTGGAGTTGGGCAGGAATCCAGTATTTCATGATAGCCCTACTCTGACTTTTTCCTTAAAAGACTTTTTGTCCTCGGTCCAGCTCCCACTGCTGCCAGCCTTTTCACTGATTTTAGCAAAAGGTTGATTGGGCCTCAGGGCTTAAGTTTCAGACATGCTGGATGTGTGTGACTTCAGCTGTCATGAATACTCAGCAGCATTTATCTGGACAAGCAAGTCCTTAGCATACAAAGCAATTCTGTACTGGTCACATCATCGTCTTATAGAAGTTACAGAAGCATAAACGTATTATAACATGGAAAACAGCCCTGACACAATGACAGAGAAATCGAACAAAACACTCAAGAAAGCAACACACAAAGTGTAGGCTTGCAGGAGGACAGCTCACAGTTACTCTTATCTGTCAGAGGTTTCCAAAAATAATCACAGGTCAAACAAAGTTATTTTCATCAACTGAAGCACATGATGAATAGAAAGAAGATAATTTCAACATACTGACCTTAATAGCCAATGTTTTACAGTAAACCATTCAGAACTTTCCTTTCTTTCCTACTTTATGGCTGAAATAAGTAGTGACTTTTCCTTTTTTCTCCACTCAAAGACGGCTACCTTTTGTTGAAATTCAAAAGGCACTTACAAGGTATTTCTGCAGTATTTGGTTTGCATATACCTATAAAACAGTGCCCACTGTGTCATTTTTTTTTTCCCTTATTCTTTTTCTTACACATGACTTTCCATAAAAACATGCAGGAGCAGATCATCTAGAACAGAGTTGGTGCTGTGTCTACTGCTTGTGGTTTTTTTAATGCTCAAAGGCTCAAAACACAATTTCTGCAAGTGAAGAGAGAGTTCAGTTTCATGCACATATTCAGCAAAACAGTTCCAATAACCACATATTCTAAAGTGGTGATTTCTATGACACAGGGAAAATACTTCAGCTTTTCTTAAGACAGCAACTGCTTTGTTTACAGACTTGGCTTTTAAAAGATTACAAAGTCATTTAAAAAGTACACCAAACCATACTCATCTACACCATCTTTTCTCAATCTTTTTGTCCTGCCCATCAAGAACTCCTTTTTTTAAATTACAAACTAAATGCTGCAATGAGCTTTCTGGAGCACTTTTCAGTGCTGTCTCAGAGACAGACCAAGTGAAAGTGAGTCACTTCATTAATTATGAAAATCCATAAACTAGGATACAGGTGCAAGGACTGCTAAGCAGGAACACAGTTTATTTTGGTTTGTTGTTTGTTTTGGGGGGTGTTCTGGGGGACAAGGAGGTTCTTCTTATTTAAAGGGATGTTTCTTATGAGTGAGGATTTAAAGGATGCACCAAAAAATGCTGTCCTTTTTTTTGACCCACAGTTAATTCTTGACTGGTTACCAGCTATTGAAGATGGGAAATCATAGTATCATCAGAGTTGGAAGAGACCTCACAGATCATCAAGTCCAACCCTTCACCACAGAGCTCAAGGCTAGACCATGGCACCAAGTGCCACGTCCAATCTTGCCTTGAACAGCTCCAGGGACGGCGACTCCACCACCTCCCTGGGCATAGTATCACAGTAAGAATAGTAAGAATAATAAGACTGCAGACATAAATAGCAGAGTTCCTGGATAGATCCCTGGATGTTTATAACTTTCTATGCACAGGACAGGCTTGAATACGAGTATCCAAAGCGGTTTCACTTTAATAATCTATCTATGGCAACTTATCTAGTTACAAACTGTGCGGTTGGCACACTGGCATGCTGCTGCTGCTGAGCAGGCAAGCAGCAATACTGATTTTCAGCAAAGCTCCGAGTGAAAAGAAATAAAAAGCCAGAGCTGAAAATCCTTGGCAAAGCAGAAATCCTTGTCATGTGTCCAGCAGCAGAGTGGGCCTAGGCTACCATGCAAAGTTGCTCTTGATTGAGGCATATGGGCTCATGTAGATTTATCAGCATAGCAAGCCCTGGAAATCACAAGTATAGGGAAGAGGTTGAAGTCTTGGGACAGGAGAGGCAGAAGATGGCTGACAGTACAACACCCTCGCTACTTAGTCCTGCCCAAAACATGGCAACAGGCAGAACCATGGGATA
Organism: Tricholaema leucomelas; assembly: GCA_013400475.1. NCBI lineage: Eukaryota > Metazoa > Chordata > Aves > Piciformes > Lybiidae > Tricholaema lacrymosa > Tricholaema leucomelas. The sequence continues at coordinate 800,639 of WAAF01003013.1, read as the reverse complement.
TAAGAAATTACAGATTAGGTCATCTGTAAATCATATGAACTAAAATACCTCATGACTATTTCTCTTAGCTATTTTTGATCTTTTTCCTTTATTGGACATATTTTGGGACATTAATTTCTACCGGGGCTGTGCACGTGCTGCTGATCTTGCCTTTCTTTCTGTTTAGATTTTCAAAACACCTCCCAGCAACTTTAATTCTTTCCTCTACAAGGCAAGCTGGGAACACATTTTATCTGTTTATCTGCTGTGAGAAAGGAAACACTTATTGGCAATTAAATACTTGCTTAAGTGTTTGGTTGTTCGAGTTTAGTTTTTACCTCCACAGGAACTGGGACACTCAGTGGGTAAGAACAGAAGGAAAACAAGAGAAAAAGTGCTTCCAACATGCTACAGGCCTTTCTCTTCTGGCAAAGATAATGAAGAAAGCCTGTACAGGTCTCCTGTCAATCTGGAAAAAGTTTCATGCTACAATTAAATTAAATCAGAGGCTACAGATTTGGAAGCTTAAAGAGGCTCATTACTCAAAATAAAATGAAAGCCCAAACAGTAACTAGATAAACCATATGCTGTCATGTCATCAGCCAACGTCAGAGACTTCATTGATAAATATTTTTAAAGATGACATAATATTTTCTAACAATGGTTCTTCCCTACCAATTTTCTGTACAATCCATTACAATGAACACTATCACCTTTGAGCCAGCTACAGGGATTTAACCTTCCAAGATGTCTGGGAATACAAGTGTGACAGTTTCCCTGAGCAGCATTGATTGCTATGTATTTTAAGTTATTCTGAATGGCAACAACAGAAAAATAGCTTCTAGATGCATAATGTATAAGCTCATTTACAGGAAGCAAGGAACAAGTCAAAAAGGGAGAAGTGACACTGAAAAAAAATGACAGAAGCAATAGTACTTTCACTGACAGAGGCAACATCATGGGAATTTAACCTTAAGGAAAAGTTTCTTCATTTAGCACAGTGATTTGATAGAGTCTTTTAATTCAAGAATTTTGCTTCCCACAGATAAGAAAGAGCAACCAGAGTGACAGGAAAGAATATTGTCTCCTGTTGCTGAGTCCACAAAACACCGCTAACCTGTCAAAACTCAAAAATTCAGGCTTCCCTCTCACAAACCCCCACTGCACATGGAAAATGGTACAAGGCATACTGGCCATATTCACAAACCTCATCCTAGAGGTTAAATAGGTTTGCAGGCAAAGCACTACCTCAACTATGGTAATGTATGAGCAAGTTTCAGCCAAGCCTCCAGTAAAATGACTGAACACTTCTCATCCCAGCTCAAAGTATCACAACTCAACCATACACAAGAGCTTAGCTTTTCTAGTTTCTCTGTCTGCTGCAGTTCCCTGGATGTACACTTGTGCTAGATTCAGATCAACTGCTAGTTTGATGTAAATGACTGCTAGAAAGGAATTGCCAAATAAAAATAATTATCAATTGGGTTTTTTTTCCCCAAGCTATTTTACAATCAACATCTACCCAGGAGTCCCAAAATATTTAACTAATCAATTTATTTCTGTTTCAACCAGTTCAACAATTTACAGCTGATGTGCTTAAGAACACACTGATTTACCAGACAGCTATAAAGCTCAGAACAACAGTGGAGGCATGTTTTCCCTGTCTACTTTCTAAGCTGAGATTCCCATACTCCCATCACTGACCACTTTGTCCTAACTATACACATACATACTGCCACAAGGGAATGAGCCAATCCCTTCTGTGCCAGTTTGAAGCTAGCTAGAATGCTTTGGTGAGAAGAACTAGATTACAGGCTGTGAAAGGAAAACGAGGGTGATGTCTACTTCACTCATAGGCTTGCTGAGAGGTATAAGAATAATAATCCAAACATAGATAAGAGAGTCACTGCTTCTGCTTGGGAGCTCCGAGCTGCATTTTTTTCCTCTCTCTAGCCTCTCTGCCATCTCTCTGATTAAGCCACTTTGCTTCCTAACCCCCTGGCCAAACCTCCTTTCTTCCTTGGGAATGGGGTAAGGTTGAGAGAGGTGGCAGAAGGTGAAAGGGCAGCTGGGAGCCCCTCCTGGGGACTCAGGTTTCTGGGAGGGGTGTGGTGTTTCTATGTTACCTTTTACCTTGTGTATTTCTGTATATAAATGTATATATTGTAAATATTTGCTTGTATATTGAGCTAAGCTGTAAATAAAAGCTTCATTCAAATTTCCAGAGCCAGCTGAGTCTAGTCTGAGTGATTTCCAAAGTGTAGGGGGGGGTGGGGAACACCCAAACCATCACATCTTCTGAACCCAGTGCACATATGGCAGACTGTACCTCACACATTAATCCAGGCACAAGAAATGACCAGTGAGAATGCTACAACCTCCACGTTCCTTATGAACTTCAGGTCAACCACAGTGTCTGAAGACACACTAGGCACCAAAACTGCATCTTCAGAACTCAGGGAATATTTGTACGAGAAATAAATTCCTACAAAAGAAGTCACAGTTCACTTCAGAAGTTCCACTCTGTTCTTTTGCACAATGTGAAGGCAGCAGACACGTTACAACACAAAATGTAGCCTGCAATTATCCCTTTGACAGCCTAATGACACTTCCCAATGATTCCCTCATCCCATCAGATGTTTGCTGCCTCCATGTCCTTTGAAAACATAATATTTGCCACTTTGTTTTAAATCGGATTTAGTTTAGCTTCCTATCTCCAAGGTCCATCCATTCAGTTTCTTACCACACACACAAAGTGGGAAGTGTTGTTGTATTTTCTATGGTAAGACTCCAGTGGCACACCAGCAGCTAAATCAAACAAAGGAATATTTAGCTAGACTAACTTCTTAAATTATAGTTTAAATTATGTGCAAGCAAAATCAATACATTTGGTTTTCTTCTTCAGCCTAAAATGAAAGCTCTGCCTAACAGTTCACACTTCAAACAGAACTGTGGTTTGTGCTTCCTGGCACAAAGTCAGTAACTCCACTTGACCACTTTTTATCACCCAGAGATCAGACATCTTTCACTGCTTCAGCAAAGCCTTCAGAAAGCTATCATAGTCTGCAATGGTGTTAGCAGGCATGCAAATACAAACACTCCACCACTGACAAGTCAACAATATCTCTGCCTGCATGAAGTTACTCTTTCCACTTCATTTAATAGATCCATAGAGTCTTCTGCTGAGACCACAATTCATTGTACTGCATGATTACTGACTTGTAACTGCAGAGTTTCCAGACTCAGTGGAGCACAAGCCCAACAAGCTTATGTAAAGCTGAGCAGACATTGAGCACAACAGCAGACTGGACATCATACCAGCAGTTTCTTAAAACTGTAATATCTAATTATGCAATTAATACTTGTGTCAACTCTGCAAGAGTGATGTCTGCTCAGTTACAATCTTATCTTCACTACTATATTAACCGTCCCAAAAATTATGTCACTAGATGCCATATCAATAAGTCCTCAAGTGGTAGAGGAGCTGTGCTTCAGAAGATGATACTCATTAAGGCACCTACAATGGCATATATCGTTTTCTTACAAATCCACTAATGCTTCTCAATATTGAAAGCCAACTAAGAAAACACAAGAGGTCTCATGTTAATGCAAAGGGAGGGGTAATTATTCATCTAATACTTCTAAAATTGCTGCTTCAAAAGCAGCCACACAAGGATGTAACAATTAAAAGTATGTGATTGAAGTACATATAAATAGACTGGTGTGTATTGAACTAAATAGTAAAATAAAACATCGCATATGGAAAAGAATCCTCCAGTAAAAAATAAGTTTCATTCCTGTAAGATCTATCTCCTGAAAACCTAGAAAACTTTAAACGTAGATTTGCCAACTCTATTTCTCGAGTGGCAGCATTTTCTTCCCTTCAGCAAGTTGTCCTGCTTTTTTTTTCAGAACTTGAAAATCATTCTAGTAGGAGGTTAAGTTGAAAGTCCTCTTTATAAAAATATCTCCTTTCACAGTCTTTTCTGGCATTTCTCAGCTCTGAATTTATAAAAGTAATTCCACAACACATTCACTGAAACACCCAATATAAATATACCAAAGGCTCACAGTCTTTAATAGAGTGTTATATGAAACTTGGACTATACCAATCATGTGCCACTACTGCCCTCATTCGGGAAGACTGAATCTCTCACTCTTATTTCTCTGAATCAGACTATAGTTTTCCACAAAATTATTATTAGTTTTGATAGTAAAGCTATAAGCATATGTACTGTCACTTGCATTATTCTTGATTAATATTATTACTGATTTCTAAGCACTCCTAAACAAGATGGAGTCATGAAAATATTTCAAAGGAAACAGAGTGCTTAGTCTAAATCAATCCCAAATAATATCATTAAATATTTGCACTTATCCTTTCAGTGCACAAAACTATTTTTATTATTAGTTTTGATAGTAAAGCTATAAGCATATGTACTGTCACTTACATTATTCTTGATTACTATTATTACTTGATTACTATTATTCTTGATTACTATTATTTCTAAGCATTCTTAAACAAGATGAAGTCATGAAAATATTTCAAAGGAAATAGTGTTTAGCCTAAATCAATCCCAAATAATATCATTAAATATTTGCCACTTATTCTTTCAGTGCACTACTCAGGCTTCTCCACACAAAAGCTGACTAAATCATCCTTTCACAGCCCAGTCCTTAAAACTGGCAGCAGATTCTAAGGCCCACAAGTTAAACTCTTTAGTAATCAGTGTTAGTTTCTACAGAAGGTATTTCTCACTTTTGTTTCAGTACTTGTAGTGGGAAGTGAGACAAAGAAGGAAGTCGGTGAGATGTCTCACACACATTCTTTATTTAAGCAAAGAAGAATGCTTTCTCTGTTTTCATCAAGTCCAGCCAGCAGCTCTGGCCAGCTGCAAGCAGGTTGCAGGGCATTTACCCCTTTGCATGATTACCAAGTACTTCCACAGTTATTTGAGCATGAATAAATGTGAGGTAAAAGAGATCAGTGTGCCAGCAACTAGGGACTCCAGGTACTGTAATTTAAGCAAACTGTGCCAAAATAAGCAGCGACATGTTTGGGTTGGAGGGCAAGGTAAAGGTGGCACTAAAGGGACTGCAGTGAGCTCTTCAAATACAAATTTTCAGGACACCTCTGTAACCTGTCTATAAAAACATAAAACCAAAATAGACTACTTTTAGCCTTTCCTGGAACCTGCTTTCCAAATGTGCAGCACCAGACAAGCAGCACAACAGGTCTCATGATTACCTCAGAGAAAACACTGTCACTAGCTACATTTGTCTGACATTTCACATTCACACATTAGGAAACAATGACTATTTCTGGACAGCAAAATGCTATCTGAAGGACAGAGAGATTATATCCTATGCATTCTAAAGCAGCAGGTTGCTATGGTTTCCCTCTGCAAGAACAAAATTTGCTTCATTATGTGAAGCAAATTATGTGAAGATCTCCTCTACTAAACCAAAAGGGTCCATCAGGGAAGCAGACTGTCCTTTAATCACAGCTCTGCTTTTGTGAAAACCAGTCCATGTTCTTTCCCCTGAAACAGCTACTGAAAATAAGGATGTAGCTTTGCACATGAAATGAAATATCCTAATGATTCCTGTTCTGACCTGAGGTGCTAATCACTGAGTTCCCACAATAGCACGGATGCTGAGTTGTAGGCTGCTGTACCCTAAATCTATTGTTTGGGAAAAAATATTTAACTCTGGATTGTTTAAACATCTGCCTGAGCTACTCAATGGTTTAGAAAAAGCACAATAACAATTACAATCAATTAGCTGACCCTCTTATCTTGAAAGTAAATCACAGATGACAGGAGCCAACCTATTTCCTCTTAAAAAAGAAAATATATCACACTCTACTGGGCCACTTGGAGAATCCAATCTGACATGAAGCAACCTTTTCAATACTTAGATTATTAATGGGACACCTTGCAGACTGTGACAGAGCTCCATTTTAGAGAAACTCAGCAGCAAGATTTATTGTTGGACAGTCTTCAGGAAGGTACAGGTATGGGCCTGTCTTGAGGAATTTCTTCCTTTCTGTCATGCTAAGACATTCTCATCCAACCCTTAAAGATAGTTGTCTTAATACAATGAGTTAGAGCGGAAAAGGGTTTCCATTTAATTTGCTTTCCAGTCTAACTTGTCACGTAAGTGCTAAAGCTAGAGAAAGAGAGGTCATTTATGTGCAACCAGGGACAAACACCAATACCTCAGTGTGGAAGCATACTCTCAATCCAATGATTTTAAAGGAAAAAGAGAAATCATTAAAATGAAGGGGAAAAAAGTTTCATTTTTCAACCAAAAAGCTTAAAATAACTTCACCATGGTGTACATTGGTTTACAAATACACCTGACTTAGTAGCTCTTGAATTTGGATGGAACTAGAGTCAGAGGGAAAACACAAGCTGTAAATATTCCTTGAGAGAAACTAAGGCAGTAATTAGTTAAAAATTGGCCATGAGATGAGATCCTGGGGATGAGGAGGAATATCAGCTAAAACTGAGATGAGTGAACGGTGGAAAACCTAACTCCACATTCCAATGCATTCAATTCTAGCGCTTTAGATGGTATCTAACCTTTGTGAGCCAAAAACCCCATCACTGCCTGAACAGTGGTAGCAGGGCATTATATCTCCTTTTTGGTGTGACAGGGAAAATGACCCAGTGACTTTTTTCCCTAACAATCTTTTTGTTGCATTGTTGCTGATTTCCAAGTACGGCACAACCCACTAAAAAAATCACTTGCTCACTACATCTCTTGGGGTTCACCCTCCAAATACGGTGCAGAAGATTCCAGGCACTGCTCCTAGCAAACAATTTTCAACCATTTTTAAGCCTCTGAGCTCTCAATTAGCCTTTCAAGTTGCATTCACCTGGGATTTATTGAAAAGTATGCTTTTTGTAAAAAGCTTTCAAATTCAATTAATTTGCTTCCTCATATTTTTTTTCTGAGAAAAAGAAAAAAAAAAACAACAAACTCCAACCAACCACAAAACAGTGAACCAGGTATTTCCATGATTTCGGGATGCAGCTAATAGGGTTCACAAACTCATGCTTCAGGAAAGTCAAGAACAACCAGCTCATTATCAGTACACCTAGAGCAGATGTGCAGCATCCACATAACTGCTGGAAATGTGTAGTCTGCAAGCAAAAAAACCATATTAAAACATGAAACGTGACTTTGTGCTGTCTTGTAGATGAAGTATTTCAAACAGTTCTCTCTGAAGACATCTTACAGCTCCCAGACTGCTTCTCACAGGGTGATTAACAAAACCACACACCTTTGTAGGCTGATTAGTATTCAGGCTGGTCTTTGCTTTCCCTTTCTATAGAGAAAATTACTGGTTTGGATCCGGCTGATACTACACTTCCTAGAAAAGCAGTCCTGAGTCTTGTCAAAGTAGGAGGAAACATCTAGCTGGAATTTAAGAGCAGAGAACATGTAATCGTGAAGTGCTCAGAACTACTGCTCTTTTTGAAGTTTTCACCAGAGTATCTAAAATTTCACACCCCATGCCCTTTTCCCTGGGACACATAACTACACACTAGTCCTCTTTATGATTCTTGTTGACTGTTTTAACAAGGCCTGGGGGAAAGGGCTGTGAAATCACAAAGAATTTTCCTGAATAACTTTCAATTTAAATACCTCTGGAGTAAAAGGAGATTTAAAAAAAAAAAAAAAAATCAATGCATCACAAAAATAACTGAAAGAGATCAAAATAGTCATAAGTAACCATATAGAGCAGATACAGGATACATAAAGAGACTAGAGCATTTAGATTAAATGTTACTCCAAAACAGTAACAAAAAAGCCAGTGGACCACTATTACCCCAATACAAAACAAAGGTTTGTGCATTATCATTGTAGTCAAGGTGGAAAAACATGAGGTAGTTAGCCTAGCTTGCCAAGTTCACCTAAGTATGCAGTTTCCCAGTTTAAGAAAGCAGAGATCTTGAATTTTCTTCAAGAAAATGAAGGGAGAAGAAGCCATTGAACAGATGTTTAACTAAGATCCATGTAAGAACATCAAGTAAGAGTTAATTACATCTTCTAGATGCATTCCAGGTTTTGATATTTATGCAAAGTGCTATGATCTCCATATTCAGCCTGAAAAAAAGGAACCCTTCTCTTGATTGATTCATAGCAATGAAATGCAGAGTCATTGTCTTTTTTTTCCCTTACAGATTTCTTTCTAAGTTGAAGAACATAATGGAAAGCAAAAGTAACAAGAACCTTTTAAAAAAAAAAAAAAAAAAAAACAACAAAAAAAAACACAGAAGCTATGTTTCAGTCAAATCATTCAATGTATCAATGCCAGAGCTAACTGCTGCCTCCTGTAAGGACAGGACCAGGGTCTGGTCCTTTTCAATATCTTTATTGATGCTCTAGACCAGGGGACTGAGTCCAAGATCAGTAAGTTTGCAGATGACACCAAGCTAGGAGCAGGTGTGGAGCTGTTGGAGGGCAGGAGAGCCCTGCCAAGGTACCTGAACAGGCTGGATGGGTGGGCAGAGACCAACGGGATGAGATTTAACAAGGCCACATGCAGAATTCTACACTTTGCCCACAACTACCCCAAGCAGTGCTACAGGCTGGGGACAGAGTGGCTGAAGAGCAGCCAGGCAAAAAGGGACCTGAGAGTACTGGTAGACAGTAGCTGCACATGAGCCATAAGTGTGCCCAGGTGGCCAGGACAACCAATGGCATCCTGGCTTGCATCAGGAACAGTGTGGCCAGCAGGACAAGGGAGTTTATTCTTTCCTGTACTCAACACTGGTCAGGCCACACCTTGAGTACTGTGTCCAGTTCTGGGCTCCTCAATTCAAGAGACATGTTGAGATACTGGAACATGTCCAGAGAAGGGTGACAAAGCTGGTGAGAGGCCTGGCACACAGCCCTGTGAGGAGAGGCTGAGGGAACTGGGATTGTTTAGCCTGGAGGAGTCTCAGGGGAGACGTCATTGCTGTCTATTGCTACCTGAAGGGAGGTTGTAGCCAGGTGGGGTTGGTTTCTTCTGCCAGGCAACCAGCAACAGAACAAGAGGACACAGTCTCAAGTTGTGCTGGGGGAGGTATAGGCAGGATGTTAGGAGGAAGTTCTTGACAGAGAGAGTAACTGGCATTGGAATGGGCTGCCCAGGGAGATAGTGGAGTCCCCAGCCTTCAATTTGTTGCAGCAAAGCTTTGATGAGGCACTTAGTGCCATGGCCTAGTTGACTGGCTAGGGCTGGGTGATAGGTTGGACTGGATGATCTTGGAGGTCTCTTCCAACCTGGTTAATTCTATGATTTTCATTACTTCTCCAATGATGTTTAGATATAATTCCTTTAAAGACAGTGGGAGTTAGATGCATAAACACCTCTGAGAACCTGCATCTTTGTAAGTTTAAGTGAGGTCTTTGAAGTTAGACCCTCACTGTTCTCCTGTGCTCGACTTTGAAACACAGATTTCCTCTAAAGCAAGTCCAACTGGTTCAGAAGCTTGTCTCCTTAGCCTCCCAGGCTGTATTCACACGTGCTTGTACTTAAATCCATCCAAGAGATCTTTACTCTCTGCTCTGATGTGTTGTTGCAGTGCTTCCTGATGGATGAAAATAAAGCAAATATATACCTGTTTGCAACCCATCATAAACTCATTGTATTTCTGCTACAGCAGAAATTCCTCCAGCTGATAACAGGTTTACAGTCTCCGAAGGCCTTAGCCATAGGAACTGCCCTCTGCCTATTATTCAAAACCTCGATTTTGTGCAGAAGAGCTGACAGAACAGGAAGCCCTATTCACTTCAGCAAATATTTTTAGAGAAACTGGTTTTTTTTTTTTCTTATATAAATATGTAGGTGGGATTGTGAATGTTAATTTAAGTACAGTAGAAGGGTATACTAAAAAGAACCAAGGCTTCCCCATGAAAATTTGCCTTAGATTAAAGCTCTTTTGGTTATAATAATGCTATTTCCAGCAAGCTATACAGCATTTTTCCCTTTTAATATAAAAGCATTTGAAGGCACAGTGGAGAGGAAAAGACACAGAATTTTCTAAAGAATCAGACAAAAGTTCTGAAGACTGATTTTCGAAGATGAAAGAGCCAGAAAGCAGCACTACTCTACCAGGGAAGACTAGCTAGAAGCTGAGGACAATCCTGGCAAAGGCAGGGCAGGACCCCACTGAAGGCAACACCCACTGGCAGAGCAAGCAGTCTGGTGACAGCCACAGGCTGTTCTGACAGCCTTGTCTTTGCCACACAAAAGAGAGGTGACAAGGCAAGTCCAGAGTCAATCTAGGAAATCCAATCAACAAGTCCAGACATGCAGAGGAAAGGGCTGACCACGGTCCCTTCCTAGTCCGTAACTGTGAGCAAAAGTGAGGTTTCCAGACCTCTGGGCAGGGCACGGCGCTCGGTCTCAGGTGAGGATGGTTCGGGTAATTAAGACCTACCAGTGCCCGCTGATTGTGGCAGTGGGGATTAAACAGACACTTTACAAAGACTTCGAAAGACGTGCAGATAGTGACTAAATAGACAAGAGGTGAAGATGTCCCTCCAACAAGTATCGACTCTGCTTCTACTGCAGGATCACCACCCGTCCCTGTCCATGCAGCAGCCCCTGGAGCAGCACGCTCCTCAGCCCCACAGCTGTATGCACTGCAGTCAGTATGTATTCAGCCACCGGCCAATTCACCAGAAAACGAGATGTTTCTGCCTCAGGCACAACATTCAGCAGAGATGTAACATCTTTAGCTATTCGGTCCTAATGCTCCATCTCCTCCTACCTGCCAGACCTACTAGAGAAACAGCTGCATCACATTTAAGAAGTTACCGGTACACTCGCTGTTTGCTGCCACTCATTTAAAGACTCTTCTCCCCCACACACAGCAGACTGCAGTGCAGGTGGAGTGTGTGCACCCTCCTCAGCTGTTTCAGCACAAAGTCTGCCATCTTAGAGCAAGTCATTTCCCACAGCTGCTGCCCAAGTGACTAATGGCAGCCTAGACTCCGCACCAGAGATGTTAACTACACACACTGGTGAAGGCGTTTTGGGCTTCCCCTTGTTAAGCGTCTAAGCTCTAAGAAGGTTTTGAAATCAAAGCTCATACATTACACTTTGCTGACATTAATTGGTTTTTCTTATTGTCACTTCAGGCCAGAATCCTTATTGCAAGAACATGAAACAGACCAGTGGATTTGGCTGCTGTCAGTGGATTCCAACCAGCTTTGTGGCCCACTGCTTTTTAAAGTTCTTGGTAAAAATAAACTAGCAATTTAAGAAATAAAAGCTATTTAAAACAAGCAGCATAAAAAGAAGTATCATTTGCTTCACATGATTATTATGTGCATAGTAACGACAGGAAGAATACAGCAAATGTTTTCCAACTCTTAGAAAAAAAAACATTTCCTCTGCAATATATAATTTTGAATTTTAATTTAGATAACTCAGAATATTTACTGGCAACAAAAATATGCATATTCATGACATCTGATTTACTATAATCTTTATTTCTGATGTTCTGCATCTGTGAATACTTAAAGTACTTGAGTTTGCATTCATGGGCAATTATACAGGAATCTCAGAGCAGCAACAGATTGATTTATGGTTAAGAGTTTGTAGCACAGAAAGACAATTCATTTTCTTTCAGAAGGGCTGTGGCATGAAGTTTCAGGATGGAGCAAGTGACTTTTTTGTTTAACAGACATACAAACCAAGAACACTGAAGGTCAAACCCAGTGATTTTTAGGTGCACTAACTCTAATAGTTAGCAAAGACTGAGGAATAAAGTTAAGTAGGCATGAGGTGGGAACTAGAAAGTAAATTATAAGCAAGTGAATGGTGCTTTAGACACTATTTGGTCATTCCAACTCCACACCCAGTGGCCCCCTCGAGTTCCTCCATGCCAACTTCTCTTAAACCTCCTAGAAATCCGAGCACTTAGTAAGCAAAACAGATTTGTATTACATGTTTCTGCATCTCTAACTGTTCTTTCCGGTCTTGCCTTCCTTACCATCAGTTTCAGCCTTCTGAAAATACAAAGGGTCTTCTAATAAAATAAGATTTAGCTAACTTCCAAAAATAAGTCACAGGAAGAATGAAACAAACCCATAATGAAACAGTGAGAAGTACAATGTGAGAAAGCAGGGTGAATGTGCTGAGTAAGTAAGATTATGAAGCTCACTGATGCATGAAACAGTCCCTGTGTTTCATACTCACGTTCCTTTAACTGCAAGAACATAATTGCAGAGGCTCCCCAGGACAGCAGATCCCTCATCTTCCCCTCTTTATGTGACAATAGACAAATGAATATCAGTAACAACAATTAAAAAGAAAAGGGAAGAATGTGCCAAGTACTTCAAAACTGAGTTTAGATCAAGCCATTAGAGCAACTCGGGCCACCTGTTCCTTTGGCTAGTCTCATTCTGGTGAAAACATACACAGTGCTCTTACCGGTACTTAGCCAATGTTTAAAAACAGTACAAAAGCCACAAACGTTAACAATTTTTGCTCAACAAAAGCTTTTATAACCAATCTTTACTCTCCACAGTTTGCTTCTAAGTGAAAAAAAAATCCACAGCATTACTCCCAGACACATACAGATAGCGAGAACTGCACTTTCACATAGGTATAATGAAAATACTTACCTCTGCAAGCAAATCTACAATGCTGTTCCAGTCGCCTCTACCTGAAATGAGTTTATGTTCCTTGTTGGGTACATTTGTACCAGACATACCCCTGGCTAACAAAAGTACCCTGTTCTGAACCACTGAAGTATTATCTAGCACATCTGTCAGTGCAATTGTCTTACGTGGGTATACACGACCCTTTTTTTTTCCTAATTTAGTTTGTCAGGTAAATATTATGTTCATTTTATCCCAAAAGGCTTTAAAGTCATCCTGTTCTCCAGTCCTAGCAGATGTGACAAGCTCTAACGTCATGAGTACTACAATGAACAGGTTGGGCTACAGGGAAGGGTAAAATACTGCCTGTAACAGGTGTTGGCTGTTTGCAGTTTGCCACCACTTGAAGGGCAGTTCATGCTCACTCCCTTTTTAAAGACACAGAGCATTTCAGAACTCATGCTTACCGCACCTGCAGAACAAATGTATTCCTACACAGAAGACATAAACTACCCGTTTCAGAGGACATAGCACGATTTCTTCGACCTGTGCATTCAGTTGCACACCATGAGATAGTTAAAAGTAGTGCCAGAAATACTGAAGGCTAAATGAATCATTAAGCCTTCCTTTCAAACAGATTTCTGAACAACAGACAAGGTGATAGATTTCACTGGGCAGGTGAGGGGAGGAAAAAGGCACTTTTCTCACTATCACCTAGACTGCACTGAAATCTGGGCCTCCTGGAAGACACCCCGACATACCTAAAGCTCACTTGGCTTCGAACTCCTTCAGGTCCTTCCAGCATTCGGAGAACTTCCTCCTGTCTGCATATATCCTTAATACCAGTATATTTAACGGTAAAAAAAGTTCAGGGCCGCATATCAGGTTACCTCATTGTAAGGCATATATCAACATCTAGCTAAGAGGTTTGCCTTCCTAAAAAAACTTGCATTGTAGAACTTGTTGGTTTTCTCCTTCAGCCTTGCAGGAGGTGGGAGCAGTCTTACAAACGAGGCCCACCAGCCCTCAGTCTACTGGGAGAAGGGTTCCCCATGGACTGGACCGGCAAGCCCAAGTCCAAGCCGCGGCCTCGCTCTCCTAGGCGAACGCTGCAGCGCGAGGAGCCCGCAAGTCGAAAACGCACCTCTCGTTCACCACCTCTCACCGCCACCAGAGGTCGTCAGCGAGCCGACACGCGCCCCGCCACCCCTGACCAGTGATTGGCCTGCCTGGAAGCCTGTCATGCTTTCAGCTCCGCCTCGGTCAGTAGGGCGGAGCAGAGTAGAGCACCAGGGACTGTGCGGGACAGGATAGGAGGCTTTTCTGTCTGCGGAGTGAGGGCTACATGGCGTTCTTCCAGCGGTTGCTGATGCCCGAAGAACGGGGCAGCGGTTTAGAGTGACTCCTGGGCACCGCTTCGCCTCTCGTTGCGGGTCACACTATCTCGGGGCTCTCCCGACGAGAGAAGCGTCCAGGACAAGGTAAGGGCGCGGGACCGGGACCCACAGGCGGCGGATTTGGGCTCCTCGGCGCCGTGCCTGGCCCGTCCGTAGAGCGGGCACTGTCCCTCCATCCTGCCGCCGGGACAGGCAGGGTGGCTTGTCTGTTGGCGGAGCCCCGGAGGCGGCAAAGGGCAGGCCCGGGCATGTCCTGCGCAGGCGGCGCGTGCGCGGCCGCGTAGAAGCCGGGGGCGCGGTGGGGCCTGGCCAGGCGTTGGGAGCTTGCGGCGGGTCTAGGGGAGCCTCCCCTCATCTGGGGCTGCCCTGGGCTCGGTGGGTGCCCGGCTCAGCTATGCGTTACCCAGTCCCTGAAGTGGGCCGTTTGCCTCTGAAGTTTGGGTTACGGTGGGCAGAAGGGTGGGTGCCCCCGCCTCTGCCGCACGGTTAGCGGGACGGGCAGGCCCAACTCGCGCTCTACAGGGGGAGTTTCGCTGCCGGTGTCCGCTCTGTGACTGCCGAGTCACCGGCATGCGGGCCGGGCGCTGATGCCGCTGCTGTGTGCCCAGGCCTGTTCCAGGTATGCCACAGATGATGTAGTTGCCAAAGGCTTACAGGCGAGCAGTTCACTCACCTACCGAGACAGCTTCCATCTTTGCTTTAGGGACAGCTGCAACTTTGTACCTTTCTCCCCCTTTTTGCTGTTTGATAAGACTTGTATTTATTTCTTTTTACAGATGATTGAAACACTGGTAACTACTGAAGCTCAAGAACTGCTGTACCAGCTGACAGCCCTGTTGGAACAGGAGTTAAGATGTCAGCCAAAAGCTTCTGGCCTGAGACTAATTGAATCTGCTCATGATAACGGTCTCCGAATGACTGCAAGGCTGCGAGATTTTGAAGTGAAAGATCTCCTTAGCTTAACTCAATTCTTTGGCTTCCACACAGAGACGTTTTCACTAGCTGTGAATTTTTTAGATAGATTCTTGTCAAAAATGAAGGTAAGCATAAGCTCTTAGTCATTAGCTTCTGCTCACTGCAGCTTTATTCTTACTGTAAGTTAGAACACCATGGATTTAGATGGCTAAAGATTAAGCTCTTTCCAGAGATTCTGATTGTACAAGAGCTAATAAATGTCTTTCCCTGTTCAGACTTTAGTATTGTTAAAAAAGCTGTTTCCTCTGGAGAAGGAAGAGGGCATCAATTTCAATTTGAGGATGCCCATGAACTTGGAAATGCAGGCCATAGTAATGGATCAGATTGACAGATTGCCTTACCTGTTGCATGTATACAACACCACCTTAAATTACATTTTATTTAACTGCTGTTTCAACCTACCCATGAGCCCTGTGTCTTGATTCTATTCAGCACTTAGAATCTGGTAAAATATTTAGCACTCCATTCTACCACACGTGTGGCATGCTGATGCGTGGCATTTTTAATTGCCTAATGAAACAAGATTACCACTGTACTACTTGGCCAAGAACAAAGGCTTGTTTTCCATGTGTGTTAAAAATAAGAAAGATAAATGGAAAATGATGATTTGAAAGGCTTCTGAGCCCCAAATAATCAGTAAAAATAGGGACTGTAATGACTGTATTTTATGGACTAAAATTAGTAAGTTACATGTGTATGTACATGTTTTGTTGGGGTTTTTTATAAGCCAATATATAGAAGTCCTCAAAGATCCTGATTAGATTATTATAGAACCTCATTAATAAACCAGTTCTACCTCAATCAAACTATATTGTCCTGCAGTTTTACTTTTTAGATGAATGAGGCAGAATTTGTAATTAATAACACTCTTCTCATTTAGTTAAATAAGAATGTAAGCAGATAAATAACTTCCTGGTCTTTGAAAAACAGAACAATACCCCTTACCCTCCATATTTTGTTCTTAAAATGCCTTGGTGCCTACATAGTTTGGCACTACACGTTGAAACAGCTGACCAAAGTGCTTCCTCTTTGAAAGTGACAACAGTTTACTTTTCTTTAGGTGCAGCCTAAACACTTGGGCTGTGTTGGACTCAGCTGCTTCTACCTGGCTGTGAAGGCATCTGAAGAAGAGAGGAATGTTCCCCTAGCCACTGATTTAATTCGAATAAGTCAATATAGGTTCACTGTTTCTGACATGATGAGAATGGAGAAAATAGTATTGGAGAAGCTGTGCTGGAAAGTTAAAGCTACAACAGCCTTCCAATTTCTACAGCTATATCATTCACTTATTCATGAGAATTTAAGCTGTGAGAGGTAAAATACCTAATACATGTTTTGCTGTGACTGTATATAAGGAAGCCTAAGCAGAAAAGTAAGCAAGGAAATCACTCAAGTAATTAGCTTTTCTCTACTTAAAAAAACACAAACTTTCTCTCTTATTGGTAATTATTGTAATTGGGAATATCTGTGGTTTAATACTAATTTTAAATGCTGTTTGTATAAATTCATCTACAGAGTATTGCTGAGTCAAAAATCTTGCTCAATAATGATAGTATAATAAATCTCTGCTTATGCTGCACTAGCTATTGCCACATTGCAAAGTTTCAATATCTGATTTAGAAAGAGATTCCTTGTGCTAGTAAGCACAAAAACTCCTTGCTGGTAAGCCTGTTTTGACAAGGCAGCTCTCCCCATGTAACACAAAATTTATTTTTGGCATTAAGACTACCAAAACGGAACACCTGCTTGACTGTAACCCTAGAACTTCTAGGACAAATGAGGCCTTTGTTTAGATAAATAACATTTTTTGCTGCTGCTTTGAATTCCCATGGTGGTGCTGTCTTGATCAGGCTTGCATTCTGTATTCACTCATCTGTTTTTATTCTAGGAGAAAATACCTTAGTTTTGAGAGACTTGAGACCCAGCTCAAGGCATGTCACTGCAGGATCATGTTTTCTAAAGCCAAGGTAAAAAAAGTCTTGAAACCTCAAAGACAGTAAGACTATTGAAAGTTAGAGTAGTGTTTAAAAAAAAAAATCTCTCTCTTCAGCCTTCTGTCTTGGCACTGTCTATTCTGGCACTAGAAATAGAAGAACAGAAGCTGCTGGAATTGACGGAAGCATTGGAATTTCTGCAGTTGCATTCCAAGGTATGTATAGATACAGTTTCAGGAGAGGAATAAAGAAAAATGCATGCACAGGCCTACACAGTAGGGAAGGGGGAGATCTGCTGGCATACTGGTTTCCTTTGTGGCTTTGTTGTTGCCTTTTTTTTTTTTTTCCATTTGGTTTGAGATCTTTGGCTTCCTGTCTTATGTGAAAAAGCTGAAAGTACATGCATGAAGTAAGAATTTCATGAGTTGTTCACATCTGACCATTCTGTCTTGCTATTTAGATAAACAAGAGAGATCTGACCCTCTGGAAGGAACTGGTGTTAAAGTGCCTTACAGAATATTCCTCAAGCAAGTGTTCCAAACCAAATGTCCAGAAACTGAAATGGATTGTGTCTGGGCGTACAGCACGGCAGCTTAAACATAGCTACTACAGGATAAC
Source organism: Tricholaema leucomelas (assembly GCA_013400475.1). NCBI lineage: Eukaryota > Metazoa > Chordata > Aves > Piciformes > Lybiidae > Tricholaema lacrymosa > Tricholaema leucomelas. The sequence continues at coordinate 783,124 of WAAF01003013.1, read as the reverse complement.
ACACCTTCCTACAATTCCAGAGACCAGCTCATAATAGGTAACTCCATGTAAAATAAACTTCTGATACTGTAGATTTATATTGGTTGCTAACTACCCTCAGAGTTTCTTACTCTGTATAGGTAACCTCTTAAAGACAAGTAACATAAATGTAGTAGGTCTTGTTCTGTTCATGCCAGAGCTTAGTGCCATGCCTGAAGAAGTGGCAACCTAATAGAAGCATGCTGGAGAAACAACTGATCCTCTGGTATGCTGTGGGAGCAAAACGCGTTCTACAGACACTGGGACCTCAGGCAAACTAAAATGTGCAACTAAACCAGTAAAAAGATGAGGAACAAAAAAATTGGCTTGTTCCTATCCTGAAAAGTCAGCTAAAAGGAGAAACACTTGCCTATTAGGATGAGTTTCTTATAATGGTTATTTAGAAGGAAGCATTTCATGCAGTTATAAATGTATAACTGTTATACAGTAAGGTCTAAAAACTGTAGTTTAGATATTCATGTTACTGAGTTTTAACTGTAGAAATTGTGAACTACTTCCTTATCTAGACTTCTCATCCTGAAGGCTACATATTTTCCCTTAACAGCTATCTTGCTGTTTTGCTCTATTAAAGTCTGATGCTTTGTTAGTCTCTTGTAGAAAGCCCTTTGACTGTTTGGGTTTTTTTTTGTTGTTGTTTTACAGGAGTACAATAAAATGAGGACGGAACAGTTCTGAGACCATGTCAACAGACATAATCATAACTGAGAAACAGTCTGAAACATGATCTTAATAATTAAGTACTTAACTCATGGAAAGAACATGTAACATTTCAGAGTAAAGAACCTTCCAGCAACTGTGTTCTTTTCATGATGATTACAAAAATATTTTGGGTCAGTTTTCAGTCTTGTCAGACCATTTACTAAAGTGCCACACTACTGATACAAAGAATTATAACACCTTAGATTGTAGAGCAGCTTGTGTAGCCTAACTCCCCGTAGGTGCTGAATTACAGGTTTGACAAAAACTAGTTCACTTTCTAAAGACTGTGATAGTAGGGAAAACATCATGTGCAGTACCACAGTGTCTCAAAGACTAATCCCACTCTATATTGACAACAGCAAATGCCTGTCAGCTCACCTGACATGCTCTTTGGGCACTGTCATGTGTCCACATGCTCCTCCTAGGCAGGCCGCTGGCCTACCACAGACATTAAAAACTAGGCTACATGATACCCACTCAACACATCAAACAGATAGAAGAGGAGGAAAGAGCAACCTAATATCATTGCCTTATAAAAAAGGCAGTCACTAACACAGCATCAGTAACTTCAGTGTTAGAGATGTAGTTAACCGAGATTACAAATCATTTCAGAGTGCAAAAACTGTGATACCTCAGAGAGACTGAGGGAATGTGCAGGGTCACCTTCTCAAAATCCAAGTTTCTCCAGGTTTCACTACACGAGGGTTAAATACTGATGCTGAAGAGGTGCATTTTTACAGTAGGAGTAGGCCCAATATCCCCTCTTGACATGAATGTAAGAGCAGTCTGGAGAAACACTGAAGATTGCTTCCACTCTCATTTCTTTTAACAGTAAGCTTTGTGAAATAGCACTGTTTTTTTCTGAAGACCAGCTGCTTGAGACCATGCTTCTGGTGCTAACAAGCAAGTGAATAATAAGAATGTATTATTGTATGTAAGATGAATAGAGGTGTTGGGGGAATATGCTGTTCATTGATTGTCATATAAACTGACTTAATGAAGGAGAGATCAAAATGTTCTGAATACAGTGTGGGCTTAGATGTTAGCCAACCACCCCTTTCCCCTTTATGGTTAACAGCTGAGGAAGAAACCATTCTTTGCACATCTCAAACTAGTTAAACCTCACACAGAAGACTTCATACCGAAGCGCTCTACTGGACAAACAAGCCTCCTCTTGAACACATGGGAGTGGTCGCACTCTGTAGCCTGCGGTTGGGTTTTGCGTCTGCTGGTGCTCTCTGCGCTGGCCTGAGAAAAGCATACAGGTGATTTGCACAAAGATGTGAACAGCCTGCTGGGAGAGATGGAGAAAATGCAGTGTGCAGTTCTGACTGTTACACCCCCATATTAAGATGATGTACCTTTCAATTAAATATTGAAAAGTGCTTGACTGAGTAACTTCTTTCTTGTTATAAAAGGTCTTGTTAGGAAGCCTATACAAAGTGACTTCCATGTACACAGTCCCTACAAAACCACAGAGTACTTGAGGTTGGAAGGGACCCTCCCCAGCCTTCTTGCAGGTACTGAAAGGCCTCTGTTAGGTCTCCCCAGAGCTTTCTCCCAGCTGAACAACCCCAGCTCCTTCAGCCTGTTCTCACAGCAGAGGTGTTCCAGCCCCTTGATCGTTTTTGTGGCCCTCTGTACCCATTCCATGAGGCCCATGTCCTTCCTGTATTGAGGGCTCCAGCGATGGACATGCTACTCCAGGTGAGGTCTTACCAGAGCAGCATGGCAGAATCACCTCGCAGTCTGCTCTAATGAAAAATACTATTTCACTGGTAGTACTTTAACATTTCAATGCAACATTAACTGTTCTGTCTTCCCTGTCTTCAATTACTTCTGCAGTAGTCTCATTTCTTAACTATATCATCTACCTTCAATACTACAATCACAGCAAAAATATAAAACTCATAGCCATAAAGCCACATTTGATACCACATCATTTTTCTTTCCATAGTCAGGAAAGCTCTCTACAGCCCAAGGGGAGCGTATGAACTTACTTTACATTCTGCAAAGATGACATGGCAGGAGAAGCACACATACTTCAGGAGCGTTAACACTTGCTCTTACAATGAGAAAAGGGAGGATATAATTACAACAAAAGCATTCTCCCTCAACTATTGCTTTATTTTTGCCATATGCCAACTGAAAGATTGATCCAATTTCAGAAATGAGGCTCAGCAGTATGATGGCACAGCTGCTGGCAATTTATCTCCAGTGAGACTTCTGCTTTGGACTTCCTTAAAGGCTTTAGTGTTCAACAGGAGTTGACAATCATGTTTTCCTCCTGTTAGTGTGTTTGACACAGCTCTCATCCTGTATAATGCTGTGGCTGGAACATTTCTCTGCTGCATCCTTAATGGTGAGCAGAAAACTCCTGATATGGAATTGGCACATGCAATATATTGAATCATGCAATAGTTAAGTTTAAAATGTGGCCTTAAAACTGTGTCTAGAAAAAAAATCTATAGCTTCTTAGATACATCACCAACACATAGTACTATATAATAGTGATGAATAGATGCAAGGTACCATTTCTCATTTAGAGATTTTCTATTCCTTTCAGCAGTTATCTTTCAAAATTTCAAATATTTACATTGAAACTCTACATTAACATACAAAATTGCCTGTATCTAGACTTTGATCCTACCTTTCAATTTTAAAGTACTGCTTACCTGGTAGCAAGTACTAATCATTAGTGCTATGCACAGTAGATTGTAAAATCTTAAGGCAAGATGCAGCAGTTTCTGTATCTAAATCACTTTTTTAGAAGGACATTTCTGAGTTCTCAGAGGGTTGCCATGGGGGAAAGTATAGCTGTAGCCATCTTAATATCCCTCCCATCACAAATTAAGAGGAAATACTACCTTGTTTACAACATCTAATCTTCAATGATTAATAATATATTATTGCATAAAGATAAGTGGTATATTTGTAACTGACTAGTTTACTGTGATGTCAAAACAAAACCTAAATCAACATGCTGATAAAAGATGTGGGGGTTGTGTGTACAACTTTCTCTAGGGTTTGTCCCTTAGTATTAGTAATTCATCACAGCTTATAAAGCAGCTGGTAACACTTTATCTTTGTTCTACTGGAAGAGATCTTTCTCTTCACTGAAGTAATTACTTGACCACAGTCTGTTGAAGGGATCATTGAAGACTTCAATTAATGGTTCCAGTCCTTAAGTGTAATGTGCGATTCCTCTCATGGGACCCAGATAAAAAGAGTTTACTTTTCAAGACTAGAAAAGTCTGGTCCTCCTTTGCTGTAATTTCCAGAAATTTCTGCCCCACTGAAGTCAAATCCAGGGTTCTGATGGAGGTAAAAGAAAAAATTAGTAGATCAATAACTCGTAATAAATAACTAAAAATCAACAAGCAAAATGCCTCAAAACTGCTTCTGTTAATATTCTGACATAGTAATAAGGAAATATAATGATTATTCACTTGTCGTGGCACTGACATTCTCGGAAATGCATCAACAAATAAACCTTGAATTGTCATCTGGTTGCCTACTGCTGAAATGACTTTGTAATGCTGGTTCCAACTTGGCAAGCAGTGAGATGTGCCAGGAAAGAAATATTATGGAAGGTTTAAGAAAAACCTCTGACTTCACTTGAAATTACTAATTGAAAATATATGTACTTGCCATGCTGGATATCAACTTTCATACAAATGTTCTTTGTTGCAGGCTGCAGTATGCTGATTGAGCTGTTAGGTAAGAAGTTGTAATGCTACAGCTCTGCAGGCACACAGAGGAACAGTTGCATACTGATGGTGACCAAAGCAAACTCAGCAGTTTCAATAAAAAGGCAAGGAAAATATTTTCCAGATAACTGTTCTACATCATCTAATATTACAAACAAACATATTTAATAGAATCATCGAATGGTTTGGGTTGGAAGGGACCTTAAAGATCAACTAGTTCCACTCCCCCCACCATGGGAAGGAACACCTTCTACTAGACCAGGCTGCTCAAAGCCTTATCCTACCTGGCCATGAACACCTCCAGGGAGGGGACATCCAAAACCTCCCTGAGCAACCTGTTCCAGTGTCTTGCCATCCTTATAAAGAATTTCTTTCCAATATCCAGTCTAAACCTACTCTCCTCAAGCTTCAGTCCATTCCCTCTCATCCTATCACAAGCCCGTGTAAAATGTCTCTCCCCAGCTTTCTTTTAGGCCCCCTTCAGGTACTGAAGCTTGATGTCAGAAGTTTGTTATAATCATTCCTACATCATAATTCTAGATAATAATGCAAACAGTGTGTAGCCTAACTTAAAACTTGTTGGTATTATGCAACGAATCCCAAACCAGCAATACACCCACACAAACTCAACTTTTCACAAACCCTTCACACAGACAATGAACAGAATGACCTCTTGGAAGTACACTGATAAAGCCTATTAATCCTTCTATGTCTACTGAACTACAGTATGCATTTCCATGGCACTAGACAGCAGAACAATTCTCCTCAGGAGTTACGTCCCTGAAAACTCTGCAAACACGAAACACAAGGAGTAATTAGGGTCCTTTAACTTGCCTCTCTTTGGAATCGCTCCAGCGTAAGTTTCCTCTGCATCTGGTCCTGTACCCAAGGATCAGCAGCATATTCGTTTTCTAATAGAGAAGTCCAACAATTTCCAGCATCTCTATTTGTCTTCATTAGAACAACTCGAATCAGCTTCCTGTCTTCTGTTGAGTGAAAACAGACACATAAAACAACCATTAAGCTCAAGTCCTATGTGCTAGTCAGTTTTGTTGTTCTGCTGAATTCATAGTTAACAAGCACAAGATTTTCTTTCTTTGGTCAAGGAATTTAAATTCTTCATATCAATGACAACAGGTTTATCAACAAATAAATAAACAAACATTAACATGAAACAGAAAGGCTGAAGAAAGCCCATAGAGCCATCTCTCCTCTTTCTAGCCTGCAAAATGCTAATGCTTTTTTTTAAGGGATAAAACCACTGTTCATACATAATTGTATTGTAAAGATAAAGTATCTTTTTAGAAAGGTTCATAACGAAGAAAATATTTATTTAATCTATTAATATATAGGGCTCTGGCTGTACTCTGAGTTATTACCAATTAAAGCCAGAACTAAATTTTAGCATCACACTGGAGAAATATTCAACTTATTTTAAACAGATGGCATGACTGCAGGCATTATATTACACACACACAGAAAACCACAGAATGTTAAGGACTGGAAGGGACCTTGACAAATTATCCAGTACTCCCTTACCAGACATAGTATTTTTCTCATCAACTTTAATATCTGGGGTTTACAAAATACCTCAGTTCTTTAGTCTGACAACCATATTGTCTTTTACACACAGCTACGTACAGAAAATAATCTTTCCCATTTAAAAAAAAAGGGGGGGGAGGTAAGCTCTTTTGTAGCATATTTTGAGAAGTTCCATTGCCCTCACAATGGCATTTCAACTGTAGATTATTACCTAATGTCCATGTTCCTTCATCAGTTACTGTAGAGTCAAAAAGTCTACCCTGCAAAACATCAGAAAAAACTCCTCGGTATCCATTTCAGATTGAATCAAGTTTTACTGCCACCTTACTTACTGAGAATGAATAGGGTGGTCCAGCCCTGTAAGTATGGGTGTGCACACAGGCTAGCTAAGAATTATTCTCTGTTATACAACTTCCACTTTTTTAAATGGTGAAGATACCTGTGACTGTTTCAGTATCAGTTCTTTGAACGGGCCTGTCTTTCTCAGAGGGTAATGCCATTTTTATTAGACTTGTCACAAAAACGTCGATGTTTCTGGCAAGGTTAACACACAGCTGTCCACCTTATGACACAAAGAGCTGCTCATTACCAACGTGATAACTCTGCTTTTCAACTGGGACTTTTAGCCTTTCAGCAATGAGTGATGCTATACGCTCAAAGGCTGCCCAAACCACCACAAAGATGACTCTGCGTCCACCTGAATTTGTTCTTTGTCTTATTATCTTCAAAGGCCCGTGCAGCTCGACGGAACTGTTTCTAGCAAATTTCACTTTGTAGATAGTGAAGAAAGTATCAAAACCGCAACGCGGCTGGGAGGTGTTTAAGACCCCAGAGGAGGCAGCGGCACGCCTGGCAGCCACCGGCGCCCAGAGGCCTTGTGCGCCCGGCGCGGCCGACGGCGCACCCTGACCTGGCCTGCCCAGCCCTCCCTCGTAACACCAGGCGCGCCGGCCTGCTCTCCATCCCCTTCCCTCACAGCACCGGACGCGGCGCCTTGCTCTCCATCCCCTTCCCTCACAGCACCGGACGCGACGCCTTGCTCTCCATCCCCTTCCCTCACAAGACCGGACGCGACGCCTTGCTCTCCAGTCCCTTCCTTCACAGCACCGAGCGCGCGTAGCGGCTTGCCCTCTGTCCTCCTCCCTAAACAACACCAGGCGCGACTCGCCACCCCTCCGCTCCCTTCCCTCTGAACGCGGGGCCCTCCGTCGCTCTCAGCTCCCGAACCCCCGCCCCACCGCTGCCAGGCGGCCGGTACCTGCAGCACCTCTTGGCCCCGCACGGAGAGCGCAATGTGCCGACTCTGCAGGCTGCAGCTGATGTCCTTAGCTCGGGTGCCCGGCGGCACACACACCTCGATGAACACCTCCTCCAGGGTCTGGTACCAGCGGCCCCAAGGCGTCTCGCAGGGAACCACCCCGCTGCGCTCCTCGAAAGGAGCCGACATGGGAAACGACAACCCAAGCTCCTCCCCAGTAGCCCCGGACGTGAAAGCCCCGCACACGCACGCAAGTCACCCCCGGCACAGCGCACGGGCTGCACCATGCAAGAACACTGATTGGCTGAGCAAGCTCGAACGGGGAAAAGCGATTGGCTGCCGGGCCCCGCAGTGGCGGCCGTTGGAGGCTTTGAACGCCCGGACGGCCGCGGTGCCTGTTCGCTGCCATGGCCTCCTGCAGCGCCCCACTCAGCCGCTTTGACCGCAGCTCCGGTACGTGTGCAGGGCAGCTAAAGCCCTTCTTCGCGGTGCGAAGGGAGAGGGGATCGGCTTGCGGCTACCCTGGTGTGCCTGCGGCCCGCTGTGAGGGAAGTTGCGTGATGCGGTGTGTTTGAGGGTCTCTTGTCTAAGCCATCAGAAGGGTCTCTTGGCAGAGAGTTAAACGGTTGCTGAATATACCAGTAAACATATATATATACATATGCGTAGCAAGTGAAGCACTGATTATCTAATTTCTGATACTGTATTGCAAAACTACACGAGAAAGGTACGAGCTAGGAGCTAGACACAACTGAAGCATGGCTACCGAGAGCTTTTGTTGGCGTGACAGTTTCTCACGCCTTTCTGGCTCTAGCTGAATGCTGCTGCCGTCATCTGTTCTCACGTTAAGGGAAGTTACCCTCTCTTCCAGAAAACAGAAGTAGCTAAGCATGTACTGGGCTTCACAGCACCTGGCTGTAATGATAATTCTGTGAAGCATTTATAGCCTCCTGGTTTCTGATTGCTATTTCCCTTAAAATGGTTTAGTTTTTGGCGGGGGGGAAGGATGTATGTGACATCATTATTTGGAAGTAGATGTAAGTAATATTTTCTAAACTGGAAGAAGATGCTTTAAAAATAGTTTGATTTTTATCCTTTCTCACTTCAAACTGGCTTTTTCACCACTTAGATCCTCAAAACCATTTGTTTTTTTTTCTTTATGGAAGTTAATACACTCCTATCAGTACTGTATATGTAAATCAGTTTTAAACTTTTTTAACGGTGTTGTAAACCAGACCTTTCCTCCACTATGTTTCTAGGGGGAAGTAGAACTGAAACTGATGTTATTGTGGGTTTGGGTTTTTTTGCCTTTTTTTTAAGGTCTACATGTCACCAGCTTCAAGTCATTCAAGTTAAAAAAGCCTTATCAGTTGAAAACTGGCATCAGTGATCTAGATGCTGGGCAGGAACCTGACAGAAGCTGCATTCCCAAAACTGGCAGTCATCTGTCAGTCTTTCTCTAAAATATGCCAAGTGCTGATGTGACTGACATTGGATTGCCTGAGTGCAGCAAGAAAACAGCTAGCATTGGGTTGTGAAGTGGGTAGTCTTATGCTCACGTGACATTCTGTCTTTTATATGAAAAATTGGTTAACCTTGTCCAGTTTGGTTACATTTCCCTTGACCATACTTTTCTGCATCCTTCTGCAGGTGAGCCAAATATGAACAGTGATAAGAGCATAACTACTCCTGGAACTGCAAGGAGATTTGCATCTGTCGGGTTAACAGTAAGACTCTCCTGTAACTCTGTTTTCAATTCTAGCTAAACCACTCTGTTTAAATCATGTGGACCCTTTGTGCAATTACTGTTAACCTACCTGAGTAAATATGAAGCACCTTGTGCCTGGATTCCTTAGTAACCAATAATGAAAAAATAAATTACAGCATTTTTGGCAATCAGGTGATGCTTACTTGGAACTACAGAGTGTCTCCACATCTTTGGTGTTACAGTGCTGGTGTTTTATTGCCTCTTGCTCACTACGTAGTTAGGGCATGGCAGCTTCTTTTTAAGATGATGATGTTTGTGCTATCATATGGTGGATAGGGTAGAGAAGAAACCTAATAGTAAAAAGAGACAGAGGGAATGATACTGTGTATGCAGGTTCTGAGCTTGGTGTGTGTTTGAAGATGCATAGCTTAACATGCATAGAGAAATGATAACCTGGACTCACTAATGTAGTCTGCCAATACTGATGTCAGATAAAATTCTGCCCAGCGACCTGTAGTTAAGAGATTAAAGTGCTTTGTATGGAGTTTAGTGGGTGCTTCATCTCTTTCCTGTCACAATGGTTGTGAGCTGTCCATTCAGAGTAATGCTTATGAAAAGGTACAGTAAACCCCATCCTAACCTGATACTTGTCTGCCTCGTGTGGGTGTGTATTTTGGTTTTTGTGTGTCTTTAATAGCAATGCCTATATAAAGGCATTCACTGTTGTTGCACCAGTATGTAGCTAGAGATCAGCTTAAATATTTCTAATACATCTGTTTTCAAAAGCCAGCTAATGGGATCCGGAAGTCTACAAAAGATCTTATGCTTATGAAAGAGAAAAAGAAACAGAAGGCACTGGAGAAGGAGGTATGAATACATTGTGAGCACAGTCCTGTGCTTACCAAGATAAAATATTCAAGTTGGTAAAATTATTATTAGCATTATATAGCGTACAAGTAGTCTGCAAACAGCTCTTTGCAGAGCAGTGCTTATCCGGTGTCATAGTGCATAGAAAGCATTTTGTTTGTTAATAGAGTTACAGTAATTCCTACTGAATGATAAGATTAAAAAAAGAGAACTAGGTCCTATACCCTCTACCCCAAAAAGGTTCTGGTTTACTAAACTGTTTGAGGGTTTTGCTTAGTAATCAAGATTAATTTTAGAGGCAAGTGCACACTAATCTGTGCCTTCTGTCTCACGTGTCACATTCTGCCTTTCTATTCTACAACAACCAGAAGAGAGTTGGCTTCTGTTGCAAGCTAAAGCTAAGACTATTCCAACTTTTTGCACTGACTCTGTAGCATAAAATAAGTCAGAAGAAATGCTAGGACTGCAGATCTGTGTTGTGCAGTAAGAGAGAATTGTAGTGTTTCTGTTATATTGTTTTCCATGAATGACAAGTGAAGAGCTATATATGAATAAAAGTTAATAGTTTGGAAAAACCAAAGGCATAAATTAATGGTGTTATTTAAGTAAATAATGGTTGGCAATAAAGAAAATACTTCTGCCCTAGATTCGTGCACTACTGAGAGAGCGTGGAGAGCAGGATAAAAAACTTACAGCTCTGGATGAGGATTTTGTTAGGATTGAAGCCAAGCTGAGTGCTGCAGTTCAGGAGAAAACATCTCTTTTGGCAAATGTTGCATGCCTGAAAAAACAGCTCCTGGAACTAACAAGAACCAATGAAGTTCTGAAGTCAAAGGTATCCAGATAAATCAGCTGTTGTTAAACTCCCTGGGCAAAAGGAAGCTTGAGTTGCTGATTTGCACAAGGTGTCATATTCCCTGTGCCACTCCACTGGCACAGGAATAGAACATGTCTGGTTTAGGACCTTGTCATATATAATAATAATGTCAATAATAACTTGTCTAAAGGCAGAGTAGGGCCTGCTAAGGTCCATCTCAAGGGCAGGCAGAGATCAGGGAGGGGATGGGGGAAAAGCACATTTAAAGAACTGTATGAGAAGCAATTCATACACAGGAGTTATGCTTAGCAGTTTTACATTCCTCTCTACTAAGCTATCCGAAGATGGTGTGCAGAAGAAAATGAGCAGCTTGTGCATGGAATTAATGAAGCTCAGAAACAAGAGAGATGCTAAGGAAAAGGTATGACCATTTGCACTTCTGAGCTGTTTGGGATGACATAATGAAGAATTTACCACAGAACTGTGGCTCTTGTGTTTTTATCCTCAGCACTGTAGTTTTTAATTTCTGTAGAGTGAAAATAGAGAACAACAAGTGTTCTTGATTTTGTTGTTTATATGCAGGGTAAATCTAAGTTTGGGTAAGGAAGTGTAGAAATAATTCTATTACCATATCAGTCTGTTGGTTAGACTAATAATTTCTTAGAAAACCACTGGTCCTAATTACAGTTTGAAGCTCTTACACATGTTTTTGGTTTTCTGGATGGTGGTGGTTATTTAAACAAATGGTTAATATCTTTACAGAGGGATATTTTCAATCATTTTTAGCATAGTGGCAAGCACTATCATTAAACCTTAATTATTAATTAATTTCACTTTGTCACTCTTAGGCAATGGATTTTTATTACTAAATCTCATTGTGCTGGTAATACTTGTCATTTGTTTGGTTTTTTTAAGACTGCACTTGCAAAGCAGGAAAACATGGAAATGAAGCTGCAGGAAGCACAAAGGAATCTAGAGCATTCCAAAGGAAAAGTAGCACAGTTACAAGAAAAACTGTAAGTATTAAGGAAGAGACTTGACTTAGCTGACGTTAGTTGTGCTTACATGCTTATACCTTACAGTAAGCACCTACTGTAGAGAAAATACAGGCTGTTTCTCTACTGAGAAAGTGCAGAAATTAGTATTTGTAACCTAGAATAAATTTGATGGAATTAAGTTTTAGGAACTGCTGTGTTCTTAAATGAACATACCACATATTCTTGCTCTAGTGTATCCAGCCTTTTTCCAGAAGACAAACAATACCATTTCAACCCTTTGTCTTGGTAGGGGTGGAATTTCTTGGGTTAGGGAGATGAGGAGGAAAGATGTGTGTTTTGAGGGAAGAATGTTCATGTAGACTCAAAATTTCAGCGTCTGGCCACTCAGAGTAGTACATTATGACTAAGCAAGAACAAGAAAGCATTGGGTCAGGAGTTAAGATCATAATTCGGTAGCCAGGCATTTGACATGCATTCAATAGACACACAAATGTTCTCCAGCTAAGTATACTGAAAGCCTTTAAAGTTGCTCCATAGTAGCCACTTTATCTGAAGATGTGCAATTGCAAAGTATTAAGTAGCTGTAGGTAGGAAAAGAGAGTTAAAAATCATCACTCTGTTCTCCTCAAATGCCACTCACCTCACAGGAGCATGCACTAACATAAGTTATTTCTGAAGATGGCAACCTAAGAAGGATAAACTTAAAATGTATAATTTACATCAATTTTGTTGGATCAGCATTGCAGCATCCTTCTTACACTTTCTGCATTTACTTAACATCCATGTGCTCAATTATGAGCAGAATTTCTATACTCAGTTACAAACCACAAAACTAATAATACAGGTAGTACAGTTTACAAAGGCAGGAAGTGATCTAGGCAAATGTCTAGCCAATGCAGCTGTCTGAGCATCCTTGCTTGTGGTAAAATATGGCTGAGAATATTCACTTCAAATGGAATGAGTATCAAAACAGGATAGAATCAAGTCTAGCCAATAGCAGTTTGTCAGCCATTATGGATTATGAAAAGTATGTTTTACCACTAGGTTGTTATTCAGTGTTTGCGTTCTTTTCTATTTGCTTTACCAGCAAACATAGCTTGCAAGTAGTTCTGAATTTATTTAAATACATCCATTGTAAAAAGTTACTGGTTTTAGGTCTGCTACTGAGAGAGAAAAAGTCGAAGAAAAATCTGACACTGAAAAACTCCTGGAATATATCACAGAGCTCAGGTAATAACAAATTGTTCTTGAGTTGCACTGGGTAAATTAAAGGGCAGTAAAACACCGCTGTGCTTGGTGAAGTAGCATCTTGGCAAAAACTCTGTTCAACAGTATTAAAATAGAGAGGGGAGAAACAGACTTCTTTTTTTTTTTTTTTAAACACAAGGGAAAGGAGTTGTAAGATATTATTTTAATTGTCTTTCTAAATGTGCATTTCTGGGCTAAGCAGTAATATGGAAAAAAACAGTATCAAAGTCCTGAAATCATGATTTTAGCCTGAGTTACTTGTACATGAAGTAAGCTAAAGCCTTTTCCTCTAAGATACTGGCAGTCATATCTTTTAGCCTATGCTTGTAAAACTGTACTGTGGACAAAGCCCCTCTCAATCATGACTTCTGGTGAACTTTACAATAGTCTGATTTGCATTTAAAACTTGTGATGAATTTTGTGTGTATGAGCAGCAGTCAATTAAAAAAATTACTAAGCCAGTCTTTGTAACTGATCGGAACTGCAAACACTACCCCGACCCTTGTCAATTTACTCATTAAGAGACTGTTGGAAACCAACAGTCCTAAGTCATTTTCCTTTGTGCTGTAGTGTAAGCTTACAAACAGTGGTCACAAATACCTGAATCTTCTCTTACAGCAGTGTTGCAGATACAGTTGAGAAATACAAGCTAGATGTTGCCCAGATGGAGAAAACTCTGCTAAAGAAAGACCAAGATATTAAGATCCTGAAGGAAACCCTCAAAACAAAAGAGGAAGAATCATTTAAACTGTCACAAGAACTTAATGAAAGATGTCAAATACTTCAACAAGAAACAGGTAATTGTTAGTGCTTGTATGTTGACTGCATACATGGGAAAGCATCAAACAGATTTGTTCTAAAACACTGGTTTAGACTGGTTTGTGCCAAGTTAAAAATCACGTCCCTAAGCCTCAGCTGAGACAGCTAGACATATTTCTAGCAATATGGAAACTACTTTGAATCTGTTAAGTCTAAATTAGTATTTCTATGGAGGGTTACTAAGGTAGACTATACAGAATAATAATTACTTACATAGTAGGAATGGTGAACACTTTCTTTTCATTGAGAAGCAGAATGACATTGTCTCAACTCCCTGTTAGCAGATTGTGCACAACTTCATTGAGGTAATGGGAGTGTATCTAGGAACCTTCACCTCTGTCCTCCGCCATCATCAAAACCAGCAACTCTACAGCCTAAGACTGGTACTCACTTCTCTGTGTACCACTTGGCCTGTGTGTACTGGTAATGTGTGGAAGATTCAAGGAAATTATTAGGTGCTTTTTTCCCCCAGCTATTGTGCTTTTCTGATGGAACTACTCCAAAGATTCCCTCTATTAAAGAGGTGTACTCTTAGCCAACCTTGAGTAGTTCACCAAGAAATCAAAAATGTGATTCTGGTTTGGTTGTTGACTTGTGGGTTGGTTGTTGGGAATTTCGGGGTTTTTTTGCCTTGCCTAACTAAAGATAGAATGGAATTGCTATGGAGAACAGATGCTGTAGTTCTCTGAAGACAGAGAAAATAGTTTTTGTTGTACTGACAATTTCTCTGTGCAGAGAAAGAGTTGTCTGAGATCAGAGGAAAATTTCAGAGTATGAATACTGAAATGGAAGACCTGAAAAAAATAATTGACATAAAAGAACAACAACACCAGGACCTGCTTTTGAAACATGACAATGTTATTTCTCAACTACAGCAAGAGAAGGTAAATACAGACTGTAAATGAGTCTAGAAATAAGACTGACACAAAAGGTTCTGATTTTGATCATAAAATTGCTGTATTAATAATGGTCTAATCTGTGGAATGTACAAGTGGGTGCTGGCCAGCAGAGACTGTGTGGATCCAATAGCTCCAAGAATTGTAGCTTATATGGTGGGTGTTTTAGTCCTTCCCATATATTTGACCTTATTCTTGTGCTTTTTTAAAGCCTGAACACTGCTAATCATACTTAATATCTAGAAAAAATACCAGTAGTTTTAAAATATGTACTCCTGACATGCAGGAGTCATCTGTGTTAATGCAACAGAAGTTACAAGAGTTTCAAGATGAGGTAACAAGTGAGAGACGTCTTCTTGAAGAAGAGCTGAATGATACAATGAATGAGCTCAATAAACTACATGTTAAGGAGAAGAAAGCTGAAAAGTTTGTGAAGCATCTGGAACAAGAAATCCAGTCTCAAGCTCTTGAACTTGCACAGATGGAAGAGAAGTTGAAAAGGTTTGCAAAATAAACTTTCTGATTCTAAAGCTCTGAAACAAAAAACACTACATCAGAAGTATGAACAAAGCTGTTGAGCCTAGTTCATCTTACTTATCCAAACTTATTTCATGCTGATTGTTGATAGTCCTTAGATCACAGCAATCCATTTTATATTCTGGATTTACAACTATTTAATTGGCATGCAGATACTTGCTTGAAATGCTAGTACTGTAGTAATATGCTATTGCTGTGAAAGGTAAGCTATGTGTATTTCTTGTTTCTGACCTGGAGAGGGCAATAACCAGGAAAGTTTTTCCAAGCAATTTGTTTCTTCCTTTCATGTGTTTAAAGTTTACTATTGAATGCTCAATCTGTTATAGAGCTATCTTGGAAAATAAGAGGGGGAAATGCTTAGTTAAATATCCATTAGGATTGTGTCTTCGTACACGAGAATCCAGTAGTTTGTCACAACTAGCTTATTGCAGCAGTTCTGTAACTGGTAACAGCATTTTGCTACGTGTCCAGACATACTTATCTCCAGTGGAACGATGGATTTTTATTTCAGGAAGAATGAGGAGTTGGAGCAAATCAACAAAACACACAGCAATGCTGTCTTGCAGATCCAAGAAGAGCATAGCAGTACGTTGTGTAAACTTGGGCAGACTGTTGCTGAGTTTGAAAGGTATTTAAGTTTTATCAAGATCTAGGATGAGGATTATCTAGATGTCAAGAAAATGTGCTGTTTATTCATGTGTCTTAGTACTTACCAACACTCAAAGGCAGTGTTATAGTACTGAAGCAGAGCATTTTGTCATAGGGTATTTGATGGCACTAAGAAATTAATTTCTTCTGAGTACCAGTTAAGTGTAATGACACACTCTGCATCCAGTTTAGGAAACTGGATGTTGTTTCTTCTTTCAAAGTGTAACCAACACTCAAGTGCTCTTCATTCTGAGAGCTGTAACTAGTAATGGTGTTCTCCTTTGCTCTGAAATCTCTTGTAATAAGGCTTTTTATTTAGGCTTGAAACTTGCACTACAACTAGTTTGTTTTTCTATAGTTCTTGCAGATCTTTCCTCCCAATTTTCACATTGTGAAAGTGTTTACAAAGTGATTGCTGTTACTGACACCCAGGAAAAGATCCAGTGGGATTATTTGTCAACACAAACTTTAGAAAGTAGATTTCTGATGTTTAAGCATCAGATATAGTCTGTCTCTTGTGTTTTAAAATATTTACTGAATTGGGAAATTATTTGTTATAGAGTTACTGCTTATAGCTTTATGGAAATGGGGATGCTTTTAGCTCTGGATTTATCAGTGCCAGAACCTGCTTTACAAGAGTCTGCATTCCTGTTGTAAAGCTTGAACCTGTCAACTTGTATTTTGCCTGAAGTAACAAGAGTGATAATTTTTTTTCCTTATTTATGTAATACCAGTTACAAGAAGACAGTAGCTGAAGAAATAAGCCACCTTAAACTGGAGAACACCTCTCTGAAAGAAGAAGTTGCCAACCTAAGAAAAATAGGCCAAGATAACCTACAGCAGCTTCAGGAAGCAGAAAACACTAAAAATAAAGCAAAAGAGGAATGTGCAAGGTATTAAATTTTCCTTAAGCTAAAGAATGCCTTCTTAACTAGAACTTAACATGGTACTTGTCCAGACAAAAGCAGTATTTGGGGTTAGCTTAAGCTTTGTTACCTTTTTCCCAGTGCAGAGTGTTAAAAATATTGGTAGAAAATTCATTAAGTTTAAATGCTTTAGAAAACTGATCTTTCAGTCAACAGCTCCAACAGCTTCCTTCTGTGGAACAAACAGGACAACAAAAATACTTCACTGAAGTACCTTAAAACTGTTGGCTTTATCAGAAATACCACAGTAACTGCTCCACAAATAGAATCCACAGGGACAAACACTTAATGCAGAGCTCACTCTTTGCAATAAATACAAAACATGATCTTTCTTTCATCCAAAACCACTGCTTGCTTCCTGATAGAAGTTAAAATATTGTACCTCTTGAACTTGGCTGCTTTCTGTTGTATTCTTTTCTTTTAGCACTGTATGTTCAAACCTTTTTGAGTAGTTATTCTAGCAGCTTTTCAATCAGTTATTTTTGGGTTTGGATTTAAAGTAGTGTAAAAAGTAAAGTAAGAGTTCTCTAAGGGTGGATGATATTTTCCTCAGGATGGTTTTGGAAGTCCAGACAAAGCTTGCACTAAAAGAAGCAGAAGTGGAGAGAAAAGAGTCTTGTCTTGCACAAATGACTGAACTTCAGGAAAAACTGAAAGCAGAAACTGAAGATCTAAAAAGAAAACTTGAAGTGGAAAGCTTTAGGTAATTTCCTCAAATTAAAACTGCATTATTATAGCACATGAAAGTTTTTTAGCATGAAGAAGTGTTGAGAGTTAACAATTAATTATAATGAAAATACTTCTTGCTTTTTTAAAGGAAAAACATAAACGAAGATGTGAGCTCTAGCTTAAAAGAAGAGATAAAGATGTGGCGTAGTCTGTATGAGGACTTGCATAACAAAACTAAGCCTTTTCAGGTGTGTTACAAAGTACTTGTTTATAGTATCTGTTGGTGACTGAAGTTCTACTCTAGAGAAGCAAGCATGCTATTTCTAATTCCAAAGCATTTATCCAGCAACTGTTTCTAAAGTTAATGGCCTTTGAAATAGTTGTTCCCTTTCCCAAGTCAGCCCTTCTTGGTAGGCTCCAGTAAACAACTGCGTTTAAAGATTTCTAAAGATTCTCTATGCATTTCAGCAACAACTAGATGCATTTGAAGCAGAGAAAAATGCTCTCTTAAATGAACATGGTGCAGCCCAGGAAGAACTGAATAAACTAAGTGATGCATATGCTAAACTACTTGGCCACCAGAACCAGAAGCAAAAAATCAAGCATGTTATGAAGCTGAAGGAAGAGAATACTCACCTGAAGGAGGTTTGTGAGAATTATTAATTTGCTTGATTTCTCTGCTCTGAATACTAACAGACTAATCCTGCAAGCTGCTTGCCTTCTGTGCTTCTTTAATACCCTCAAAAAAATAGGTTACATTAAACCAGAAACAAAGAGAATCTGTTTTAGTTTTAACTGAACAGATGATCTACAGAGGGATCATCAGAGCAAATAGCTACCCCTACTCTGAACTTGCCTGTTTTTTCTTATATCTTTCGGAGTGCCTGCACTGAGTGAACTGTCTGCTGAAAGCAGCACCTGCAAGTTGCAGGCTACCATACTCCTTAGTGGTGTTATAAAGCAGCACTATAATGGTACTGGTTTCTCTACACCTCTGCTTGAGCTTGGTTTACTTTTTAAAGCTACCAATATTTGTGTCTGTACCTTTATGCATTAGTGCTTCAGGAAATGACAGAGACTTTCTCCTGCTCTTAATCTTTAACTTCCAAGTATAATGTTTTCATTAGGATGTCTCAAAACTGCGTACATTGCTAGCAAAAGAAAAGCAAACCACCAGAGATCTTCAGGAGCAATTATGTGCAATTCAGGGCATCAAGCGTTTTCATCCTTCCAAAGCTTTCCAGCATGATCGCAAAGAAAACATTCCTCCAAAAACTCCTTTTAAAGAAGGTGAGCTTACACTCTGGTGTAACCTTGTCCATCTACCTCTTAAACATGCCAAAAGAAGGTATGGCAGGCTTGCATGGTCTGCAGCGTTTGGGGAGGGAAGAACAGCATCCCCTGTGATTACACAGCAGCTGTTGCTTCAGTGGGGCAATTCTAGTATACTGTTAGGGCTGTACTTTCCAGCCCAGTTCCTTATCACCTGACTGAAGCAGGTTGGAGAACAGGAATTGCTTGCTGGGGGAAGGAGTGAGTTACTAAGAATCTGATACTTTGGGTGATCCTGCAAGATAGGAACTTTGCTACTGTGTATTGTCTAAAAGACACAGGTGGTAGAGCTGAAGGTGGCTCAGATGTGAGCTCTTGTTCTTTAGCTGCTACCAGGCAGTACATTCAACTGCTCTAAGTGTGGAGGTAAGATGCAAAAGGTGTACACGTGAATGTGGAAAGACAATGACCATAGGGGAAGCAGTGTTGGAGAGAGGAGGGAGGGAACAGACCTCAACTAGACCTTCATTTTACAGTATGTTTAGGTCTGAAATCCTGATTTGCCTGTTCTGTGTACTGTAGTGCCTTCCTCTCCCTAGCAGGCTAGCAATTACTTGTGATGGGAGCAAGAGTGAAAAAACAATCTTGTTAATATTTTTCCATTGCAGGTAATCGCCAGTAGATGTACACATGACTTCAACAGGCTCCATGGGGAACTTGGATGCTGTATATAATACAGTTTAGTAGGAAGAGTAGAGAAATGGTCCATAATGGTTTATTTTTAGGAAAAACTCTGCTTGGTTCTACACTTAGTGAGAGGCCATGGCTTCTATATATGTCCTAGATTCCTGCTAACACTTGCACACAACTGCCAGAATTAGTCAGGTTTTCACTTTTTTATGCTGAAGCTGCCTAGTTTGTTTTTGACAGAGCAACTGAAGTTTAGAAGAAGTCCTGGAGAATGAGGGTAAGATGAAATCTGATTTTAAGTTAAATTAATTTTGCCCTTCATGGTTACTTCAATACCAACGGCAGTGATGCTGCCAAGAGACCCTTTTTCATCTATGGCCTAGATAATACAGAACCAAGGCAGAGAACTGGACTGTACAGTTTTTATATTCTTAATGGGATCTATATTCAGCACATGCTAATTTAAATCCTGGGGCTGGATAGTGTAGTGCTCTTTTCAGCTCAAGCTCAAATTGTCTACATTTACCTGTCTGCATTCTTTAAGAGTAATGTCCAATTTAAAAATGCTGTGCTCACTGGAGGCTTGAATTGTCCTAATATCTTTGATCAATTACAGCAGCTGCTTATAATGCTTGGTGAAGGGGAGTAACAGAACTTGTCTTAACTGGGTGGGAAGATACCCACTATCCATGCATTCACCATGGAGACTTCAGTTTTGGCAAAGTGAAATGAATTTGTTTGTATCTAAAATTAAGAACAAGCACAATAAACTTTTAATTAAAGACCTCTCTTTCTTTCATAAGGGATAAAAACTTCATAGTCCTAGAATCATTAAGGGTAGAAGAGTCCTTTAAAAACTGCCCTGATCCCTCAATCTTACAGTAAAAAGCACCCCATCCACCCCTTCCTGAACATCTCCAGGGATGGTGACTCCACTGCTTCCCTGGGCAGCCTGTTCCAATGCCTGACTGCTCAGTAAAGGTCTAATCTAAACCTCCCCTGGCACAACTTCAACCCATTTCCTCTCATCCTATCACTGGTTATTCAGGAGTAGAGACCAACATCAGCCTCACTACAACCTCCTTTCAGATAGGTGTAGACAGCACTCAGATCTCCTTTCAACCTTCTCTTCTCTAGACTAGGCAACCCTCACCAGCCTCATTGGTCGTCTCTGGCCTCACTGCAGGACCTCAGTTGCAAATATTCATGATTCTGCTGAACAAATCCTGATGGTAAAAAAAAAAAAACAAAACCAACAACTGTTTCTCATGCTAGCAATATATATTTATTGGCTATTTGGAGATTATGTTACCATGTGTGTATCAGGAACTCAAAACAAATTGGGATTATGAGCTCTTAGCATATGCCAGTTGGAAATGGCTGAATATAATGCTGATTTTTAGATGTTCTGGTGGTCTATTTTTGTATTTGCTTTCTCCCCAGCTCTTTTTTTTTTCAAATTAAGAGCTGAACATCTTCCCTTCCCCTCAGAAAAATAAATGATAATCCAACTGAAGTTTTTCCCTAGCTTTACTAATAATCTGCTGCCAGATAACTCCAAGAACTTTTATAGTGTTGATTTTACCACTTCAGAAGAAAGCTAAACCTCTAAGAGCCACTTTACCTGGCTACTGCAGCTAACTTTAAGGACTTAAGGAGATTATTTCCTTATATTAAAATATCATGGTTATCTTAGTAAAAGAGCAAACCTTCAACACATGGGCTTTGCTGTTCCAGAACAAGCTACAGCCGTGCAGGATATCACAATCTGTGCAAAAGAAGCCAGTGCTCCAAATTCTTGAAATGCCTTTCCTCTCCATCTCCCATGTATGACTAATAAACATCTTCCTCCCACCAACTCTAGTAAAATGCTGCCCCAAAAAAAGAGAGAGAGAGAGAGAGAAAGATTAAGATATTTCATGCTTTTATACAAAACCCAAACAATCTCCGCTGAAAAAAATTACAAATCCTCCAACTCAAATCCCCTCACCCAGAAAAAGCCTCAGGTCAAATCTGTTTGTTCCCCACCCTCCCAACCCTCTTCTAGCTTTTATGTCACCGTTAAAACAAATGCATACAACTTAACTGTACAAATATGAAGCTGCAAGCATTCAAGTTACAGAACATTATGAATATATTTCAAGCATAAAAAGTACACTTGATATTTGCAAAAATAAAGTTTCACTTTTTTAAAAAACATTTTGATCAGAGCTCAAGCAAAACAACCATTTAACAGCTCCTACCTCAGTTTAACTTCATAACAACAACATTTTCAGAACTGTTGGTTTTTTTTTTAAAGGAAAAAAACCTCAGATTTTTAGATTTTTGGTGCTAAAGTAACTGACCGTGGCTTTTAATGAAGAGAAATCGGATATAGAACAATGGCACAGACATTAAGCATCAAAAACATATTTCAGCCAAAATGAAAGTCTACAGGTGATCATTTTTAGCATCAAATGGTACTGGTTACTAAGAACCATAATCTGCTAGGAACAGATGGTTCTAGACTGGTAAGAACAGAAGGTAAGATCCATGACAGCAAAGAGGCTCAGTGTTTGTCACCGAAACATTTTTAAGCTAACAAAATTTCACCAGTGCAAGACCAAACGTTCACCTGGTTAAATGAAGACTCATAAGTGTCATGATTTAAGAACACTCTACAAAACTATTTTTTTTCTTTTAAAAAAGTGCCACACACCATACTTTTACTAAAAAAGTTACAAACTAATGGAAGACTGTCTGCCTCCATCTCTTGTCAACAAGGAAAGGCCAAAGTGATTCTTTGATCCCAGCTCGAAATGGTGTTCTCTGACCTATCCCCAGCATTTCCAACTTGGAGCAATCCAGTTGAGCATTTCTTGGACGAAGAGCACCCACCACTGGACAATCAGTAATCTAAAATAAATAAGCAGGAAAAAAAAACACCAATAAGTAATCAGAAATGGCAGGGGGAAAAATGTATTCTTACAAATTCACTTCTCCTTCATAGCTTTCTGTACAGCTTATGTTCCCCTCCTCCATCCCAACTATTTTGTGTTTTTTGTTTTTTTTTTCTTGTTGGTTTGGAAATTTGTTTCATTTATGGTTAACTTCATTTCAACATAACAGAGGCAGAGCAACATGAAGTGTCTTAAATTTTTCTCAATTACTGCTCACCATTTATGCTTTTCTACATTTTATTCCTATTTTCACCTCATGACTATAATCATAAGGTTAAAAAATGCTCTAAAACATTGACAAAACAACACTTTGATCAATATACCTGAAGAAAAATAGATATGGGCAGAAAAAGTTCAGATCAACTTAGTGTTCTTCATTTTTTTTATCTCCATTTTCCAAGCCACATAACAGCTTTTCAGAATCCTGAGAATTTATTCTGGATACAAATAAAATCTTATTTATATGTTATATTCTCACACCATTGTCAGTATGCCTTTAAGAGTAGTCTTAAGTATCAATAAAACTGCAGGACAGGTATTTTAGGCAAAGCAGAAATTAATTTTAAGTCCTTAATTATTGAGAAATGAATCTGAAGTTTCATATTTACTACAAAGTTCTTAGAAATTCCTGCCTTCCAGTTCTGTCAGTCTGTAGGCTTTTAAGGACAAAAAAAAAAAAAAGGCTGACTTGTGACTAAGGGGAACTGTTCTGCAGAAACACCGTTGTGATACAGACTGATTTTTCACAATTCAGTGGGTTTTTCTCAGCCAGATACCAGGCAATTCTCAGCCACACATCTGCTCTGCCAAGCATATTTACACTGATCATCCTTATTTGTCTAGCTAGTGTGAGACCTGCTACCTCAAACTATAAAGCACATCCATCCCTCTGTAGGTCTAAGACCACATCACTTACTGGTCTCAGGTGGCTGCTAGGAAGGTTGAAAGCATCTGCAATTGCACATGCCATTTCATACTTAGTCATCTGTTCATTGCCAGACCAGTGAAATGTTCCTTTTACTGATGGATCCTATA
Source organism: Tricholaema leucomelas (assembly GCA_013400475.1). Taxonomy (NCBI): domain Eukaryota; kingdom Metazoa; phylum Chordata; class Aves; order Piciformes; family Lybiidae; genus Tricholaema lacrymosa; species Tricholaema leucomelas. The sequence continues at coordinate 759,807 of WAAF01003013.1, read as the reverse complement.
GGAGAAACAGGAAACACAGGTGTAAAAAAGAAGTTAGCTAGCCCTCAGACTAATTTCTGGACAGGAACTGCGCAGCAAAATCTCCCATAAAGATCCTATGCTACCCACGAACTCAGACTGGTTTTACCTTGAAGGGATTTGTTTCTGTAGATTCTTACCAGCATTCTCTTCTCTGCTAGTTGTCTGCAAACAGCTGCTACATCCTTGACATTAGTAGGAAACCTTTGTTGCCAGTGGTCCATGTTGGCAGATTTATTACTGAACTGCACTTTATCAAACATAACAGTCACAGCACTTTCCTCCAGCCTCTCTACCTCTCCATACAAGATAGGAATTCGAAGTATTGCAACATCTAAAAAAAAGAATATTTGGAAGTACTAAACATTGTTACCAGTGAGAAAGAACAACCTGAAAAGTGTTTTCGAAGTATTAATTGGTGACATAAAGCATCTACAAATCATTAAAAAAAAAAAAAAAATCAACATTAGAATATTATTTTCATTTACATCAAACCAGTTTATAAACACTAATTTTATATAAACTTATTTAATTTATGCCATAGGCTTCCAGAAAGTTAACAAGCTTTAATTAATGCCACAAGAGAAAAAGAGGGCCTGTCTGGGTTAGAACAAAAATTAAAACCCAGCTGCATTCTGCAGTTACTTCAGCACACCCCATCCTCCCTGGGAAAAACAAGCACACAAAAAAATCCCACCAAACACCAACCACCATATCCAGGCATCAATTACAGACAGAGATTTTTGCAGAGGCCTCCTGCATAAAGGAAGGTATTATTTACCAGGAAAAAGAGAAGAATGAATCTTGGAACAAATTAAAAGCTTGACAAGTAAGCAACAGGTTCATAGAATACACTAGTAGGTAACAGATTTCAAGACAGTGATTTGAGAAATTAAACAGTAAACAAGTGCAAAGAGAAGGGTATTTTATGACAGAATACTTCATACCAGTTTCATTCATGAAGACCCAAAAGGCCTCTTTGAGCGGAAATCGAAGAAGGCTATGACAAATTCATTAAAAGGAATACAGGTATTTTTTGCTTAAAGAAAAAAAAGATAAAATCAGTCCCAAAATTAGAAGGGAGGTCACCAAATCACTGCAGTTCTTAAAGATTTGTAGTTAAATAGTATAGCTACTAGGAAGACAAAAAAAAAGCTAACACAAAAACTATTCTCCCAGAGGAGTATATCAAAAGAAGTGCTTACACAAGAAAAACAAATACAATAAACACCTAAACATGACAGTGATTTCTTGATGCTCTAACACCTAACACCAGATACTTGGTCACTACACCAATATGCTCTATCTTTCCTTACTAATTGAAGCATCTTGGTTTGTGTGTCTTTAGGAGTAATTCACTGCCTTCCTTTTATTTCCAAGACAGCTTGCTAAGACTTTGAGGACATTAGCTTCATTACCAATGGTTCTGAAGAGCTACTGAAACTTTTTTTATAAGACTGAATATTAAACAGATCTTGTATCCCCCTCATAAGCAATGTAAAATATTGGGTTTTTTTAATCCACTAACCCCCTCAGAAAGCTAGTGGAGATTCTTGCGTTATACAGCAGAAACATGGGGATTTTTTTCAGGCAACTCCAGTCATTGGGACAGACTGAATTTTGCCTAGAGAATATCAAGCAAAACTATGTTTGGAAGACTAACACATGTAAAACACATTGGTATGAAATGACAGAATTGACATTTTCAAGCATCTTACTCAACACCATCTCAAAATTCCTTCTACTAATAGTATGAAATGACAGAATTGACATTTTCAAGGATCTTGCTCAACACCATCTCAAAATTTCTTCTGCTAATAATACCACTGCTGCAACCCACTACTGCCTGACAGATCATGCTGACAAAGGTAATGATACAAAACTGAAGTGTCAAATTGAGGGAAGACTCTAGCAAGATAACCATACATACTTGAATCTGGTGCAGTCTTACCTTCATTACCAATCTAGAAGAGGGAGCAAACAGCAACACAGATTCAGAGATGACATTTAAGTAAGAGGTGGAGTGAGTAGTTTCCTATTAAAATTGATTTCTATTTAAATAAATCTTTGCCTATTTTTCACAAAGTCTATTTCTTACTAATAATAACAAACCTATATTAAGGTCTACCATTTTCAAATACAGTATATATTTACTTACTGAAAGACCATCCAACTCAATTATCAATTGTCTAATTCTCTGGATAGGCAGAACAGAATCCCAGTGACAGCATCATACTGACATATCAGAAACCTGTTCTGCAACTACACTCAAGTTATTGTCTTCAAATTCTTCAAGAAAACAGAAGTGCTTCCTTCCTGACAGTCTGTGAATGGAAACCAAGAGCATACTGACTAGAATAAAACAAACCTCTCTTTCATATACAAGTTGTAAATGCATGGGAACGTGTTCAGTCCCAATATTTTTTTTTCTTAAATAGAATCTGAAAAAGTGTTTGTGTATTTTGAATGCAAATTTTTACTAAGAAAAAAATAAATTATAAGAAAACAAATTAGTTGCTTAAAAAAGAGAAATATGTTGCTAACTCTTTACAAAGTGTTACAAGCAGTAATCTGGTATATGTGGTAAGATAAGTGGGTAAAAATAAAATGGATGGCCTGATGGTTTCTATAATGAGAGCAAAACATGAAGAAGATCAAAAGAGTAACATAACAAAGTTCTATGTTGATTTTATCTGCATTACTATGGAATCACAAGATTGATTTGCCCTTAAAGTAAACATACATTTAGAATAATTGCAATGCGTCTCCCTAAATAACAGCAGCTGTATATTAAGCGTGGTAAAGTTGTAACGGCGCAAATATATTGATGCCTTTAGGAATAGCTGAGTCACAGTAGACAAAAGCTTGTGAATGTCCATCAGCAGACTACTAAGACAAATGAAGATCAGAATAAGTAAGAAATAAAGCTTTAGTCAACCTAAAGTAATAGGGATCACTTACAAGCAGGAAGACTGACTCCTAGTCACTCACTCCTCACCGCCACAGTTTTGCAACTTCAGCACTGACTAATAAATCCATTAAGCTAACATAAAAGTTAGTCAAATTTGAAAGCCTCCATTAAAAAAAATGTGTGAGTGCATTCTTACCTTCATTATTTTCCAAGACTGCCTTTTCACCCTCGAGTTTGGTTTTACCATATAAATTCAGGGGATTTGGTACATCAGTCTCTTTATAGGGAGGGCTTGTTCCATCAAATACATAGTCTGTACTAATGTAGATCAGAAACGCTCCAACTCCAGCTAGGAAGAAAATGTTTATGTGATTGATTTTAATTCAGATCTTGTTTGAAATCCTGATAAACCTTTAAACAAATCCCCAAAGGACCTCATCTTACAGGCCAAATCATTCTCACTGCTTTGGCTGTTCTCTGATCCTTCACACAGACATAGGTGCTACCCATATGGAAAATGAATCAGGGAAGTGCTGATTGCAGAAACAACATTCAGCACCTTCAGTGTCCCTCTATAAATAAATGCAGTATTTTAACAAGGAACCAAATCAATTAGATGGTCTCCTTACCTGCCTCTTTAGCTAAGTTCCCTGAAGCAGCCACATTGAGCTGAGAAGCAGCATCTGGTTGACTTTCTACAACATCTGGCCTTCTCTCAGCAGCACAATGCACTATAACATGAGGCTGGAAATTAAAGACTAATTTTTAACAACAAACATTGCCGAGAGATTGGAGCTGTACCCTAGCTCTAGTGATGAACTGCCTCAGACAAAAAGGCTTTTCCTATGTTGTGAGAAGTAATGAAAGAAGGAGTAGTGTTTTTAATCATGGCATTCTGAGGAGCATGTTTTTCTCAGTAAGTAAAATAGAACCATACTGCTTCAAGATACCACCAATTGTAAGTGTTATTTTTTCAATTATGATTTTCAGCAGCTTCGAGTATTTATCTCATACACATACAAAACACACTTAACATTTTCAGACAAGCCATATACACATGGCTTATTTGACAGATGCAGGATATTACCGAGATATTTAAAGTAATTTTATAGAATGGCATCCTGCAAAATGTATTTCAGGTTTTATATACTCTCCTTGCAAGTTAGATTGAAAAACCAGTGCACTACTTACTGTACTGCATGCCCAACAGTTACTGCTGCTGTACTGAAAAAACTTCAAAAGAACTGCTTCATTACTGTATCAGTAACTCACATTTATCTCTTTCAACTCAGTCCAAGCATGCTTACACATGCTTCTGTTACTTGCAGTCCATCTATGGTGATGATAGCAAAGTTCAGATCTCTATCTACACAGCAAGCCTACACTCCAGTTTTGTAGAAAAGGCAGCCACACATTTTTCAGAGCTCTGCCAAAGCATTAGCCCCCCTAAAACCCCATGAACTCAGTACCAGAACACAATTATCAGCTGATTACTAGATATATAAAGGACCCCATTCATCTACTTCCTACTCCAGAAACTTACCTGGAAATCATGGATTATATCATGAACTGCAATAGAGTCTAGAAGATTAATCTGTTCAAATCTGGGCTGAGCTCTCCTGTATCCACAGCCAACTGCATTCCAATTATTTTCATTGAATTCTTTAAACACAGCTCTGCCAAGAAGTCCTGTAGCACCAGTAATCAAAACTCGCCTACTGGGCACATCAACATCTTCCTAAGGAAATTAAAACAGAAGTTTTCTTTCTAATATTATGTATTAATAAGTATGCAAAGCCACAACCAGAGCTACTGTATTAAACAGGTTTCCTTGCCACATGAGTGCTTTGCAGTATCTTACAAAACATAAACATCTGAAAACACCAATACTGCACCAAGTATCTAAACACATTTTTTAAGATAATGCAAACAAAGCTTGAGTGGGAAGCTTATTTATTTCCAGAAGAAGGCAAAAACAAACCAAAGCACTAACCGAGACAGAATTTTAAGTTCATTCAAATTCTGATAACTTTGTGCAATTCGAAAGCAGAAAAATAAGTTCTTCTGAAAATTGATCAAAAATACGTAACATTCACGGACCGCATCCTGCAACAAATAATTGTTGACAGACTGTCTTTTAGAGATTGTAACAAGAGCATAAAGCTCACTGGGGGGGCATCTACAATAACCATAAGACGTGAAGAATTCATTACACTGAACAGCAATTCACCATGATTCCATTCAAAAGTCTAGCAACAAGTAAAATCAAGACACAGCTTTTCTCAGTTTTGCTAAATGCATCTCAGTTGAAACCCTCAACATAAACAACACAGCTTTACTGCAGCTACTGCACAAGTCAGTGCTAAAGATAGTCATTACATCATCTCACAGACAGTTCTTTCCTCCACCACTCACTAAACCAGCAAGATTTCAAGGCAGCAAACATAAGAGTCACATCTGCTTGTGCACCCTTTGTTCCTTTTGTGCTTTCCCTCTGCACATATCAGGAATGCAGGCCTTCTAAAAGCAAAAATACAAGTATATATTTGCAAGCCAGAATAGAACAAAACTTTGGGTGTGCAGAATCAAAAAACCTCTGGTTTTCTGACAGCTTTGAACACAAGAACAATTTGTGGCAGTTGATTATAATTTGTACATAATCTCTACATCGCCATTCACACAACCCGGTCATGTCAGAGCACCCTTACATGTTCACCATTGTAACAGACTTTTTGTCTGCAGCACAGGAAGCAACAGAAATCGCTTCCAAATTACTGTCTTTCATCCTTAAAGTTAAAAAGCTTTTGTTCTATAAGGATATGTGCAGATGTGCATTCCCAAAACAGCCTATCTCAAAACAACTGCTTACATTTCCCAGCATATTGCATGCATTCTCCCCAATTCTTCAGCTAAAGGTGATTTAGTCTCATTGGTATTGGATGAATATTAGTCATTTACATCTTGAAAATGACGAACTACCATAAGTCATGTTTTAAAAAGTTACCTTTACCAATCAACCTGACCTCAGAATGCAAGATTATTTACAATTTTTTAAGGTCATCTATGTTTCTCTGAAAAGCACAAGCAAGAGTATGCAAATACTGTTTGCTTTTTTTGCTATGTACTTTTCCTCTTCCAAAGTCTGGACAAAGCACCACAGGATATATTATCAGCCCTCCTATGGTCATAGAGTACTCCCAACAAATATCAAAGACTTGCTGGGGGAAAAAAAAAAATTAAAAATTAAAAATAAAATAAAATAAAGAAGTTGAAAGGTTCTCCAACAATGTCACAGAGTATCTTTACTAAGTAGAAAGTGACCGACAAAAAAAATCATTTGAAAACAATTTGTAAAATCTGACATTTTTAAGCATCGTTCATCTAAGTTTGTTTATCCTACGTACCACGAAAAGCATATTACATTAGCAGCAAAGTCTGAACTAAGCACAGTCACAACTTCAACCACACCAAGGAAATACAGCTCTTGTCTGAAAGACTAATTTACTTTAGTAAATTGTTTCTGAGAAACCATAGATGTTTCCCATAAATTCAGCACACACTACTCACAAGTTTAAACACATTTTGCCCTGCCAGAAGTTAAACACTCCAGTAATACAAAACCTGCACTGATTAACTCTTTCCCTATATGTTGCCTTGCACCTTTCCAGAATGTCACCCAGCTGCAATAGCATTTCTGTCACAGAAACTGGAGACAGAGACTGGAGAACTTCCAACTCCAAAGGCTCTCTGCTGTTCCCACCAAAGCTCTTTGCAGATCCTCAAGAGACTCTCGGAAGCTACTGCTGCTGCCTCACAGCTGCCCTCACATTCAAGTGAATGCATATTAACAGCGCCACATACCTCAAGGTATCAACCGGAGGATCACTGTTAATTAGCAAAGCTAAAAATTACATTGCTGTCACTTGCTTTATCTAGAAAGGAATTAATCATGGTCCTCTGGAAGAGCAGGTGGCAAAAATCTCCTATCTAGTAGTATTAGCACTGAGCTGACAACACATACAAGGCAGTATCTTCTTTCTGCCTTCCGTTAATTTACATGGGTTTTTTTCTGAAATACAGCTGCAGTATCAATGATGTAATGCAGCTAACACAGCAGTGCTCTTAGCTGTTACCCTAAAGAGCTACAGTAATTTTATTGACACTATAGATATTAAAAAAAAAGACATCCCTCAAACTCTAACGTTATCCTTTTTTCTGGAAATTTTATAAACTGAGACACAAGTTCTTGCTCAACCTATCTGTTAATAAACCTCTTACATGTTTCTCAACTATGAAACAATCATATTCGCACTCTAAGCAACTAATCCTGAATAGTTATTATTTAAGCTAACAATTTCAAGCTTTGTAAAAAAGCATCCTATTTTCCTCTGATGTTCAGACTCCTTAAAAACTTCTGTAACGACTGTGTATTTTTGTGACTGAGAATGCCGAATACAAGCAACAACAGCATAAACTTCAAAAATACCATTCACAAGACCTAAGATTACTTTGGAGGCACTACCAAAATACAAAGAGTCTATTTAACAAAAATAGCAGCATGATGGATTTCAAGGGATAAGATACAAACACTTCTTCAGCTTTATAACAAAAAATGAAGTTGACAAAATCACGATGAACTTAAAAATATCTCTTTTAAGGAATACCCACTAAAACGGAAAGCTGCTGGGATAACACACACTTGCAACATAATAAGACAACAAAAGAAGTCTCAGCGAGACAGCTCTTCATACAGCTTTGACATCTACAGCTCTCTGAAAGCGAATCCGAACTAACACTGACAAGTTAGGCACTGAACTTCCAGGTCACACAGTCCCCACAGCAGAGGTTTACACCTGTTGGACATCACTGACAACAAAACGTGGTAATAGAAAACAAGAAGCCCGCAGCAGTCTGTGGAATGCCTGCTCAGCGTTCCCTAAACTGATCAACCTTTAGTGCAAGAGCCGGTGAAGCTGTGTAACGGACAGCATGTCCTGCTGTAAATCATCTGTAGGATGACAATAGCAAGGACAACCCAGGAGTCGCAAAACAACTCCCATTACTGCAGATCACGGGTTAACTCCCGACAGGGTAACGAGGGCAAACGAAGCAACATTAAAACGCAGAGCGGACGTGCGTCGAGGAGGAAGGCGGCTGGGCCGCAGCCGCACTGCGCCTCAGCGCTCCGTCACCAGCCCCGCCAGACGCGGCACCCCTCCGCCCGCCACCGGGCCTCACACAGCAGCACCTCTCGAGAGCGGAGGGCTGGAGCTACGAGGCCCGGCCCCGTCCCGCGGACCCGCGAGAAAGACACGGCCGAGCCCACTGAGGGGAGCCGGGAGCCCCGCCCGCCGCTGCTGCGAACCCAAAAAACACTGCCCGAGCGCGGGTTCCCGGCGCCGTCGCTCACCTCCACCAACTCGCAGCAGCCCGGTACGAAGCGAATCTTGAGCTCCTTCTCCCGGCCGACCATGGCGGCGGCGCAGCTGGGCCTCCTGCTGCTACTCGGCCGCCCGCGGGGCTCGCCGGGCGCTGTGGGAAGGGCGGAGCATACCCTGCGCCGCCAAGCCCGGCGCGACCTCATTGGGCCGCGGCGACGCAGCCGACGCCAGCATCTCCCGTCGGCGCACGCTCATTGGCTGAGAGGCGCCAGGAGGCCGGGGTCCGAGAGGGGGTTTAAAGCGTAAGTGCTGAGGCACAGGCACGAAGTCGCGGCCCGGTTCCGGGGGCGGAGGAGTGTAGTCCATCGCCCCAGAAGGCCTCCGGAGTTTGTAGTAGTAGCCAGTCCAGTGGGAGTGGTTGCCCTGTGCCGCGAGCCTGGAAATCAATCTTCCCGCTTGTAGCCGTTGGACATGATCAAGAAGAATACATAGATGCCCTTTAAACCTGTGTGTGACCCCACCTGCTACCAAACTAGCAGAGACCCACGGATAGCCCCAGCCTCTCCATCTAAATCTAACAGCACAGCCTCAACAAGTCTTCGATTTGAAAATCAACCCATATGCCCCAATTACTAATTTTCGTTTCCTCACGGGAGAAGAGAACAAGCTCCCTCATGCATTGTTGTAGGACTGGGCAGCGGTGATCCCGGCACTGTGCCGGCGGCACCAGCTCAGCGCAGTCCCTCCTGAGCCGCAGCTAGAAACATGGTAGAGGTGCTTCCAAGAGCACAGTTACTGTAACGCTGTCATGTTACCAAGTTTGCATCTTGAAACTCCCATCTTTCAATTGCACGAAATGAAGGATCAAGTCCTGCTGTTCATGAAGCCAAACTTCATAATTAGAACAAAGCATTTGATTTGGCTGCTGAGAGATATCCTTAATACAGCTCTGGGGCATATTTTCAATAGGAATGATTTAATTTTCCTTTTAGAAAGGTGGCAAACCACGTGCATTCTCAAATTGCTTTCATCTGTGGCTTTGTATAAAAGCAACTGGTAAATCTCATGGAAAATGGGGGGGTGCCTCTGAGAAAACAACCACTGCTTATAATATTCAGCTTGTGCATATAATTTCAGCCTTACAAGGTGACTGAAGATGTGCAAGAATTAGTGACCAAGACTTCTCTAAGTAACGTTCACATTTACATCTGCACCCGATCAGCTTATTTTAGCTTGACCTGATTAAAACAGTTGAGGAATAAAACCTACTACAGGAACTAAGAGTTAAGGAATAAGAGAAAGTCTGCTAAAAATTGAAAAGAATCAAGCTGTAAATTATATTTACTTATGACAAACAACTGATATTTACAGGACAAAAAAAGTAGTTGTATAAACCACTGTAGCCAGTTTCTGGCTTCTTGGAATGCACATGCCCTATTTTCCCCTATAGTAGCTGCAAACATTTAATTCCCTTTCATCAACCTTATAATTCTATTTTAAAATACTGTTAATCTGTAACTTGAAATAATCTTTTAAAAAATAAATCAAATAAAAGAAACAAAAAAACCCCAAACACCATAAAACTGCAAAACCCAAACAAAAACAACAAAAAATAACAGCTCAGCAGCTCTAAAGCAGTAACTCCAAGCACATCTAATGTCATACACATCTTTTTCTTCCTGATACAGACTCAAGAAGCTCACTCTACATCTTAAGAAAAACAACAATGTGGAAACAAACGTCTTCCCTTCCAGGATTACAGCAAGAGGAAAATACAGAATGCACTAACACTCAAGTCTCAAGCTAAAACCATAAATTTGCATGTAAAAGCTCTTTATATTTCTGACACTAGTATGAGATTTTTTTTTAAGTGTAATTTATATTTGCAACAGAAATCTATTTTTTCAAAGATTTATATTTAGTTCAGTAGCATTCTAGTATATATTTTCAATGCATTTCTTACAAATATCTTAACTTTGTGTAGCACTAAGATTTCTTAAATTAAATAGTTTTTACAGTGCAATATCACAGTCATGTAAGCATAATATATCGCTGGGTGACCAAAAGCACCACTCTTTAAATTAACATTTCAGACTGTAATTCACAGAGACTAACACGCAGTTAAGTCTCTCTCTCTCTCCTTTTTCTTGGCTTCTGTAATTGAAGTGCGGCAGCAATCTCTTAATGCAAATGCCCAGAGCCTTACCTGCTCCATTTCCACCAGCACCTCAGACTTGAACTCAAACTAGAGAAGTATCAGCCTAGGAAACTGTAGCGGTTCAACTGCGCATTTGTCCCTTTGTCTGCTTTTGCGTGCGGAGAGCACATGGACTGAAAGAAGCAGTAGCTACACGTTGACCTTTGAAACCAAAATGCTAATCCAAGCCCTGTATCATGAGAGGCTCTGAATCCTGTTAAGCTTTTTGTTTGTTCCCAGAGGTACCGTTTAAGCAGCTCAGTATGAACTTCAATTTTTACTTCGTAACAGCCAGCCTGAGCAAGTGTAGCCATTGTGCGTATAAAATGTGCTCAAAGCACTGGCACTGAGCCTGGTGCAGTTTTCCTTTTTTAGGAAACAGGAGGAGGGCTCTAATTAGGTCAGCCAGGTTGAGGATTCTAGCAACTCTTCCTTTTACCTTTAAACTGAGTACAACACAGATTTTGCTACATTACAGTGAGATGGATGATCAGAGAAATAATTTCTTGATAAATTATCAGATTTTTTCCAGTTAAAGTCATGCTCTACAATATGAAAGTAATTTATTCCTCCAGTGAGTACTTAAGTCAGTTGAGCTACTAACACCAAGGTTTCAGATTTTATATACCTATTCCACATGAAACTGGAAAAAACACTTTGAAGTGGACAAAAAGTGCTCAAAATGTCTCCTTCCACTCTCTACTTCTCTCACCAGTCTGCTCAACATTATGTATTTCTACATTAAAGGTTAAACAAAAAGCACAAAGATTTGCTAGTTTCCCCAATTTTCTGTCAATGCTCTCAACAGTGTAAAAAGATTTTAAAATGACACTTAGGCAAAGATGCCAACTAAACTAGAAAATCTACATGAAAAAAGTGTGTAGCCATAACCCTAAACCTAGCCCTAACTCTAACACCTAACATTATCTCTAACTCTGACTGAGAGATCTTTCACTTCACTACCTGCCAAAATTTAGTCCAGACCTTAGTCCATTTTTTTGAGAATGCAGGTAACCCTCTTTCCATTCCACACTCTCCAGGTTTTCTAACGTGTCCAAGCAGGCACACATGCTTCTCTAGTTCATTAGTTTGACCTTCTAGGAAATGTAGGACTTCTTGCTAGGAAGGCAGAGCACCTCATCAGAGTCTCCTAGACCCATATACATTTTTTCTTAGATTGAAGGCACACAAATGAAAGGGAAACAAACAGTCCTGGCAATTAGGCCAAAGTCCACGGGGCAGATGTTCAGAACAGACTTCATGTGTCTAGTCATCAGCAGGTCACAAGAAGAGGTAAACAAGAGTCTTAAAGAACTGGTTTTCCATTCACCTCTCCTACTCACCCCTGTGGAACCACATTTCCCTTCTGCTTTTGTGATCAGCACAAGAGCCCAGTAGTTGGATGCTGTGTTTTCAATCAGCCCACTTTCACATCTGTGCAAAGACTGCAGCACAGATTGCAGTTCCTCAAACAAGAAGGAAGATAGGCTTTCAGAGGACCATAGCTTTGCCACTCACTGTGAGATATACCCTGGAGATCACACACATCAAGGTGTGCCCACTGACTGAATGCAAAGGAAGAGTCCCTGTTCACTTGACTGGTGTAAAAGTCAGGATCCTGTACATTCACTGGACTCAAAACCAGCTCCAGAGAATTACTGAGGGGAACCTGAATTGCAGGTGAACCCAGAAATACTGACACTCAGCTTGAGCTGACCTGAACTGGGATCAAACTTCAGGATATTTATTTCAATGTCCGTAACACCAGTCTCAACTCCAACCTGAAATTCTTGGAAGAGAAGGTTTTGTAGTAGCTCAGATTGGTTTTCTTTCAAGAATAATTCATAAGCCTCTTTTTAAGACAATTTTTAGCTTTTAAGTCAGTTGAAAAGCTCTTTCTAAAACTACTAATTCTTACCTTTCCCCACAAAGAACTCTACTGAGCAATTTCTTAAGCACTGTTTCTGCCAGCGTGTGTGTTACATACGGCTCTAGCCTTAAGATATACTCAGCTTTGACAAGGAAGCTGTAATGTTCTTTCACAGAAAAATAATTGCTTACCACATCTATATTTTAACTGTAATGAGCAGGAAATTGTTGTAATCATGTTTTAAGCCATGTTTTAGGTTCGTCTAAATAATTTTTTAGAAAGGTGTAGGAAATGAGGGAGAGTTTCAGTCCTAACAGCAATTGAAGAATACAAAAAAAAACCCACAAGCAAACAAAAAAACCATAAACTTGTTTCACTTTCAACACCAGTACTTATTCTGTATCTGGTTTTTTTTTTTTCCTGCTGTAACCACTGGTGATGCACAAATGGGAGTCCTGCTGCCCAGCAACATAGCTTGGTGACCTGATCCGAGAGCACTGATTCAGAGACTGTCTGGACAACAACCTTTATACCTTTAAAAAGAATTTCACCTAGGGAAGTTATTCAGAAATACAGTTCCATCATTTAGACCTGCATTTAAACTGTCCTTGAAACAAAGAATGTTTCTGTCATCAAATGAGCTTGGAAATAATTTGTTGGAAATGTGTATACACGGAGTTCCAAATAGTTATATGGCTTTAAGAGATTTTAAATTGTTTTCCACTACACAAAAAGCTATATGCAAAATGATCACTACTCTATAGTGTTGCTCAAAGATTTAAAGCAGATCACTCAGACATTTTAATTTTAGGATACTTCAGCTCCCCTTTCTCTTGAGTCTCTATGTTGAGTGAGATTTTCAATGACATCGCAGATCTCTTCTGGGGAAAAGTATTCTCAGTTTTAAGAGTTTGCTCATGCCAAATGCAGCTCTCACGTGCAGTACCTACATTTGGACACTCGGTGGCAGCACCGAGACGTGCAACGCCTGCACATCGACTCACAAGTGATAGAATGGCCTAGGCTGGAAGGGACCTTAAGAGATCCACTCCAACCTGCCCGCCATGGGCATGGATGCCTCACAACTAGACTCTGTATTGGACATATTCTGTATTGGAAGGTTCAGACAGAACAAGAGATATAAATCAAGAATTATTCTCCTAATTCTATGCTTTGCATCCTTGCCTCTCTGCTCTGTTGGCATTGGATTCAAATTCACTGCTTTTGGTTAAAAAAAAAAAAAATCAAGATTCTGAATACAATTTTACTTCACAGAAGCTGGACTTCTTTAGCACTGTCCACGTACAGTAAACACAGGCATGTATAGCTCACCACACAGCAATTCTGCCTGGGACAGAGCTGCTTAATAGTTTGCAAAAGTTTCAATCTTAGAGGAAGGAATTCAAGTAAATTTAAGGTAAATCCCTAAGTGCTAAGAATGAAATTCATACCCTGCAATGATAGCATCACTAATTTCACTTTACAGCAGTTTAGATGATGCACAAGCCTTATGCAGGTTTGTCCCCCTCTACATCAGAATGAACTCAATCATTCAGGATAAGCATTCATTAGCGATCACACAGCATTTCACGTCTAGACTAATTTAAAAGTAGGGGGCGAGTGGGCTCTCATTGCAGAGAGATGATCTGCAATCACAGTTTTAACTCAAACACTTTTTTTTTCTTTTTCTTTTCTTTCTTTTTTTTAAGTTTTGTCCTGGAAACTGCACTTAGAAACACAGCTAAGGCTTAGATTCTTGCCCTTCATATACTGTATGAGAATTCAATGGTTCGTTTTCCATTATGCTTCCAAATACACAGAGATAGACAGGTGTGTTCAAGTATTCTCCCTGCTGCCAGAGGGCAGATTCTGTTTTAAAGACAAAATTTCTGTCAGGTGTTGAAAAGATCTATATAAGGACAAGTGTTCCAAGAGGCACTGAACAATTTTAACTCTCTGAAGTGTGCCCAGGTGTTGCACACATGCAGATGAAAGAAGAAAAAAAGCACTCTTTGTCTTGCCTAGGCTCATAGGAGATAGATGGGCATCCCAGACTTCAAAGTGCAGTGAAATTTATTTAGTCTTGCTTTGTGCCTTTCCCAGATACTGGCAGCAGCTTAGCTAGTGCTCATTAAAATAAGAATCTAAAGTTTGGAGTTTATACTGTGCCTCACAGAGCATTCTTGGCTCTTCTGACTGTTGCCAACTGACAGCAGGAATGAAGCATAAAACGCAGTGTCAGAAAAGAGAAGTTACAAATTTCTAAATGTAAGTCGTGCTCTTTATGCTACACTTCAAATATAGGCCTTCCAGCATTTGTCCCCAGGAGCCCTGAACTAGGGAACAGTCACAAGCTCACTTAAGCACTATTAACACAGCCATTTCCTAGAAAGAGCACACATCCAAGCTGGGATTGTTTCTAAACACAAGGTGGCAGCATATGGACACGAGTATCTAACACCCATTAGTGCCATCTCTGTTGCACGAGTATGACACAAGCTGCTCTCTCTAAAGTTGAGAAATTATGCAAAATATATAAATCCTGCACAAAAGAACTTTAAGCATAATTCTTTCACCTGCTTGGCTATGCTTGCCCTCAAAAGTAAACAAAAACTATCACCATCCTAAAAGAAAAGTGGAAAATCCCTGTCACTTCCTGTGCTGGCAGTCACTGCAGTCAGGTAGCCAGCCTTTCTACTCCATGAACAGATGTCGTGCATTACAGTGACTTTCCTTTTTCTCTCTTAGAATCATAAAAGCCGGTACTAGAAAAAGCACAAAAAGCTGACCTAAACAACACACAAACAAAAAACCTAAACCCACTTCTTCTATTAAGCATTTCTGCTTCAGAAAATCACAGAATCACAGAAACATCCAGGATGGAAAAGACTCTCACGATGATCACCAAGTCCAACCTATATATAAAATGCCACATGTTGCCTGCTTCTGAGCATCTGTCTCCTTGAGATGGAAGAGCTTCTAAAACCCAGTTCACAAGAAGACTGTGTGGTTGGATATTTCTAATAAAATCTGTATGCATTTATGTCCTGTTAAATTAAGTTTAAACAAAACATCTCCTGGTAGATCAAGAAACATAATAGCAAGATGGCAAAATGTGTAGCTAGCACTTAGTTTTGAATCTCTCTTGTATCTTACTTATTCAGGGTAGCGTCAGTTTCGTTCTCTTCTGGAGCCAATTTCTGCTTAAAAAAAAAACCTCCCAATGGATAAAAAAAATATTTTTATATGCATTTGATAAACTCATACAGCCTCTTTGATGATTATGAGCAAAACCTCAGCTGTGCTGGCAAACTTCTGTTATCATAATTCCATCACCTAAGTGACTTTGAAGCAAAACAGACATCCATGCAGTGGGGAAATAAATGGTTATTACAACTCCCGGTATCATCTCCATCACATCAGTCAAATGGATTCCAAATCAACTGCACCAATGGTTGCTCAATTACTAGCCCCAGGGACACAGGACACAGGTAGTGTAGGATCCTCATGGAAAAAGCCTGGATCTTGTGACCAACAAACTCCAGCAGACTGTTTAGTAACACCACAGGAGACAGCAATTCAAGCTGGAAACACCTGTACTGTGAAAGAAGAAAGGCCTGCGGTAAGAAAGTGCAAGTCTGATGACAGGGAATGATTGAGGGGCAGATCCTCCTCAGCAGATGAAGTCTTTTTCACTGAAGGTACCACCTGAGGACAGGGACAATATCGTAAGAGAAAGAGCAGCAGACTGTGGTGATATGCAGTGCAATTATTTAGAATCATCAGGGACTACAGGAATGTTTAAAAATAGAAGGACCCTATACAGAAGGCACGGCCATCTTCATAAGATACACACAATCAGGATGCTGACATTTACAACACACACACACAAAAAGGCTCAGAATAATCACAGAAAAGCCAATCAGATTTTAAAAGCACATGGTTTGGATAACACACACACACAAAAAAACGTATTTTCCTAAGTACAGAACAGCATCCATCAAAACACAACAGTTCAATGGCCTTTTAAAAGCACCAAAATCCAGATTTCTACTACATGAGGCAGAGTTTCATAACAGCAGTTACCAAACTTCTTTAAGTTAAAAGAAAGTAGTGGCACAGCATTTTCTAGTTGACAGGCAAAATAATTCAGAGACATCCTATCAGTGATTCTGCTTTGTTACCCGTTAGGAAAGGTTAATAATAAATCCAAAATAATTATTCTGACAAAGGAGAAGGACAACATCCTGTAAAAAGTGGAAGTTATGCTAAGATGCAGAAAACAGATGTGGTTGTGCAGTGCTGTAGTGAAACACAATATGGTAGACCAGAAACATGGCTTGAGGAAAACAACTTGCAGACAGGAAGAGAGCTGATGACTCCTTTATCAGCCATATCAGGCTCTGTGAAACTACAAGGGAGTCCATAATCCCAGCTGACAGTCAAAACATAAGGAGGACACCAAAAGTGATTTTTGTACCTATTTTGTTTCAGATAACCTTTGGAAATGTTCCTGTGCTAAGAAGTTCTTTACAGGAATGGCATTACTGAACACTTTAAACTAAAGTGTCTGGGACAGATTACAGAAAGGACTAAGCCACCAAAATGAGTAACAGTAAGTCACTACACCGTATGGTGTCCCTTAAAATGCTTGAGATGAATTAATAAGCATAATGGCTGTGGTATTCTACCTCAATACCAGGGGCCTGAATGATACCGTATATAACAAATCTTTTTCTAAAGGTTTTAGAAAGCCTCAGGCTTATAAATCCTACATCAATTCCAGGCACGGCAGTAGAAGCATACTAGTCAAAGCTGACTAGAAGATTTACTGGCTACAGGAATAACTAGTAAGTGTAGGCAAAATATTGGCAGAGTTTATAGCAAAAGAAATTCATGCCTGACAAATCATTTAGAAGTATATGGAAAAATCAGTGAGCATGTGGACATCACAAGAAATTCACCTGATGTAGTCTATTAGATTTCCAGAAACAGTTCAGTACAGACCCTCACCAAAGGCTCTTGATCTGTATTGCATGGGAGAATAGGAATAGTGGTCTATAGAGAAGCAACTCATTAAAAGGCTAAAAGACCAGGCTGTGGGTCAGGAGTGGGGAGGAAGTCGACGGTATTTTGCTGCACTTTCCTACAGACAGGCTAAGGTAATTGTGCACTGTATCATTTCCAGTAAAACTCTTTATCTCAGCCCAGGGAGGGGGAGGTTTGTGAGAGAAGGCTGTGTTAACTCAAGACAGTGCTTATACACTGTACACACTAGGTATAAGCATCAGCCTCGGATATTTAAGAAAAGAGCATTTTATTAAGTCAAGACCACAAGTCAGTAACACCTATGAGTCAAGGTGATTGCTTTTTGTTGTTTCAGGGTTTTTTTTAACTCACTTTGAAGACTAACCTAGTTGAAAAGTTCTTGCTCCTATTTCATCCCACATTCACTTCAAAAAACATGATCTTCCTTACAGTTCTAACCAGCACTTATTAGAGCTACATTTGGTTAATGTACACAAATAAGAACATAGAACATTTAGCTCAAAAGTGACACAACCAGCCCTCTTCATCTCCACTTATAAGGCTGGAGAATTCTTGAGTCTACGGGGCCACAATTACAAAAAAAACCCTGAAAGGCACAGACATTTATACCAAAAAGTCAACAAATACAGTAGCTAATTATCATTTTGCTTTAAAGGGGAACAAAGACATTCTACATAAGCCAGCCTTCAATCACTCCATCTAGCTTTAGTCAAACTTGACAAGGCTGAGGGTATACTATATTAGGAGAATCTCTTCCAAGAGCATTTTTCAGTCCCCAGCTTCTAGTTCACAGTATACATCTGTTTTTCTCTTGGCGTTTCTTCAGCGCTTGCTTGGACATTAACAAAACCAGGCCCCTCTGGTCCAGACCTTTACAGCC
Organism: Tricholaema leucomelas; assembly: GCA_013400475.1. Classification (NCBI taxonomy): domain Eukaryota; kingdom Metazoa; phylum Chordata; class Aves; order Piciformes; family Lybiidae; genus Tricholaema lacrymosa; species Tricholaema leucomelas. Next base: position 741,501 of record WAAF01003013.1, on the reverse strand, counting down.
CCATAGGAAAGGCTCATGATCACGAGTATTTCTTCACTCCAGCATTTCTGCCTACGACTCTGTTTTCTTTGCTTTGCCAGGGCCCATGACCTACTTGGTAAGAGTAATTCAGAGTCAGAACAGAAATAGCTTTAACAGCTGCATTTCACTCACTTTATAAGGATTCTCCATTAGCATTTCCTGAACATTAACAGAACACAAAGGAACCAGCAACATAGTCCATTACAGATGACACTGGGATCTTTTAAGTATGCCTAAGCTGGTTTTTTGTCTCTTCATATCTATCTAGTGTAATTAAAGCAGAAACCAGTCACCTAAGTAAGGCCTGTCCACACTTCCTCATGGGAAACGCAGTTTATGGAAAGACTCTACAGAGGAAAAGCCCCGGTGGACAGGGGCACTAGCTTCTTCAGTAGCCCCCAGCTTTAAACTGCTTCCTACCTATTTCGGAGGCGTGTAGACAAAGCGACTCAGTCCCTGTTAAAGAAATCGCGACAGCAACCAGATGCAAGGGAACACTCCATGTCTACCTGCCTGCCTCCCTGCCCGCCCTCCAACGCTGCCCTTGGGAGCGCTGCCCTCAGACGTCTGCACAAAGCCGGGGCTACCCGAGGCCGCACCGCCAACGAGCGCACCAAAAAGGCCCTGGGCCCGCCGCTCGGCCCTGGCCGAAGGAGAGGCTTCCCTTGCCCGCAGAGCGCAGCCAGCGCTGGGCACAAGGCCTGCTAGGACAACCAGAGGAAGCAAAGAGGTCAGCTCCGCGGCGCAGTCCCGGGAAGGCGAGAGCAGGAAACGCCTTTTTTGGGCCGCGGAAGTGCCATAAAAGGCGCTGCGGAAACGCCAAATTTGGTGGGCACGGTTCCGGCCGCCGCGGGAGCGCCGCTTCCGCTCGGCCTCGGCCGCCCCTGTGCCGCGTGACGGGGCCCCGCCCGCCGGCGCGCTCCCGCGCTGCGCGAGCCGGCGCGGCGTGTCCCCGCGGTGCTCCGCGAGCGCAGCTGGGCCCGCGCCAGCGGTGACGCACGGCTCTGCCTGCCGCTAGTCGCCAGCGCCGAGGCCAGGCTGTAAATCACAAACAGCTGAGCTTCACTTCAGCCACATGGATCTTCTGACAGCGAAAAGCAAGAGGCCTTCCCTTGCCGTACCCCCGCGCTGCGCCTCCGGCGCGGCTTCGGCCCTTCGTTTGCACGGCAGGCGAGGGGTTTCCCCGGCCTGTGGCAGCACCTGCTGACTCCTTGGCAACAGCTTCCTTCAGACCGACTTAGCCTCCCAGTTAGACTAGAAACAAAATTTTTAAGAATCCAAAATCCCGCCTTGTTCGGACCAACGGCAAAGAAAAAAGATCTTGGAGGAAATGTGCAGACAATGCTTTGCGTACCCTGAAATCTGCATTCCTTTTATGCGATGAGGGCCGTGAAAAGAGTGAGAGAAAAAGATTTCATGTGGTTTTGTTATGTTATAAACAGGGAAGGCAAATGCAAAACAAGTAACTGCAGTTTAGAACAAATGTAAAGTATGAAATTAAGAGCACTTTGTAGGAAATGGTTATTACAGTTTCTTTCCAAACCAGAGACTCTGGTACCGGGCAGCTTCCTGCAATGAGATGCAATTCAGACAACTGATTCCCCCTGGTTGAATAGAAAATGGATTTGCCCCCTTGCCAGCTGCTACAGGCAAGCTACAGTGCACAGGTGCTGAGCGAGCCCTGCCCTCAGAACCACTGGCTTCACTACTCTCTTTTTGAATCAGAGTTAGCATGAAGCCAGCAGTAACCCTGCGTACCTGATTGAGTGCCTCTGGATATCACTGCAACTAATGGAGTGCCTGCGACGAACACAACTGTGGGAAACTGGAATTCCTCCTTTTAAAAGAAGGCTGCAGAAGAAGCCTTCCAGAGAAGGCCTAAAGAGGTGACTTGGAAGGGGAGGAGAGGGTTGAGGTGAGTTTCTGGAGGCCTGCACAAGTTGAAAGGGTCTTCTATCCCAAAACAGAGAAATCATGGGGCATGTAAGACCAGTGTTTCCTTTAGCTAGAGGGGCCTTGCAGGGGCAGTCATCTCCTTTGCAATTCTGCCTTGGCACCCACGGGCCAGTCTTGTATGGCAACGTGTCTAGCCAGATGTCAGAGACATGCCCAGCTGCTGGAACAAGTACTTTTGCTTTCATTTCTGTATAGCCCTGCAACTCTGCCTGACTTGGTCCACTGTGCACACAATGCATGCAAGAATACCTATTTTCTTTGCTGCCTTTTTTAGGTGTGTCAATTACCATCACTGATCATTTCTGTACAGTGCCCTGAAGACCCTGGGGCATCCTCAGGCTCATCAGACATTTCTTGAGAGCCCACTTGGTTAGTTTTTAGCACAACAGTAATTGCAGGAGGCTAGACCAGGAATTAGCAGAGACTAGCTTTAACTGAGTGATATCTTCACCTTCCTGAGGAGGCAAAATGGAGAGGAGGGAGTGCTGATCTCTTCTCCCTTATCCAGTGTCTTATCCAGTGACAGGGCAGGACATCTGTGAATGGTTCAAAGCTGCATCAGGGAATGCACAGTCTTGACATTAGGAAACATTTATTTTCCAAGAAGGTTGTCAAATGGAAGGCTTCCTGGAGAGGTGGTCAATGGTACATGCCTGTCAGTGTTTAAGAGGCATTTGGACAATGCACTTGATAACATGATTCAGCTTTTGATAAGTCCTGAAGTGGTCAGTCACTTAAACTGGACGATCGTTGTAGGCCCTAGGTCCCTTTCCATTGAACTATTCTATTCTAAACACCTGAATAGAGCAGTGCCCACAGATCAGAATGGGCTTGGGCTGACTCCAAGTGTTTACTTTGCTGCTGAGTTTGGAAACTGAAGGTAGGGAAAAAAATGTGGTTAGCTTTACATAATTTGCATCCTTCTTTGAAGCATCATATTTGAAAGCTGTTGTTCATTGTCTCATCTCCCATAAGTGGATTCTATGGCTTCTGACATGAGTTACATGCTCAGACAATGTGAAGCCACATATTCAGCTTGCCTAGTCAATCTGCCTTGGCTGGAGGCCGGAACCCCTTGGGCTGAAAAGGGCTAGTGTTTTTCTGTCAAAAGGCCCAGCTGCAAAGTCACTGTTAGCAGCCTGCAGACCGCACCCGGCACTGCAGGCACAAACCAGCACATAGACAATGCAGCACATGCCCTTACCCACAGCTTGTCCCAACCCGCTGAGGACAGTCCTGTCTGAGACACAACAGACTGGGATTCATCAAGGTCTGTATCTCCATCTCAGCCCCTCACAAGCCTAAACATTAGTGATTTGTAGAGAGACCACCTGAAAGGACTGGCATCAGAACCCTCCGTGCCTGCACCACCAGTTCTCACGGATACAAACTCCTCTGCACTTTGAACAGAGTTCACATACCCTCCAAAACATATTTCAAAGCATCATGTACTGAAATGCTTTCCTCCTGTAAACATCCCTACACATGTTATCAGGCCCATGCTCTTCTATGCTTTGTGTTGGGTCAAGGAGGAATTTATGAGAGCTCTCAAATCAGCAGGGCTACTTTCTGTCAGCCAGCCATTTTAACAGACCTTATTGTATTTCCAGCCTAGAAACTGCTCTATTATCTTACCATCCAGTAAGATTTCTGACTACCTATGAACACACAGTTCAGTTTCTATTTTTCTACTCTTATTTTTAACACTAAGAGAATTGCCTTTCTTCCTGAGATGGACTTGCATGCTTCTGGAGAAGCCAGAAAGCAGGAGGCACAGCTCCTTCAAAAGAGCAGATGATGCACCTCATGCAAGAACGGGTGTACTCCATCCATGCCTTTGCAAGCAACTGGACTTGAGAATGATTAGGCTCCCCTTTTCACCAAGTGCGTATTTCTCTGGGACACAAGCCCCAGTTGTTACTTACCAGCCACACAAGCAGTCAGAGTTGCAGCAGCAGAGTCTTCCTATGCAGCAACTTAAAGGAAAATGTGGAAGTCACATGATTTGATATTTTATTTATTTTTTTCTGAGGAGTATTTTACACCAAATATCCCATTGGCAGGAAAGCGCATTCAATGTGTTTAGAAGCCAAACAGTCACTTTCATTTTAACAAACACAATTACCAAGTAAAAATAAACCACAAAATAATAAACTGCATGTTCATAACATACAAAAATTGCTGCCTACTCAGTAGGTAACTACAACATTCCGACTCCTGAATATATATATATATAAATTTACATTTTGGTAACAAAAATAGACTTTGAGAGGTGTGGGGGGTTTTTTGCTTACATTCCATCCCCCAGGGCTTTCTCATGCTCCCCTCCCCACCCATTCCCTGTTCTTGAGTAACATCCCTTTCACTTTAAGGCAAGATGCAAAGCATCTGTTCACACATATGCATGACGTCAGCAAGGCTTCACAAAAAGGCACCAAGACTTGTAACTTCAAAAACAAAACTTCTGCCACATGTGAGTGTCTCATCAGGTGATATTTACATAGCATCACTCTAACATGCTCAAATACAGTAAGTGCTGTTCCCAAAGAAGTTTGAAACTTATTATAGCATTGTCACTGAAATAGAACTAACATTTACAAAATATGGCCCTGCAAACTCCAAATAATACAATATGGATATGCGAAGATTTTCCACATCAATAGTACCTAAAGGAAAGCAAAACCATGGCACATGTACAATTTACATCAGCTATATACTTAATCAAAAGTCCTTTCTTCCTAATAAAAGACTATTGTTTACGGGGGAAAACATACTGAACTTATATCCACAGTCCATGCAAATTAAGTCATTCAACAGAGGTGGAGAACGTAAACGGCAGTTGTTTCAGGCAGCTGAAGTTCAAAGAAAAGTTAAATAGCCTTGCAACGCATGATGTTGGGGGAGTAGTTGGAGACTCCATGTCTGATAATACCAATGGAAAAGGTGAACTCTCCTGTTCCAGGAGGTAATCTCAGCATATCTCAATTGTCCTTGGAGAAAAGGCTGACGTCATGTCTGAAAGTGCTGAGGTCACCTGTGAGCTGAAATTGTTGGTGACCCCTGGAGATGAGAAGGAGGTGGCCACTTGGGTCTGAAAAGTGGCAGTGCCAGATGGGTAAGTGGTTGCTATAGAAGGAGATGGGAACGTGGTGTGTGCAGGGGAGGGATATGAAGAGGGAGTAGGGGAGGAATACACCGTGCGCACTGGAGAGGGGTAAGTGGTGGCAATGGAGGAAGGGTATGATGTAGTCACAGAGGATGAGTAGGCAGGAACTGGAGAAGCAGTTGAGACTGGAGCTGCCTTTTCCACTTTCTTGTCCTTCTGCCTAAGGTGGATTTTAGTGTGTCTCTTCCTCTCATCACTTCTGGCAAACTTTCTGCCACAAATGTCACAGGCAAATGGCTTCTCTCCTGTGTGCGTGCGGATGTGCGTAGTCAAGTGGTCACTCCTACTGAAGTTCCGCATGCAGATGCGGCACTGGAAAGGTTTCTGTCCCGTGTGGATGCGAATGTGCCGCGTTAGCTCATCGGACCGCGAGAACCTCCGGTCACAGGATTCCACTGGGCAGGCATAGGGTCGTTCGTGAGGAGGGGTCTTGCTAGGACGGTTTGGGTATTTCCTCATCCTGCTGGGCTTGATCAGCTGGGACTGATAGTTAGTGTTGAGAGTCTTCAATTCTTGGGAGCCAGTCTGAGTAGCAAATGCTTTAATAGTGGACAGTGGTGTAAGGGAAGGCTGCTGTGCTCTGGTCTCAAGGGCTGGGAAGGGCTTCTGATCAGCTGGAACAAGACTGAGCTCACCCTGTTGCTGAGGAAACAGGTAATCCGGGATCATTGGCACCTGAAAGTTGGTTTTAGCAGTTGGATAAGCTGGAGGTGGATATTGGATGGGTGCTCCAGAGGGGTTGGAAAAGGGCTGGGATTGCGGTTCAGGGAAAATGTCAGAGCTAGAATTGGGAAAAGTTGGTGCAGCCGAATAAATTGGACTGTTCTCGCTGGCTTGGACAGAACAGCTCAGAGGGGGGCTCTGCGAAGAAGAGGACGGCGATGATGAAGGCGTAGAGGTGGGGGGTGCATTAGCCATGCCCACCAGCCCACTGACGAGGCTGAAAAGGGGTTCTGGCCATAAGGTGTTACTACTGTTGGGAGCCGGCTCTAGGGAGAAGCGCCCCGTGTATGTTATTGGTGGCAGTCGCGTCGTTTGGTTGGGGTAGCTGGTTTCTGGTAGGGTTTTCTCGTTGTTCAGAGAGATCTCGGGAAAAGTGTCTGAAAAGAGAGGAATAGCGATTACTTCCAGCAGCCACACTGCAGCTGTTGCCTGTACTTCGCAAGCCATCCCCATATAGCGCAGCCCCAGATCCTTGCTTCTGGTTAATTAATAAATGAGCTTCACATATTGCAGCGCCACTGGCATCTCTCCAGCGGCAGCTAGCTCGGGGCCGCTGACGCACATAGGAGAATCCCCCCGCACAGCCGCTGGGACAGGAGCGCCGTTGCAGCGCGGAGTCCCCGCAGGCGCCACTGCCCCCGCAGCAGACCGGGACTCCCCGCCCGCACGGGCGAGGCCAGAGCGCTTACCTGCGGCAAGGTGCTCGAAGTGCTGCTCCCCGGGCTCCCCGGCGGCGCCGAAACCTGCGCTCTCGGGCGCCCCGGGGGGGGCAAGGAATTGCGGGCCACCGCCGCTAAGCATCATCATCTCCTCCAGCTTGGGATAGTGAGTATCCATGGCGGGAGGCGAGTGCGGGAAAGCGCCGAAGGGGTCGGAGATCTGCAGCGGGGGCAGCAGCTGCATCTCTGCTTTGGCCGCGGCCATGAGGGCGCCGGGCTCGGGCTCTGACGGCTGGTGGCGCTGCCGCCGCAGGCCCGGCGGACGGGCCGGCTGTGGAGAAGCGGCCGTCGCCTGCTGCGTGCCCTGCGCCGCGGTCGCCCCGGCGCTGCCCGCTGAAAATGGTCGGCTCCCCGCCCGCCCGCCCGGGGCTCCCCCGGCTCTGCCCGCTGAAAGCGCTCGGCTCCCCGCCCGCCCCAGAGTCGCCTCTATATATGGGGTCCCACCGGCCGCGGCCCGCCCCAAGTCCTGACGTACATGGCCATATATGGAAAGCAGGAAGCCCTTATATGGATGCGGGCTGGAGGACCCCGCCTGGCGCCAGAGCCTGGTGCCGGGGAAAGCCAGGCCTTGGGGGCCTCGCACGCCCCGGGCTGGGAGCCCCGTGCTCGCTGTGGGCCTGTTCCCCACTATGGGCACCGCCGCCGCAGCGCTACCGCACTGCTGTCGGTCCCAGAGCGCGGGGTCCCCGGCCCCCGCCCTCCCCGGCCAGCCCGCCGGAAGCCCCCGCCGCACTTTCCATATTAGGAAACAACCTTATAAGTCTTGGTTCCGGCGGAGGCTTCCCGTTCCTTATTTGGCGATTCCGGCCCCGGGAACGGGGGTGGGGGAGCGGGGAGGCCGGGCGCAGGAGCCAGGTTGCTACCGGGACGCGCGCGCCGCCCCCGTGCCGCGGGAGCGCGCGGAGGCCCCGTGCCACGGCGGCGCAAGTCTGCTGCCAGGGCTGGCGGCACGGTCTCGGGGAGCGCCCGGCAGAGCCTCACCGCCGCAGAGCTCCCGCTTGTACCCGCCCTGTCCGTTCCGCTCGCAGCGCTAGCCTGCCCACGGTCTCCGCGGAGGGGCTGTGCGTCGGCGGCTCACGGTCAACGGCGCCGCGCGCTTGGCAGCCTCGGAGCGAAGGAGTTTTCTGGGCGCTGACAGCGCGCCCCGGGCGGGGGCTGCCTGTTCTAGAGAAATGGGAATCTCTGGGGCTCCGGAGGCCTGCCGAGAGCCCCTTGCTCTACTCGCTCCAGCCGAGAGCCAAGAAGCTCTAACCCGCAGTAACAAACCCAAACTGTATGCGCCTCCGTCCCACAGCGGAGAACGAGGCACCGCTAAAGCCAGAGCCCCAGCCACCGCACGGCCGCAGCCGCCTTTAACTACGGTGCGACAGCAGTGACAGCGCTTGGGACCCTGCTCTCGCACTCTTAGGGTTGTCCCTTGACACGGTCACGGCCCCTTCCTGCCTGTCCTCCTCGCAGATGCGGGCTGCTCCCAGTACTGGCTCCGCACGGAACTCAGAACCGCGTACGGAGGGGCCGGGAACCCGGGCTCCTCGCCCGAGGAAAGACGCACGGTGCTGAGCTGCGGGAAAGGACTTCCCGGACCAGAGGGAGCCTCCCGCGCTATAAATAAGCGCTCGACGAGGCCCCCGCCCCGCCCGGGCGGCCTCGCTGCCGGCGCGCCGCGGGGCTCCCCTGGCGCCGGGCCAGACGGCACCGGCGACGCAGTGCGGCCGCAGAGCGCGTGCGCGGCGGCCAGGGCTTCCCCGCAATGCGCGGAGCTCCGTGGGCGGTGCCTGGAGCAGCAGCCCAGATTGTGCTTCGGCGCGGACGGCGCCGGGGGCTCCGCTGGGACCACTGCGGCTCCGAGCTCTGGCGCGCCCGATCCGTTCGGCTGCTGCGCAGAGCTTGCCGAAGTCCCTGCCCGCCGCCCGCTGCTCCATGCTTTGTCGCGGCCGGCGCTCCCTTCGCTGCAGACACGAGGGGTAACCACAAGGCGCGATCTCCTGGCCAGCCCTGCTCGCAAGCGCTCGCTCCGCTCATGGTCCAGCCTGTCCGCAGCTTCCACGCCTTGTGGCCTTGCCCCCCGAGAATGCGCAAAGCGAGGCCGCACACCTCGGCCGCCAGGCACTTATTTTTGCTGTGGGAAGGCGGTTGTGTAGATCACAGTGCTAGGCTCTGTCGTCTTTGTGATGTATAGTCAAGTTGCCAGCAACGGCAGGGCTCTATCTGCCGACTTACAGAAGATTTAAACCTGTTACATGTACTCTTTTACCTGAGCTTTTACAGTTAGGTGTCTTGTCAGTAATAACATGCAGTGCCTTCCGCACCGATGCATTCCAACCCTGAAATCATTTACGGGTTGCAGCCAGGCAATGCCTCTGGGAGAAATGTAGAAAGCTCTCACTTATGTGCAGCTTGTGCTACACAATGGCAGCTAATACACATCTGTTCTCTGGTACTCACTCTTTATGGGGAGAAATCTTAGCGGTTTTCAAATGTCAGTGCACTAGGCCAAAGCTCTACTTGGTTATTTGGTGCTTTTCATTTGTTAAAACAAGTTCAAATCTCTGCCGAAGGTTTTGAGAAGTCCCATACATAATGATTACAACTAATGTCTGATTTCCACCCACCTCTCACATTTTGAAGCCTTGTTAGGGGACAGTAGCTAATGCTGTAGAAAGTTAGACATCTTCAGTAAACCAGAAACTGAGATTCTCATTGCTGTGAGTAGAGCAAGCATGACCTGCAGAAGCGGATTTACCCTACCTCATTTATATACTTGTCCTTAATGAATTGGGGTTTTCTATAGAAACATCTCACAGATGAGAAAGCTTCTAGATACTTTTTTTCTGCATCCAGATGTAGCCTCTTTGACAGCTAAAAATTAGCTGAGATAAATTCTGGGTTTTGTTTGTTGTCTTAGTAGAAGTTAATACAAACTTTTATATTCAGCTCATGTAACTCACAGTGGTAGGATTTTTTTAACTCTTTTTTCCTGGACACTTGTGTGTGTGTGTGTGGTTTTGTGCTAGTAAAAACATCATGGTACCTTAACAAAAGGTTTCCACATAATTATGGCTTTGTCTCTCACTTATTTTTCATAACTGCTGCTTTTCACAACCACAGCTTACTTCCAGGCCTTGCCAACCTATTTTATGACTAAAAGTGTTCAGTGTTACCCCTAGGCACTGGATACAACTGAGTTAAACTCTGAATACATAAAAAGCTGACCATCTTTACTATATTAGTAATCTGTCTGGTGTTCTGATAGACATTCTCTTTTAATTTGAGACACTTTTCACTTTATCCACAAAGTTTCCTGGTGTCTGGAATGCACACTGTCTTTTAGTGAAGTCCCGTCATTTTCTCCCAGGGATGTTGGTTTTGCTTGGATGTGTAAGAGTAACAGCAACAATAATTTCTCTAGGTCTCTCACTAGTTCCTGGTTGTCTTTATCCTAAACCTCTAATTATTTTGTTGTGTTCTCTCTGTTTCTCTTGGGTACTGTTTTTAATATCCCAGGCAGTAAACCACGTTTACATAGATACCCCCTATAAAAGGTTTTCTTATTCTCTAATTTTATCATTGTCTGTTATGATGTATTATTCTGTAAACCTGAAGAGTCAGGAACCAGAAACAGTCTTTCAGCTTTTTAAAGAAATGTTGCAGTGTTCTTTTCTTCCCTCTCAATTGCTCAGAACAAAGCTGTGTTATTTTAATGTATTGTGCTGTGGGGCATTCTACAGATACTTTAAACTTAGCACTAGTTTTGCTTTCTGTGGAGTTATATTCATTGCAATAAAACTCTAGCACGTTTAGATAGGGGCACAGAGGGAACAGATACAAATGCATTCATAGTTTAAAATGAAAACAAACCAACCCAAACACTTAAATTTTCATTCCTGGGAGGAATGAGAAAGAGATTTTTTTAACAGCACTTTTAGAACGCATGGCTTTATTCTAATGGCTGAGACAGATGTCGCCGTGCTTGCTGCAAATGTTTTTACCCCGTTCTGGTAGACGACTCTCGGTTCTGCCACCAGCCCTGACGAGTCAGATCCGCTGTCTGCAGCAGGATTCTCTATCCACAAGAGGGAACTCTTCCCTGTGATTACTGGAGGAGCTGGGCGTGGTCTACAGACATTAAATAGAGCAGGGGTTGTGTAAGAATCAGGTTGGCTGGTTGATTATTATTCTTGCTCTCTCAGCCATTATAGCTGACCAGAAAGGTGACGTCACCAATTTCCCTCTGAAAGCTAAGGCAGCTGAGGGCTTTTCCCTCAGGCTTTTATGCTCTGATTTAAACAAATCCTTTAAAAATATTTCACTTGGGATGCATGATTAAATGGACTTCAAAAGCTTCTAAAGGTCGTGTCATTGTGGAATTGCTGTACACTGTTTAAAGTATTCAAACATTTCCCCAGCACCTAAGAGAAAGGCATAAAGTTTCAGCACACTCAAAACATAAGATGAAAAGCATCATATTAAATTACAAAGCTTCCATTGTCCATTTTTATTATCATGTTTGGTCCTCTCCCAAGTCATTGCAAGCCTTGTTTCCTACAGGAATCTAATAGTTCTTTCCTTCTTGGGCTGCAATATATGAAGTCAGGTAGAAATGCACTGTGAACAGAAAGGCTGCAAGCACTTCGATGGATAACTATGAGCCTGGAGTTCTTACAGAAAGCAACTACCTCTGGAGATTATGGAGTCCGACCCCCTTGCCAAAGCAGGTTCATCTAGAGCAGATCACACAGGAATGCATGCAGGCGGGTTTTGAAAAGTCTCTAGTGAAGGAAATGCCACAGCCTCTGGGCAGCCTGCTCCAGCACCCTCACAGCAAAGGAGTTTTTTTCCTCATGCTGGGATGGAACTTCCTGCGTTCCACTTTGTGTCTACTGCCCCCTTGCCATAGCACTGGACATCACTGAAGAGGCTGGCCCTGTCTTCTTGATACCTGTAGCCAAGCACTGTTATTAGCCTACATAATTAAATGTTCTTTTAAACAATTCTGCCTTGTGTTGCCACATTTGGAAAGTGGGATCCCAATGCAGCAGGCTGTGTGTGATTTTTAGGTATAAAATTAGTCATGGTGGGTTTTTTTGCATTCTGAGATCCTCGGGGCATAGCCTAATAACGTACCGATTTACATGCTCCAAGTGAAGTGTGCACTTGAGCACCTTTCTAAATTACAGTCAGTGTGAAGCAAGGCTGCAGCATTTGTTTTTAAATAACATAACAAATGAGAGCTGCAATGAGGACAATTACTGTCTGTCATGCAAATACTGAAGTGCTGTGATTCAGCCTGACTGCAAAAGGTTTGGGAGTTAGGTAGTAAAATACTAGTAATGCATCACAGAAGTAACTATGAGCTCTTAACTATTATGCTTTTCTCCTTCACCTGGTATATCTATGCAGAATACTCTCCCTCTTGCTGTGATGGTTCACTAACAGAACAAAAGCAATTGGCTGCTGCACCCTGAAGATGTTATACAAGGATGGCAGCTTATTCCTCTCATGATCTGGTTCATTTGGTTTGTTTAGGGCTTGCTTTTTTTTTTCTCTCCACTCTCACTGCAGTGCTGGATAGGAAGTAGCTTGAGAAGATGGTTGTGTTATTACAGCAGTCTATGTCATATTTTTTTCAGCCTATAAGAAGAATTCAGGAAGTGTAAATTTCATCTCATCTTGGGTGACTGTCTGGTAACTAAATCATAGTAGTGAAGGGAGATTCTACCTCATCCTGCAGAGGCAATTAATTGGCATTCACTTCACAGCAGCAACCCACCAGCCACAGACACAGTACTCTCTCACATGCACTGTTGTTTGTAAATGGTCCTTTGCTTTTTTTCTTGCGTACAGGTGTATTTTCTTCTCCACTACTCAGGTTCCTATGGTGTTAGTACATGCTCAGGTATTGTATGCACACACATACATACCCCATTGCATATCTACCTATCCACACAACACAAGTTTTTTTTTGATTACCTAAAGAAAGCCAAAGCATACAACAGTTCAAAGGCAGATCTCTAACCTGCTCATCCTGTGAAGGTAAAAAGCAGCTACAAACTGCAGAATATCATGCAGTGATCACAACAGCTACAGTCACTCCAGCAAATAAAGTAGGCCAAGGCCAAGACTCCTCTGGAGAGTCCATCCCCACCTCTGTTCTCCCTCTAAATGAAAATAGGATGGGTTTCTCCCAGACTATTAGAGACACCAGTCCCTGGGCTGCATGACTCACATGAACTGTGCTTGGGCTCACAGTGTGCTCTGCAGAGCAAGCTAATGACTCTGAAGTGTGGACAGCAAAGGAGCTGTGCCAAGTGCATGACCCAGCTAATAATGGTCTTAACTGTATGGGAATCCTACATCTTTTTGTAATACCTAAAAAGAGGAGGAATCACTTTTTAATCCGTTTAAAGTTCCTGGATGCATCTCTTAAGAGATTAAGTCTGTCACTTAGAGAATAGTTGCCTTCAAGTCTTAAAATTGCCATTAACAAAAAAAAAATGGCTCTTCCTAAAATAAACATGGGTTTTATTTTGTTGTGCTTCCCTATGGAGCTAGCCAGGATGTATAAAACCTATCTTAAATAAGTCAGGATGAGAGTTTAATGAACGTTTGAATTAAGATTGATAAGAGTATATAATGGATTTCCTGAGTAGGAGCAACAGGTCAAGATGTCAAATATTGACAACTATATTAATCAAAAACATTCCAGTTATTCTGACTTTCCTCATGGGTGTTATCAGCATTCATCCTGTATTTGATGGACTGGTGTATGGAGTAAACAAGNTCAGGTAGTTCTAGACAGCAATGAGGTCACCCTTCTGTTCTCCAGGCTGCACACCCCCAGCTCCCTCAGTCTCTCCTCACAGGGCTGTGCTCCAGGCCCCTCACCAGCACTTCACCCTTCTCTGGACACATTCTGGTACCTCAACATCTCTCTTCAATTGAGGGCCCCAGAACTGGACACAGTTGGTTAGTTTCCCCACATTTTAATTCTATAGCAATTAAAAATGCTGTGCCAGATACTTCTTTGAATCAAAAGAGATTTTAAAATTCACATACTGCCAAATGCCTTTGCTCCTCTCACTTATTTTACATGTTTTTAAGGAGAGTCCGTCTATATTTTTATCTGGCAAATACTACGCATCCCCCCCCCGGTTTGCTTTCATGAGTGCTGATATACACACTGCTGCAAACACCTGTGTGAACATCTGTAATGTTTTGACCACCTACAACCCTGCACTGGAATAGATGCTCTGCTCTTACTACATTCTTGCTTTTAAATCAGGCCTTCCAGTGGTCTTGCTATCATCTGCAGTGACTGCTAAAAGTTCAAGAAGCTGCAGCCTTTTTCCTCCTCCAGTTTTAGTATACTTTGTTTTATCCATAACTGTCCCTTAAAATTGTGCACATCTCCTGTATTTCTTGCACAGTTTCCAGGTAAGGAGACAGTTTTGTTTCATTTCACCCATTCCTCAAATTCCCATTTACTTCTTTTCCTTTAAAAATACAGAATAAAGTGTGATGGGGGGAAGGGGAAAGAACTTCCCTTAGGAAGCAAGTTGTAGTGAATCTAAGCTTGCATTTTCTGTGTGTGTCAGTGCTGCTTCTGGCTCAGTATCCATGGAAACCTGATTTCCCATCCTACTGCAAGAATTAGTTGAAGATCCCAAACCACTTGTTCAGAGAATCACTATGATATAATTCACGTGAGGCTATCAGGCTCAGTCTATTATCTCAGATGCTCTTTTCACTACTTTTTATCAGAACAAATGGTTGAATTAGCTTTCATCAATTTACCAAAAAAAAGCCATCTAAATCTTTACCTCCCCAAACTAGGGCACAGCACATAAAGGCTACACCTCAGAAAGCAGTGATTTCTAAAGAAGCTTGGCCAAAATGCCAACAATAGGAAATGGCACACGGTTGGGAGCACTCTACGCACATCTCTTTTCCCACATCATACACTGAGCTCTGTTTTTCTTCACCCATGTTACAGATGGATTGATTAGCTTGCAGGAAAGTCACTGTCCGCTCTTCAGCATCAGAACATACCTTTCTTTTCCATCGTTCATTCCATTCTAGGATATAACATGCAAAGCTTCAAAGAAAATAACCCAAAAGGGGCCAAATTTCTCTGAAAGCTTTCTGTTGATTACAAACATAAGCATGTCAGGTTCCCACAAAGCCTGCCCCTGGATCACCCATCACTGGATATACAACTTTGCACTTTCCTCTCACTTTTATTTCCTGCTTAATTCCCTAGCTTCTCTCCCCATTCCCTTTATTTCTCCCTGACCTCCAAACAGTCTTCTCTACTCAGACATTGATTTTCTCCATTTTCATCTTTCTGATAACTTTGTATTTAGCAGCTAGTCCTTTTGTAACCATGACAACTACATCATGATGTCAGCATAGGATCTCACTACTATCTGAGGAACTGGATCTCATTAAATGCAAGTAATACTGCTTAAGCTGACATTTAGTGCCGTGTATCCAGAGAAGGAGCTTTGTTTGGAACATTCTATATTTTGTCTGAGTCAGGAAAGCCTCAATATCAGAAATATGAACCTAGGTTGGCTGTACTATGTAGCTGAGGTAATGCAGCAGTTGTGTCCCAAGGGTTTTTTGGGGGGGAAAAGTTTGAAGTTTGCCATGGGAACAACAGGAAATTTCTTGGGCTTGGCCCATTTCTTGGGCCTGGTCTCTGGCCTGGTCTGGCTAACATTGCTTCCAGAATTCTTGCAATTGCAGGTGGGTAGAGAAGGGAAGGAAAAGCAGTCATTGTTTCCTGAGATTGTTGTAGCGTTATCATTTTCCAGAATATTCTGACTTTGAATTATCAAGTATGCTGTACAACAAACCAAATGCCTGAACTGAAATCTGATAAAATCCTGTATTTTATATGTGTTGCAGCCAAGAATTCCACAAATCAGCAATTACAGTGTTAAAAACTCCTATGCATTTAGAGACAAAAGGAGCAAAATTCACTTTTTCTTATTCCCAGAGTAAGCCCAGGGAATTAATTTTCATATTATATAAGAGTTTAACAATACCTCCTCTTCTAAAGAGAACAGGAGGAAATATAGTGTGGCTATACTGCATTCACTCTCTTAACCTTCCCATTTGCATTCCTGACTTATTTTTAGATATTCAACTTCAATGGTACATGAACAGGAGGGTTTGGGGTTTTTTTTGCATTGCCTTCAAGAACATTTTAGGTACACTGGAAAATAAATGTTACAGCCATTTTAGTTAGCTAATCTCCTGCCCTACCTCCTCTCAGCATGTTATTGTTCCTGAACATATATCATTTATCTTTTGTTTATTTTCCAAGGTTGATCTGTGCCAAAAATTCCAAAATAAAACATAGGGTTTGCTTCAATGAAAATTTGAAGGTAAAAATTACTTCAGTCTATTGAAAGATAAACCAGTGTTTAAGTATACAGCTAGTTTAAAATTGCCACCTCCTGACAGGAAAAGTTTTACAGTAGGAGAGTGTAGACTTAGGGGTTTTACTAAGCCCAGCTTGTAAAAGCTGAGGAAAGAAGTTAATAAACTACACCACTAGAGGCAAGGGTCCCTTCAACCTCACAACTGAACCTGGACAAATCTGGACTGTATCCTTATCCTCATCTTTGGTTTGCTTAAACTGCTCTGTTACTGAGGACTAAAGAGGTTTTATCCTAGGCTGAGCATGAACTATGCAATCAACTTGACTAAAAGCTCATTGCTGCTTCCTCATTAATATGCCAGAAGGCCTGTGTGACATTTCTATGGAATGTCTCCATTCTCTTGAGATTGATGATTCAGTGCAGAGCTGCTTGGAATTTCTACCAAACTTCATCCCTCCTCACTTCTCAAATGGCTTCCTTTTACTAGCCTGTCAAGCTAAACTAAAAATAATTGCTTTGTGTGCAATAACAAGGGGAAGGATGGAAATTTCACAGCACAATGTATTAGGCAGCCCACTAGAAAGAAGGAGCTGCATTTTCAAGAGCAGTGTGAAATGTATCCTCCATGTTTAACTCTTTTTTTTCTGCAGCTAGAAAAAAAACCAGCCAAATTTTAAGATGCATAATGAGTAATACTCAAGATAAAGGAGTCATCAGTTAAGATCTCTGTAGGGTCACTTTGATGAACTTCATTCCTTACTTGAACTCTTTCATGAAACTACAGCAGGGAAAAAGCTGTATTTAGAATAGCTTTTGTTAGTAACTGGCAGAACAGACATGAAAGAACTGAAAGTCTCAAAGCCACTGTAAAACCACAGGCTTATTTTGGTTTTCACAACACTGCAGAGTTTAGAGATTAGTCTCACCCACCTCAAATACCGTGCCCAGTTCTGTTGTCTCCATCATAAGAAGCGCACAGAGCTGTTGGAGCAAGTCCAGAGGAGGGCCACAAAGGGCTGGAACACCTCTGCTATGAGGATAGGCTGAAAGATCTGAGGTTGTTCAGCCTGGAGATGAGTCTGGGTGGACCTTACAGCTGCCTTCCAATATCTGAAGGGATCCTACAGGAAGGTTGGAGAGGGACCGTTCATAAGGGCGTCTAGTAATAGCACAAGGGGGAATGGTTTGGAGCTGAGGGAGAATAGGTTTAAAGTGGATCTTAAGAAGTTCTTCAGTACAAGGGTGGTAAGACTCTGGAATAGGCTGCCCAGAGAGGTTATGGATGCTGCCTCTCTGGGAGTGTTTAAGGCCAGGCTGGATGAGGCCTTGAGCAGCAGAGTCTAGTAGAGAAGCATCCCTGCCTATGGCAGGGAGGTTGGAGTAGGTGATCTTTAAGGTCCCTTCCAACCTAAGCCATTCTATGATATGACATAAAATTATATTAGTCTCCCTCACAAGCAATTTTGGAAGGAGAGAAACAGAGCAATTTTATTAAGAACATTTACTACATTTAATTATAGACCCAGACTTTTAATTTTCTGAGATAACAATTATATTGAGAAAGAGCTAGAAAGGTAAAAAAAATGCTGCTGAAGAAGAACAGAGTAGAATATTTTAAGGCCTTTTCAGAGTCATTATTGAATTATATAATAAACCCACAATTAATGGAAGTCAAGATGCATTGTAAAAGCTGCTGAACATTGTTTTTCGTACCTAAGAAATCTACAATACTTAACTGCTGCATTCTGTTTGATTTCAGGGATACAGGATGACATCACCAGAAGGTTAAAGAAAAATCATGGCAATAAATCATTTAGAAGAAAAGAAAAAAGGCATTTTGAAAGTACTATCTGCCAAGAAGAAACAATTAATCACGTGGAAAGAAGTCTAGGAAACATTATGTACTTAGCAGTAAGAAATCATTGGATCAGTATTTGACATATATTAGGGTATCAAGAAGCCATTCTGCTTTTAAGGAGTCTATGTTCATTGTTGAATACTTCTGCAACAAAACCAGGCTCAGGCAAGATGCACAAAATTCAAAGCAGGGAGTATTTTATATGATGACATTTAAAGGTGTAGGTGTGCAGTAGTAAAGTAGCACTTCTATGTCCACAAATCCATCTGAGATGTGTGACTGAGATGCATGCACTACAGGAATGCCAGCATTCAATCAGAATTAAATGAGTAACTTAAACTAAACAACATAGTCAATTATTTTGTGTCATTCTGAACAGGCCAGGTCCAGCTGTCATAGTCCTAATTGTTTAACATCTTCCTTTGAGTTATTTCTTCAGGGTGACTGTTTTCTTCCACCACAGGCATGTGTATATCTGTGTAGGTGACTTCAGTCAGTGTATGTTCCTCTTTGTTGTACCTATGTGCTGATTGATGAAGCTTTGCCTCCCTGCTTCTCGCTCTTGCTTTTTGACTGCCTGGAAATCTAGCAGAAATTGTAGCACAGGAGTTGGTTCACTTTCTGAGATAAAATCCACCTTTGGTGGGACTGTGTTTCCTTTTTGAGAGCTGGGTGAAGGCAAACCTTATGAAATTCAGTAAGGGCAAGTGCAGAGTCCTGCATCAGGAGAGGAATACCACCAGGCATCAGTACAGGCCGTCCTGCTGGAAAGCAGCTCTATATGGAGAAAGACCTCAGAGTCTTAGGGGACAGCAACTTATCTCTTGGACAGCAATGTGCACTTGAGGCCTAAAGGGCCAACAGCATCCTGGGGTGCATCAAGAGAAGTGTACTCAGCAGGTCTATGGAGGTTAACTGCCCCTTCTACTCTGCCCTGGTAAGAACACACTTGGAAGGCTGTGTCCAGTTCCAAGCTCCCTAATTCAAGAGACACAGGGATCTGCTGGAGAGGCCAATGGAGAGCTATGAGGATGACTGAGGGACATCTCTGCTATGAAGACTGAGAGACCTGGGACTGTTTAGTCTGGAGAGGAGAAGGCTGAGAGGCGATCTTAACATCTATAAATATCTGAGAGGTGGGGGTCAAGTTTCAGTGGTGCCCAGTGACAGGATAAAGAACAACAAGTACAAGCCAGGAGGTCCCACCTCAACACAAGGAAATACTTCTTTATGGCGAGGGTGACAGAGCATGGGAACAGGCTGCCCAGAGAGGCTATGGAGTTTCCTTCTCTGGAGACTTTCAAAACCTGCCTGGACGTGTTCCTGTGTGGCCTGCTCTAGGTGATCCTGCTTTGACAGGCAGGTTGGACTCGATTCCTGGAGGTCACTTCCAACCTCTAACATTCCATGATTATGACAGCTTTTTCTGCAAGCAGAGCACAGCACCATTTGCAGTGTCTTTTACTATGATGATGGCAGAAGCTCCATAGCAACAGCATGTATGAATTCGTACTAGAACCACATTGCTCCTGTACTGTCTAACAGGAAAACTGGTTTTGCTATGTCTAATCACAGTTATTCAGTTTGTGTGCTGAAGAATTTATTCTGATTGAGGGAATAAAGTTTTAACTAAAAAGCTATGTTTATCTGTCCATTGTCAGTACGAGGTTTCACTGTTTCAGCTTTATTGGAATTTAGAATGACAGTTTCTCTGGTGCTAAGAAGCTGGACCTTTTGGCTCCCCTCAGCTGAAATTCACTAATACACAAACATGGACAAAAACTGTTTGTAGAGTTTGAGCAAATATTCCCTGAAATGATTCATTTCTCTTGCAGAAACTCTGATCCTTTTCTTTACATGCACCCACTTCAAAAGTGTCTGCACTCCCTTAACACTACCCAAGAAATGCTTTTCACAAAGTACACGCTGAAAGAGATTAGACAAAAAGCAACCAAATGTCTGGGCACACTTCTATGCAATGTAATTATTAATATGCCTTTTTAAGATCAAAACCACCATGGATATACTGTTGTACCCCTAATTCTGCCACCTAACAGCTGATCCTAAGAGGCTCTATCATGAAACTTAAGTGTTTCACTGATCATCGCCTGTAGCATGATCCATTAGAAAGAACATGAGACCTGATTTGACATGTGAACTCAAAGGCAGAAGCACAAATTATCATACTCAAGACAACTCATTGCTTTGTATCCTTGTTTTCATTTCAGTCCCTGTTTTATGTAGCCAAATTACATTTATGATTTAGAAACAATTATAATGGTTCCTGTATGCCCCCTCCAATTAACTAGAAGACAAAAAGCACACCAGCTCTGAACAGGTAACTGTACTCCCACTGCATGGAAAGCCAGCCTGAGAACTGCACACATCTCCTACTGAATGGGCAGAGTTTTGTTTCAAAGCTTCATGGTTATTCATGTTATTAACTAATGACAGCTCTAGTGACTCAACACCATAAACCAGGATGAATGCTGCTGGCCAGATAATCACCTCTGGGCTCCAGAAGGATTATCTCCATCTCTGTGCTAGCAGATTAAGCTGCTTGCCAACCATCTTTAACCTATTGCCCACAACTCACAAATTCAGTGGTACTTTACATTTGAGCCTGCTAACCCAGGAGGAGGAAAAGTTGAAATTCAAAAGCTGCCAATTCTAACAAATGGGCAAACTCAAAGTCCAAACCTGTGCAACTGATTAAGTGCTCCTGTAACCATTCTGCATAGGTCAGGATCTGTTGTACCATATTTGAGTGCACAATGAATACACGAATAGACACTTGTCCTCTGGGAAAAGAGGGGATGTGAAATGTCACAGACCTATATGGAGAACAAAATAAGCACTTTTTTTTCCTTGCATACACAGAAATACAGACAAGCACTTTCTAATTACTCCATAAAGTTTTCGGCTTCTGACTGTGGCATTGGGACTGTCAGCTCCAAGCTGGCTGACACAGAAGCAGCTGCAAATCTGCCTCCTTTACGAGGACATCCACAGAGGCATAAAGGCTGGCAGGTTTGAGTGTTCCTGTGTTGGCAGGAAAAACTGACAGGAAAAACTGACAGCAAGGGGGGGGGAAGAGAAAGGCTCCACCTACATGAGAGTCCCAAAGGGAAACTACAGTTGAGGGGAAATAAAGAACTAGGCTGAATTTCCAAGTCAAAAGGTTTTCACCTCAATAAAAACAAGAGACTCAGTCCATTACTGCTGTTACTAAGTTCCAGCTGGAAACCACAGTCCATCAGCTTGAGACCTCAGTACTGTCCAAAACAGCAAGCAGAAAGACACTAGTAGAACCCTGTTAGCTGAATGCCTCTTTTAGTCCAGATGCTACAACTGCTAGCATTGACTACCCACTTTACTCACTCACAGGGCCTCTGGGGGACCAGCTGTCAACAACTGCAGAAAATTCTTCTCACAGTCCATTTTTTTCTTACAATTTCACAAAACACTCTTTCTGCAGCACAGACTTTGCAGTAAGTAAAATCAGTTCTTGCTACCTGCCCAACGAGACTGCAATTATTTCCTCATCAATCTAATATCCCATGCCTAGGTACAGTAGCTCTGTAGTACTGACTAAACATCAATGCTTCCACACCCAGAAACAGATAGTCACAATTCTCTGACTTTGCACACAGCAATTCTTTCAGACAGAAGTTATTTGCAGGTTATGTTTTCTGGATATGAGACGATAGTATTTGAGTCTACAGTGATTTGTACCTGCAGAAGCAACAGGGCTGCTTAACAAATACACTTAAAACATGAATCCAAGTCCACATGAGAAGCGGACACAACCTGAGACGCAACATCTATGAGCAAAAAAAACCACCACACAGGACAAACCCGATTCTCAAAAGTTGCCTTGATTTGTAACACCACAGAAATAGCAGGACTCAGTATTAATTTTCATATCTTTATTCAACAAAGGAGAGGAGGGAAAGGTGGAAGACCAAACACATGAGAAAGACACAGAGATAAATTAAAATGATTTAAGAGCACAGTTTGAGAAGATAACAAAACAGCAGCCTTTTAATGAAAAATATTCACAGGCATCAATAAGAAGAAACTAGGGCAGGGAGTGGGAGGAAACTATGTAAACTCAATAACAACAAAAAGATGTACCTGAAACTCATAAACCTCTAAACCTAATCTAAGGACACGTGAGAGTTTTCAATTCAAATTATCCAAGATATTGATCTGTCAAAATAAGATGGAAGCAATAAGTGAATAAATAACTTCCAGAAGCTATCTCTCCCACCCAAATCAATAACTAGGTAAACAACTTTTGTCTAGGGGTGTCACCATATATGTGTTCAGCTATGCCTGCAGCACCACTTAAAAAGACTCACATAGAATAGTAGCAATATGTAATACTCAAAGTTTAGTCCTTGGATGATGGTTTATTTCTGGGGTGGGCTTTTTTTGTTCCTACCCCCCCCCCCCCCCCCCCTTTTTTTTTTTTTGACAGCTACTACAATCTTCAGCAAGTAGATACAGTCTGAACAGACACTAGAATAAGCTTTTCCAAATGCTTTTTAACCCTAAGAAAAGGGCTGTGTTTACAGGTTCACAGCCCGTATGCCTCCGAGGGGAACTTGGCCAGCAAAGCCGCTTCCAGCAGAAATGTCAAAATAACAAAAGAGAAAAGAAATAAGCATTAGCTGCCACCCTGTGGAATGAAAGCACATCTGCATCGATAAAACCTTTTGTGTAGGGAGAAACGGAAGGAAAACATGTCCTTTGAAATAGGAGAAAGAAACGAGAGCGGAACAATGTATCAAAGAAATAATAATTCTCTTCAATGACGTTTGATAAAGAGAATGTAGAAAGATGCCCAGAAGGAGTCTAGGATTAGGCCTGGATTAAGGTTTCTACATTTAAGTCATTATTCTGCAGCAGGTGACCAAACTTTCAATGACTCTACAAAACACAAGTGAAAAGAATTCAAACTCCCTCTCTCCAAACGCCCTCAGTAACCCAACCATTCAACATCACTGCACTTCAGAGGATGGGTAAGAACAGGACTGTGTCAAGAAAAATCTTTTCCAAAATGTGTGCCAGTGCCAGGCTGCACACTGTCATCAGACTGAACAGCATCAGAGACAGCAAACTGGACTCAGCCTGGGCTGGCTTTTCCTGTGGTAATGGCCTTTGAGCAACAGTGGCTCCACTCGTCAGCTACTGTAATTCCTGTACCAACTCTAGAACAGTCACAACAGCTAGCTTTTACAAAAATTGGCTTTCAAATACAGTTCAGATTGTATTTAATTCAAGACACTCACTGCCTCTAGTTAGTAAGTGATAGCAGGAAGGTTGTAATGTCTGTTCAGTTCTTAGACTACCTAATGACAACTAGGAAAAAAGAAGCAAACTTGGAAAATTCTGTGACTTGTCTTTGGCTATATTCCTATCTAGCACATCTCTTCATACACCCCAGATTAAGTGATGCTAGTAGAGAGCTTTATGCTGGCAGAGACAGCCATGCACTAAATACAAGGTTTAGTCACAAGTGTCCGTTCCTACCTCCCTCAAAATACATCAATTTCTAAGTGTTTCTTCTAATGTAATACATGCTCTTGGGGTCTCAACTACATCAAGGCAATTCACGTCTTGCAGCTGAAATTTAGCACCTGCCTGTAAGCAGGTTGTTTATTCAGCTCTGGTTGAAAAACTTCCCCCCCCACCCCCAAAGTCTGACAATGGTCTGACAGCTATAGTCTAAATTCTACTTCTGACGTGTCCTGGACCTTTCTTCAGTCTGTAAGTCTCCAGATAAAAGATCTCTTCTTTCTCAACATCAGACAGGATCTCAATCTCACTGTGTTCCTATTAAGATTTTCAAATATTCTGAGATGCAAGGTCAGTTACTCTATGTAGCTCCTGCTGCTTCCTGCACAATCTTCTGGCCTATCATAAAGGTCTCTTCCAACCTTAATGATTCTATGATTCTGTATAAGCCACTTGTCCCAGCTCTGTGTTATCAGCAAACTTGATAAGGGTACACTCTGCCCCATCATTCAGGTCATTAGCAAAGATGCTAAACAGGTCTAGACCCAATATTGAGCTCTGGAGTACGTTGCTAGCTACTGCCCTCAAATTAGACTTCCTGGAACCAATCATCATCCTGAGTGCTTGGTCATTCAGCCATTTTTTTTATCCACTTCACTGTTTGCTCATCCAGCTTGCACTTCATCAACTTTTAATAAAAATCTTAAGAGGCAGTGCAAAAGTCTCTTGTGTGATTAAGAAAGAAAAAAAGTCAGTGTTGTTTTTTTTTTCTTCCTGAAATGCTTGCACCATTGAGGTTGTTGACGACATAAAAAGAAAAAAAAAATAAAAGAGAGAGAGAGACAAAGAAAGAAAGGAAGAGAAAAAAGAAAGGCAGGCATAAAAGAAAAAAAAAAACAACCACCTGTCTGTTCTGCAGAATGTTAGCTCTGTTGCCATGGTCACAAATTACTGTTACATACATCTGTATTTTTAGATTAAAATGGCTTCTATTTTCACAGAACATAAGATCCAATTGAAAGAAATTACTTCTTCTTACCAGGAAATACTACAAAATTCAGAGTATAAATTAGGACAACACTGCTGAATGAACAAATACACAGAAACTGGTTAATCACAGATGGGAGGGAATAAATTTGCCATTTACAGAGTTGCTTTCTGCAGCTGGAAAATGGTTTGCACAGACAATAAAGTGATTCCAGGGTAGTTATTCTCTAAGACTGTCGTCTCAGCAAGCCTCACTGGAAAGTGACTCAATTAGAAAGCCTAGCAAGGTTAAATAGCCATTTTAGTCAGAGGTTAACTGCAGTATTACTTCCTGTTTCTCCAAAAGAGCCTCAGCTTGTTCTTCGCCTGGCCTCCGCCTACTTTTCAATCAATACCTTCATTCATATACAGGAAATATTGATGTTCAGCCTGTCATAATTCAGCTGTTACCAGACAAGTCTCTGCTGGCTCATTTACAGCGATCGGATGTTGTACTTCTGCCCTCTCGTGGACAAACAGCAAGTTGCAGCCCTCCCTGTGCTAACGGAACTCGGCCATAAAAACGTTGAATCAAATCCAAGCATCACTACATAGTCTCTTAACTTCAACACTCCAAGGAAGGTCCTTCAGTTATCTTTAGCATAGGCTGAAGGAGCTGGGGTTGTTCAGCCTAAAGGAGATGCTGGGGGGGAACCTTAGAGCTGCCTTCTAATACCTGAAGGGATCCTACAGGAAGGCTGGAGAGGGGCTGTTCCTAAGGGGGTCTAGTAATAGGATAAAGGAGGAACGGTTTGAAGCTGAGAGAGAATAGGGTTAGACTGGATCTTAAGAAGTTCTTCAGTACAAGGGTGGTGAGACTCTGGAATAGGCTGCCCAGAGAGGTTATGGATGCTGCCCCTCTGGGAGTGTTTAAGGCCAGGCTGGATGAGGCCTTAAGCAGCCAAGTCCAGTTGAGAGGCATCCTTGTCCATGGCAAAGAGGTTGGAGTAGATGATCTCTAAGGTCCCTTCCAACTTAAGCCATTCTATGTTTTTCTTAGTGAGCTTCCATTCTGCCAACACTGTCTCATACATAGCTCAGCATGCCTGAATGTAGACAAGTATTCCCAGTCACATGCTGGAACAAACATTTAATGTAACTCTGTGACATCCACAACCTCTGAGAAATAATCTAACAGATGAGTCAAAAGTGAGGACTCTATCAACTCAGTGCTTTCCTGGAAAAGTGGCAGCATGAATCCAAAAGGTTTGTATTCAGTCCTAGGTTTGACGACCAGGACAATTTACCTCCTAATTTTATAGATCACAAAAAATATTCAACTTGCTTTCTTTCTGCTAAGTTACTAAGCATTAGTTATGATTAAAAAAAACCAACAAAAGCAGTTCCTTTGTATGTAAAAATTTTATATGCTTGCCATCCAGCCTGTCGTTCCTGACCTACCACAAACAAGATGACTGAATTCCTCACCTTTGCTCAAGTCACTCTAGTCACATTTCTACTTCTGCCACACAGCTCTTGCATAGTCTCAGGCAGTTATCTATTACAGATCACTTCAACTCTTCCTCCTTCAGAGTTCACTCACTTTTGCAGCCTTCCCACAAACATTACTTCTAGTATTATTTGGCTAAACAGAGAGAGAATGCCCTTGTCCAAAGAGTCTGCATTGTGGATATTTCAGTCAGAGCCCACTGCAAGGAAAAGGAAATACATTCAACCATGCTACTAGCAATAGATGCTCAGATTCCACCTTGTAATCCAGCCATAGATTTTGTTGCACAAGTCACTGTATGATTCTAGGTCACAGGATTTAATAATGGAAATGGGGTAAATTTTGGCTCCAAAAGACAGGATTTTTCATGTCTGCACATTAAGCGGAGAAAACATAAGAAACATAACTGGGTTATGACACGATAGAAGCCAAGAAAAAGAACAAGGAAGTAACAGTTAGCTCCAAAGGGGTTTAACAACCTCAAACTACCTGCAAAATTGCAGGAGAAAAAAAAAACAAAAATCAGTTTGACATTGTTTCTTTCCACTTCATAATATTTTGACTCCAGCACTGGCAGTTCTGACATGGAACGTCAGGATTCTACAGACAGTGGTGGATTCAAGCACAGCAAAGTCCAGCATTTGGTTCAGTGAGAAATGTAGGCTTTGGAAGGAAGGGTGTGTGTGTAAGCAATTTTCCAGATGAAGTTATCCTCTGGAGCTCCTGGCTGCTGCTTCCCCAGCATAACACATGTACTACTAAGTGATGCGAGACACTTGATATTCACCTGGCCCTCCCTGCACATCAGCTGCTGGATGAGGTAAAATTCAAACTTTTTCATTCTGAAGTGATAAAAGATTCAAGAATCTCAAAAGCATGTAGCTCGTGCCCATCTTAGAGGCAAGACACAGAATAAGAGGCGTAGAAAGAGAGAAATCAGGCTCTAATCTGTAAAGTAGTGTTGCTTGAGGATCAGAAAGTCAACAGTATTTCCTGGAGAACTCTGTACTGTGCACAGCCCATTTTCCACTTGAATTCTATCTCACAAGACAAGTTCTTAGCAGCTATGCAGATTTACTGTCTTAATTTTCTGCTCGAACCAACTGTTCTCACAAGTTACTCTGCACAACTCTTAAGACCACTTCTGAAGCCTGTAGCCTTCTTAAAGAATACCTATAAATAACCTCACACTGAGTTACATTTGTAGTGCCTTGTAGTAGTGCCAAATTCCAGATGAAACTTGCCCAGGAATCCTTTCTCCTCAGTAATGCTAAAGCTCATCCCCATACAGCGTCAGCATTTCTGCTCAGTTCAACAGCTGCTCTCAACCATACACTTCCCAGTTACCTTGAAAGTCTCCTTGATACAATGCTATGTACAAATCACAGAACCAGCAGAGTATTCCACAGTCAGCCTACTTCCCTCCTAAGGCACTAGACTTCCTGATGATTAAGATGGCAAAGAAGAAAAACAAGTTCTGGAAAGTCAGGGCCTTCTAGAAATCTTGCTTTGCGAGGCAGAAATTATTTGGCTGTATACTGTGAGGGAGTCATATTTCCAAGAGGGATGTATAAAAAGAAAGCCCAGCACTGCAAAGAGACAACAAATGAAAGTCCATTCACTAAAATGGAGGAAAGGGCAGCTGCCCCAGAAAAAAGCTTTGCAATTTTAAGAACATCAGTATCTCCCTCTTTAACACACCATCTGCCTACCAAGGAAGTTAATCTAGTCTAAAAGAGATCAGACACCCCAGACTCAGAAACATAAGCCCACAGAATCAGAAGCTTGATAAAGAATAGTAAGAAGTTCAGATGTTTAGTTCAAGTGCAAGGTTTACAACCTGACAGCAGTATTATACTGTTTCTTAGCCACTATGAAGAATACTGCCAAGCAAGAAAACTTTTTTTCTGGTTTATGCAGCAAATAATCCAGTTTCTGAGAAAGGAAGCCACATTTCACTATTTTCTCCTCCAACAGCAGAACACTGACTCAGTTTTATGGAGCATGGAAGTCCAACATTTCTTTCCAAAAGGCAGTCATGGCTTCAGTCGTTTTTCATGGTAGAGGCATTTTAAGACAGTTTTTAGGCACACCAAGTTTGACATGCAAGTACTACCACCTCTCCACCGAACTTCAGGTAGCATTTTCTCTTACTGCACTTCTCTCTGTGCCCAGGCGTATTAGCAAAGAAGTATAAACACCAAACACAATTGGTTCAACTGCTAGGGGAAGATTTAACTGTTTAACTGCACAACGAAGCCCACAGATGATTCTGAGAGAAACTACATTCCAGCATATCCTGCTGAAAACAGTGACCAGCTGATAAAAGCATTTTATCAGAACAGCACATTCAGCGTTCTCCTTTGCAAGAGAATTTCTATGTAAGACCACACCATCCAATGCAGAGCTGCATCTAGAAACTCACTAAGAGATCACGTGGGTGGCTGCAGATCTGCAGAGGCTTTGATCAAGCAGAGCACAGTCCAGCAGTCACATTTGTACTGGAAGAAAACAGCATCCATGCTAAGATATTGTTCTTGCTCTGGGTAAGTTCTGCTACTTGACATCAGCTTTAGATCACACACTAGACAACCATCCCTGACAACTCTACTCCAGACTATCTCTTGCAACCACAAGTCATTTAATTCCCCTGTACAACAAAAGCCAGAGTGAAACTGACCTGTACTTACCTACAGGCTAATAACATCAACCATCATTGCTAAATATAAGATACTTAGCAAGAGTCCTAGCTCAGAAAGGTAAATCCAAATGCCAAAACAGAGGCTTCAGAAATTCTTCCTGTGCTTCAAAACACGGAGAAGTATTATAAATTAATTGATTCTAGAAAACATTCTGGGAAGTCTCTGTCAGAAAACAAAGTAATCCAAGATTATTACAACACAAGCACAAGGAAAGGGCATGAAGATCAGCATAAGGGGAAACGAACCGATTTTTGGCTTCAAAATGAAGCCAATGATTTGTTTTGCTATGGAAAAATCTAGTTAAAAGAAAAAAAACAACAACAACCCCCAAAAAACTACATTTCATGAAATGTGACCAGAGAGATACTTGGTTTATAGAGAACAGTGCTTCTATCTTGTTCAGTACAGTAAAATCTAAGACAGTAATCCTTCACAACTGAATCTTCCACATAATTCATAAAGATTTTTATCCCTTCTACGGAGAGAGGAATTTCCTTTGGAAATAAAAATTCCTGCTTCAGGACATGACTTTGCATGTACAGTGAGATATGCACACAATGTCTGCTAATAAACTAAAAAGAACAAAACACTTGTTTTTCTTCATGAAGTTCAAAATTCAAAGTCAAATCAAGGATTTTCTACTGTTGTCTGGCTAAGGCCTTGTGGATAATTTAGAACAAGTATTTCTGACAGGATGCAAGTTTCTGACATGGTTTGTCAAGACTTCAGTTTCAGAATCCACAAATAAAAGTAGCTTGATTGGTTTTGTAACATGACTACTTAGTTCATAACCTGTCACCAAAGCAACGTGAAACAAAAATGAGTTCTAAACTTCAACTTCACAGCCTTTTGAAGAGATGTTCTTCAGGACAGAAATGTTTGTGGAACGTTACTTGCAGAAGTGCTTCAATATATTATCAACAGCAAAATACTGGGTTCTGAGAAGATTTCACTGTCATTTCAGAAATGTGACCATCAGAAAATGTGGGTAAACAAAAATGTCTGCACCTAGACCTAAGAATGGTCTTTAGTAGTAGGGAAGGAGGAACCAGGTTCCTCTGAAAACAGTAAAGATTAAGACTATTAAGTATTCATTCTGACAACCATGCCTATAAGAGAGATCTCAACAAGAATCATACTCGTCTCAAATTCCCCTTAACTCTGTTGGCATGGCTACAAGAGATCTCCCCTTAACAATACTCAACAGAATAGAATCCAGTATGGCTTGGCATGATCCAAGTCTTCTTGCAGCACTGCAACTTCACTCCTACAATTCATAGGTTGCATTCAATGCAGTTCTGTCCCAGGCGTCACCACTTGAGTCTCAGGACATTGATAAATGTGGCAAACAGTCAGACAGAAAATTTGTGCAAGGGCTGCAGCAGGATAAAGCAGGAGGACTGATTAATCACAGTATCACAATACTCCCTGCCTTTTGTTCTCTCATAAATGGAATGCTGGATTAGTGGAATTCATACATCAGCTATTCATCAGTTCTCATGGTCTGAGGACTGAATCTCCTAAAACTGAGTGATATGGGCTACTGGATCTCCTAAAAGTGAGTGATAAGGGCTACTGAAATTCTCAAGTATGCCTGCAGGTTATACTGAGACAGATTTCCCCCTGTCATCTGCTACTGTGAAAGAGTTTGTCCATGATAACAAGCATCAGGATGACATGGAGTTCAACCACTAGACAGCAAAGCAGCAGTCTCCTTGCCAGCTCTTCCCTCTACAGGGGAAACATCTCTGATACTCTCACAGGATTCAAAGTGAACAGAACCCAAAATAAAATTCAAGCAGCTTCAAAACGAGCCAAAACCTCACTGATACCTAACTTTCCTTCTTAATAGTTAACTCTTGCAGATACCTGTATCTACCTCATTAGACATGCACATAACAGTGCATTTTCTTTATTACTCAGTTTTTCAATCATCTTCCCTCACCTTCCAGAAGAAGTAAAATAAACCCCAATCTCTTCATCTTCCAGTACTAGTAATGGGACCATAAGCCAGTCCTTTATGGTCAAAAGTACACATTATTTCAGCCACCTCAAAGGGGATGGACATGACAGGTATGGTCCATTCTTAAGGAGGATGAATCATGGTGGGCACTTCTTAACAACACACAGCTGCAGAAGAATACCCAGAGCAAGAGAAGACATTTTAGGGAGCCACCCACCCCCATGGAACTCCAGTATCTAATATTGTTCCAGCTTCTGTGCAATGGATGTCTCTAACCCTAGTCAGTTCTTCCAGCAAAGATTGTCCCCAGCTAGGGTTATACAGTGGGAATTCCAAAGCAACAGGCTATGTACAGACATATCAGCATTCTCTCTGAAAGAGAGATGAAAAGGAGAAAATTCCTGAGGACGTGTATCCTCTACTCCATTTTCTGAATCCCAGCCTCCCCCTTGCCTTGGAATGAGCTCTACAAAGCAGTATCTGTTATGTACATGAATCTCAGCTCCCTTCCTTTGGGGAGTTTCCCCTCAAAAGTGACAGGCAAATCCCGGGACACAGACAGGTGCTGGGGAGGGGGAAGTCTCCTTAGGATGACTCGCCAGAAGCAAGAGAGCCTGCAGCTTTCTTCTTAGGACGGGCTTTCACACTTCTTATTGGAAGCTGGAGAGAAAGGAAACAACGAATCATAGCTCAGTTTAACACTTAAATGTCTAATAGGAAGATAGAAGAATGCAGAGTGAAAACAGGGCAAAACAACTACAACAGGATGGTCCTATTCACATCATCCATACAGGAATGCATTCTTAAACAGGACAAGTGTGAGAATAAAATTAAAGTCATCTGCCTCAACAGAAGAGGAGACAGTGATATTTCTAACTGGTAATGTTCTCACAACACTTCCCTGCTAGAACTTTCCTGCCTCTTGACTGTCACCCCAAATGTTGTTCTCTGAAAGAGGCAGAAACATTATTAATTTGCACACTTTACTACAGTGTCTTTCATTCTTGATATTGGCCAGAAGAGCACAGTTATGATCTATGATGCATTCGGCACTTTCAGACAGTCACAGGAAATCTCAGTCAATGGCCTCCTACAAGTCCTACATCTGAACCAAAGAACCAAACACATTGAGCATAAAACCTGATTAAGCTGCAAAGAGCTTTATTGAAATTTTTGCATTCAGTTAACAGCATAAGAGAGTCATTACTATCTTGTCATGATTTCACTTTAAAAATTCCTCACTAGAAAGAATATTTTTTTTTTTGTTTCCCTGCTCCTGTCTAATATGCTAGAGAAAACAAAAAAACCAGAGGGATCAGCTCAGAAGTAAGCCTTTGGATATTAAAAAAGATCCAGACTGGTTTAAAATGCATGTTTAGACATACACGTCCATACTTGGGAGATATTCCAAAGCAGTCTGGACATGGTTCTGGGAAAGTGGCTCTAGACAGCCTTGTCTGAACAATGGGGTTGAATCAAATGATGTCTAGAGATGCCCTCCAATCTCAATCTTTCTTTGATTCTGTCTCAAAGAGTACTTAATCAAATGCAAAAGTGTCCTGCACACTCTAAAATCGGGTCATCGGTACAAGTCAGAATGATGTTCCAAGCAATTACTTTCCTCCAAATTATTTAATATTTAGCCTGGAAAGCCTGACACTGTAAGCCAGTCATATAGCACTCTTTGTCTTACATACAAATAAAACATAAATTAGGAGTCCAAGCTGAATCGAGCAGATAGGAGCTCAGCCTCACAAAAAGGGAGAAGCAATTTATCTCATGCAAACCAAACCATAATAAACATTCAAGTAAGAGTCAAATTCTGGAAAGCAGTACTTCAAAAAGCTCATTCTCTAGGCTGTGAAGCTAAAATGGCTCTTGGACACAACTGTATTTCTTTTTGTGTAAGGCTTGTTTTAATAATAAGACTACAGGCAGCTCTATCCCATCTGAATGGCTGTAAGTATCCTGGATCACCACATGGACACGCAGAGAGGACAGCTCAGCAATGACTGGCTACACAAACTTCAAGACAAAAATCCAGGGTAGGGGAGAGCAGCTGGAGCAGAAGATAGTGGGGAGGGAGAAATCACATTTTGCCCATATTCAATAGGCAGAAGTCCAGGAAGGCCTAAGAGGGTACAGAACTGTTACATTTTAGATGAGGAGAAAGTGGCTGTCTCAGAGATAAATGTCACAACAGTATTATATATTCAGACTGTAGCAGACAAGACAGAGATGATACAGTCAACAAAATGCTAAAAATATCTAATGTCCTACCCTTCAACACAAAACCTGAATGAAAGCAAAGCTGAGTCCTGGCTTATGACAGAGGTTTAGAGGCATACTAAAGATACAAAAGCTAGAGACTAGTATTGCAAGCAGACAGGAAGCCCCCTGACACTGAACTCAACCAGCAAAAACTTAGTCCAGCAAAGTTTATATAAACAGCTTTTAAATGCATGGAGACTGTGAAGCCAGAACCCTCCAAAGCAGCTCATAAACCAACTTCTGTGCTGAAAAAAATTCACACACCAGCTCACCTCAGTTTTCAACACCTTCTTAGGAGCTTTGAGACTCTGGGTACGTTTAGGAAGTTTGTCTCCCGCATCTTCATCTGACGGGTCGGTTCTAGTCTCTGACAGGGTTCCATTAGACCTCTGTGTCACACTGCTCTCCTCTCCTGAGGAGTAACAGGAAGCTAAGGAATAAAAGAGAAAAAGTCTACAGTGGCCTGTCCTGAAGGACCACACAAAAAAAAGGAAGTATCAACAATCCCAAAGAATGATAATGCAAGAAGTACAGAGATGCATTAGTAGATGAGAAGGGACTAGGGAAGACACTGCAACTTCTTTCAGATAATAAGGGATCTTGCAGTCCTCCTCCCCTCCTGGTTTACCATGAGGCCTTGTACAATGGCCCAGCAGAGGTGTTCTGTACCTGAATCCTCAATGGTTTCAAGAAGACCCGCACTAGCGGGGTGCAGCTGTGGCTCGTGGCTTCGCATGTGCATGGTATCTTCATCCCGGATCAGAGTGAGATCCTGCATGCTGAAGCTTCGTAGCTTCTCAGACAAAACTCCCTGGCCCTAAGAGAACATAAAAATTAGGATCAAGAGCACTTTGCCTTCACAAAGATCAGCTCATATGGGATCATTCAGAAGAAGAAAAGTGCTCTGGAAAAACAAACCAACCCAGAAAACAGAGAAGGGAAAAAGAAAAAGTATAATCCCAAGACTAACAGCGAAGAGGCTAAAGCAAAATTCATTCCTCTCACTCTCCACTTGTCTTAAAATCAAAGGATGGAGTTAACTGCAAGGCAAATGGGAGGAAATGAAAAGTAGATTTGTGCCAGTAAGTACTAGCATCCCCAGCAGACCCACAGCACTAATTGCTGGCACATAAAACCAAACTGCTGGAAAACTCCTGGATGATACAGAAGATGTTATATTACCTTCGCAGCTGCAGTAACTGCTGCATTAGCAGCAAGGTTTAACCCTCTCTTGCCAACTCGCATCATGGTTTCATAGCTCTTGTCACGAGCCTGAGTAATGTATTCATCAATTTCCTGGGAAAGCAATGGGGAACACAGCATTTAGCTCCTCCTTATGAACATGATCTAAGTCTTCCTTAAAGCCCAAAGCTCATCTGGCACTTTTTTCCAGGCTACAATATCAGCTGTCATTGATTATTTAATTGAAGTTTCTCTGCTCTTTGCAAATACAACTTTTACTTGAAGTCTGCTATTTCCAAGTGGTAACAACTGAAACAAAACAGCTGCTTATACTGGGAATGTGAAAAAAACAGCATGGCTACAGAAAATGCTGCTCACATCCTGATTCAAAGAGCCTGACAGTGACTGTAAGAGCTCACGACACTGGGTTAGCCAAACATGCTTTCTAAGCATTAGGCAAACTACTGGCTACATTACAATCTTCAGTAAGCTGCAGTATGACATCACTGTCAGAGTCACTCTACATCCACTACTGTCAGCACAAGCATGATTCACACATTCCAGTGGTTATTGTGGTATAACTGAATAAGAAGTCAGTCAAGGCCCAGAGAGGTCAGTATTTTCTAAGAACAAACAAGTACCTTCTCCTTATTGGAGAGCGTTGGGTGCACAAACTTCCTGTAGAGGACACTGGAGCCCTTGGTGTAAGGGGAGAGCAGCCAAATCACAAAAGCGATTTTCAGCTCGAAATAAAAGGGAAACCTGAGAGAAAGAGGGAAGAAAAAAAAAGAGACAGAGAGAGAAAGATGGAGAGCTGGAATCAAGATCAGCACAGAGACAGACGGAGATAACTGGCAGAAAGCAGCATAGGCAGAAAGAGCAAAGGCAAGATAAAGGCTCAGAAACAAAAGAATCAATATATGAGGTCAGAATAACAGAACCCTGATTGAAATCCTAGGACATACCTTCTTCGAGTCTCATTTAGTCTTTCATCCATAGCCATGAATACTCCATAAACAGGGCATCTCTCAGCCCTGCAAACACACCAAATTACAATCTGATAGCTACTCTCCTCATTCTGAAGTTTGTTCAGAGACTGGATGCTAATAATACATTAGTTTCTCATTTTCTAAAGTTTTTATCTATGTATCTCAGTAAATCTCACATTCTTGCTAAGACTGGTGGCACAGTTTCTGAAACTCTGACTCAAAAGGACTATTGGTGTAAAGGAAAAAACAGTAGGCAGCATATAAATCTTTTCTCTAACACTTACTCAAAGTCTCTGAAAGATACAGTAACAGAGTAAAGGCAAACTTTCTATCGCCTCTGTTTGCAGTAAGACTTCAGTTTGTAGTGGCCCATTTTAAGTACACGAACAAAGCTCCTGTCTTTTCAGATCTTTGTCTGCTTTTCAAAGTTAATGCAGGAAGAGGCAGAACTGCTGAACACTTTTGTTAGGCATGTGTAGCCATTTCATGCTTTTCTACAAGATGCAACTCTCAACAAGTAGTTCCAGGGATGTATGTAAAGCTACACTAAAACAATGAAGAAACTCGAGATATCCCGTTCCAAAGGGTCAGAAGATGACATATAATGAAGAATTGTCATTTTTGAAGGCCTCCATACTGCCAGGCATGACACATAGCACCAAAAAGATTAAGAATCTGCTTCCTGACTCCACTCCACCATCATGCAAAACATCACTCAGAGCACAGACACATCTTATCTGCTCCTCCACACAACAAGCTTGCAGGACAAAACAGGTCCCTTATTTCTACCGTTTTAAAGCGTCTTTTAGACTACCACTTCTCAAATTTTACCAGCCCACACTAACAGCTTCTGTTATGAACAGAAGAAGATCCTCTTACAGATGCTGTATATTTATCTCAATTATTTTCATGTACAGGGAATGACATGGCTAAAACAGCAGCTACTACCCACAACATCCACAAATCTACAGAGTCTTTGCAGAGATTTTAAACTCCTAAATGAGTAATAGTTTGTTCTTAGCATCCTAACACGACTCCTCTCTTCTTAAAACCAAAACAAAACCACAAACCAAAACAAACCAACAACCAACCAACAAGAAAACCCACGCTGCCAAGGAACTCACCAAGAAAGAACAATGTCTGTAAGTGTTTCTGCGGTGGTGAAAAAGGCAAACACAATCCAGTACATCATCCACTTCACCTGCAAGAGAGCAGTCACTCAATGGACATTCAGCAGAAGCCAGACAAAACAAAAATGTATTCTCAATAAAAGTGACTTGGCACCTCCACACAGTACGAAGAATTCAACAAGGCATCTATAATAAGCAATGGATAAGGTCATACACCAAATGGTAAATTAGAGTTTGGGAAGACATGTAGGATTCATGTGCCCAAAAAGATAAATGCACATGGATACACCGAGGAATGCATACCTGTGGCAATATCATGATGCAACACTTTTTAAAGTAGCAAATAAGCTAAAAAGACTAAGTGGTTCACTTCAAGAAGGTAGAGTCTTTCATATATGATTATTATTGTAAAAAATATATATATACACACATGCACAAGTTTAGCTTCAACTGCAGCCTTTCATTTTCATTGAATCATAAAATGGTAGGGGTTGGAAGTGACCTCTGAAGATCATTGAGTGAAAAAAAACCCAACAAACAACTAACCCAAAACCCCACACCAAAACCCAAAGCACTCTGCTCCAACTCATTCTTTGCTCTGGGAGTAATTCCCAGAAATTACAAGAGCATTCCTCCTTTACATAAAGGCTCAGCAAGAGAAGTAAGACAGCAAAGAACACGCTGCATCAAACTTGTCTTCTCTAAAAGTTACTATGTATACTTGGTACCACGACAGCATATCCGTATGTCTATTAACCATCTCCCTACTTCCTCACATCTTTCTCTGGAGGCATTTCTTTCGAAGCAAAGATAAATTTATTCCCCTAACATGCTCACACTTGGCTGTTTAATAATAATTCTCTCAGGTACAGACCTAACTATTCCTCAAGAGGAATTACAACAACTGCTATCCAAAAATTTCCAATAGTAGAACAATTGGTATCTTGTAAGGGAAACTGCCAGTTTTCTATGTTGTTAAAAAGTAGAGATAAATGTAAGCAGCAGGCAAATGGAAAGAGGTCATCTTTGCATCATAACATTCTTATTGTCATCAAGAAAGGGAAAGGAGAACTAAACAGAATCAAGGAAATTCCACATATAAAGTCCACACATTAATCCCTGTATTAAAATTACATGAAGGGTTTAGTGACAGTCCTTCTCACAGTTACAAAAGCAAGTATTTTCCCAAATTTGCACAAGTTGGAAAACTTTGTAATCTGTTCTTCAAGACCATACAAAACTCTCTAAAGAACCCAATAAAATTATGCTGCCTCCAGCCCCTTTAAAACAGTAGTTTTGAAGGCAGTAGTTAGTCACCCAAATTATTTCCACTTTATTGTGCAACTCATATTTTATGGTGCTCTCCTGTCCTTTTGGTTTTCAGTTTTCTCTTTGTATCATCAGTTTAGACAGGACTAGATGACATTCTACAACAACTCTATGAGACAAATGGTTAACACTTCAATGCAGTGCCATAAATCAGCTCGTGTGAATAATGAATTCAAGGTGGAAAACAGGGGTCCTTGGGCGAGAGATTTTGAAGAAGCTACACGTCGGTAAGTCTTACTTCAGTATTAGGCAAAATGAAGACAACACTAATAAAAACAATTAGCAGACACATAGATATATAGAACATAAGGGAGCATATTCTCTTTTTTTTTTTTTTTTGAGGAAAAAAGAATCTCACAAACACGAGAATTCTTAGGTTTCAATAAGCTCTTGCTGTAGTGCTTCCCTTTGAAAACATGTAGCACAGCATTCCAGTTTTCCACTAACTTTGCACATGAAGAACAGGTTGAACAGATATTTGCCCCCTTTCCTTAACAAAATAGTTTTCTCCACGTCTGTTGAGAAGAAGCCCTCCAAACGTTAAGTGAATTAGGCAGACAGCAGTCTGACATCTAAATGCTTATTTCTGATGTACTTCTCTCAAGGAGAAATAATTTGTATACGAGATCAGCTCTAGCATTTCAAACACATTTTCGAGAACCAGCTTCAGTATTTTCACTGAAAATAAAAGCAGAAGACAGTTTTCTGCTGCTGCAATCCAAAACTATCTACATCAAGAAAACTGTCTCAATGAAGCGTTAAGCAAAACCCAAAAATGAATGGCACGGTTTTCCACATCAGCCCTAGCGAGACTTACAACCAGGGGATTAGTCAGTGTTACTAAGACAAGTCTATGGTACCCAAGTGTTCTATCTTGTCACTTTTTCATCATCAAATTAGAGAAGTCTTAGAGAAGTTTAGGTAACATTTACCAAAAGAAAACCAGATAGATACAATGTTTAGATACTGTGTTCCCCGGCAGAATGTATATACCTAAACACAGGAAATAGGTAGGTTTTAACCGTAAAGAATGTCTACAAATCAAAAGGTTCCATATTCACTTGGTCTTTGAGCTCCAGAACAAGCATGCTATAGGCTGTTTTAAAATCCCAAGTGGGTTTATTTTCTTCCCTTCGAGTTCTCAACAAAATTTAAAACTCTGACATCTGAGTCTGTCTTAAAGTTAACATAAACGCTGTAACTAGAATACAACCATTCCACAACAGACGGAGGCAGAATTAAATTTGGTGTAAAAAATATGCATTTCATGCAACAAATGAAGGTCATAGACAACTGGAAGGAAAAGGAGGAAGAGAGAAGATAGCAGTGCTACGATAGTACTTCATACATAACTTGCAGGTAACTGTGATGCCACAGGATCATATGATTGATTATCCAGCTTCTTCCGTGTTTTATTACTCCATTTTCCGTTTCTAATGTAACTACTAATAAACTTCTAAGTTTAGTAAAGCTAATCTCTGATAGCCACTCAAGACACTGTACTGGTTATCAATGACTCCAGAAAATTCCAAATTTGACTTTTCTCCTGAGGCCAGTATTAAAAAAGACCCTTGAACACCTCAGCCAGATGTGGTTTGTTGAGCTGTGCGCTATGAGCAGGCCCCTCGCCTCAGCTGGCACCTCCTTCAACAATCCAGTAGCCTGAATTTCAAGACAACACACATGAAAGGTCTAGGCAATTCTAGAGGTCTGAAGCAGCATGAGACAAAAAAAAAAAAAGGACTATATCCTGCAATACTTATTGTGGAGGTCTCGTTTTGTAAAGGGCAAACAGAACCAGGTAGATAATGAGTCTTGGGCTGTACCGCAACGCAATACTGACAAGTTGCATCCTATTCACCACATAACCTGTTACCTTTCTTCTCTATGGTTATCTCTTGCTCTAGACAAAGGGAAACTCGTCCCATCTATGTGCCAAATTGTTCTTGTCTCAAATCAACTCAGAACACCCCTTCTGTAAGGAGGCGAGACACAAGACCACATCCCCAGAAAGCATTTGGTGGTTTAAGATAATTGCAAAAATAGTGCAGAGACAGAGAAAGGAAAACAATTCCAAAAAGGGAGGAGGATGAAGTCTTGATCAACAGCAAACACTTCAAAAGCAAGGTTGATAGGAAGACACAAACCGAGGGAAGTTACTCGGCCTTATAGGAAAAAACGACAACAGTACTGAAAAACGCTGTAAAATAATGCAGAGTAAGGATAAAGTTAGAGGAAAGAACTTGTCCTGACTTTCAGATGCTTCCAGACCGCAGCGTTTGCCTGCTCATCCTTCCTCAGCATTTCCTGAGGTAAAGCTGCCCACGTTTACGGTGTGAAACCTCCCATCTCCATGAGCGCCCTTCCTCAGCGACTTTCCCCAGGGCTGCCGGGGCCGGTTCTCAGGGGGCCTGGCCGAGCCAACCTCCCTGCGGAGCCTGCGCCCCAGCCTCAGGGCCGAGCTGCAGTCTGCGGGGCAGCCCCGAGGGGCAGGGCGGGCGCGGTGCCGGCAGGCAGGGCCGTACTCACGTATTCCTTCACGTTTTTCGTCTTCACGGCCTTGTAGGAGGAGTACGCGGGGTACAGGGTGCCGAAAATCAGCCTGCGAGAAGAACAGATCCCTCAGCACCTCTCGTTGTTCCATACTGCTGACTGCCTCTGCCCGCTGCCGGCACCTTCCCGGCACCTCCCGGTCCGACGCCCGTCCCCCGCGACCGCCGCAGGCAGGGCTCGGCTGCCCCCAACGCGGCACCATCCTTGGGCCGCGCTCGGGCCGCCGCAGCCTGCGCGGCCCCACCAGTACACGGCCTGCGAGACAGCAGCCGCCCTACAGCCTCCCTTCCCTGAGGCGCGGAGTCCCGCGAGGCAGAACCGGCGGCACTGCTGCGGCCCCGCTCCGGGCGGCGGTCGCATCCCTCAGTACACGTCGGGGCGCCCCCGCTGGGGCTGGGCCCAGTGCGGAGGCCCCGCACCTCCCTCCGCTTTGACCACCCGCACTCACACCACGAGGCGAGAGATGATCCAGGACACCATGGCGGCGCCGGGCGGCGGCTCAGTGCTCGGCGGCAGCGGGGGAAGGTAGCTCTTAACGGGCAGGTTCCTGCAGCAAGCGCGGCCCCGCCCCGGGTGCTTAAAGGGGAGGAGCCGCAGCGGCGGAGGAGTAGGGCCGCAGCGCGCCCCGCGCCGCCGCGGAGTCCCCGAAGCCTCGGGCCGCCCGCAGCGACGCTTCCATCAGAGTCCGGGGAAGTGGGGACGAGCAGCGGCGAGACGGAGATGAGGCGCTCCCCGAGAGGTGGTTGGAGAGCAGCATGCGCAGCGTAAGAACAGGACAGAAGAGAGCGCCGGATTAAGGTCACGGAGCGAGAGAGGCCACAGCAGAAGCAGTCTCCCGTCAATTTGTGTCCTCCAGCAAGTTCAAGACAATAGCGA
Source organism: Tricholaema leucomelas (assembly GCA_013400475.1). Classification (NCBI taxonomy): domain Eukaryota; kingdom Metazoa; phylum Chordata; class Aves; order Piciformes; family Lybiidae; genus Tricholaema lacrymosa; species Tricholaema leucomelas. Next base: position 700,675 of record WAAF01003013.1, on the reverse strand, counting down.
TTAAACGCTGCAGCTGGACTTGTTATGGTTACAAGTGGTCGGTCTCACAGCTGCCAGTTTCACCCTGAACCGGATGTAAACCCAAACTCCCTTGCTGAGGCTGTGGTGAGGATTATCAAGCCAAAGGGATGAGGGCAGTTAGCACAGCTCAGTGCTACCCGCACTGCAGTGGAGAGACCGAGCATTTAGCTGGCTGCAGACGGTCGGGGTGGAGGAAGGGAAGGAATCCCCTTGTCCTGTGGGAATGCATGTGAGCGCATCCCAGATCGCCAGAAACTGTTCTGGCAACTCCTCCCCCTCAGTCAATGCCAGACTTAATTAGTGGGTCCTTTTTGCTCCCCTCCCCGGGTAGTCCGTATGTACTTCACTGTCACGGACTGATCAGACCCAGCACATAGATCTCTGAATCACACTAACACCATCATTATGTAAACCAGGATCTTATTAAAAAGTAAACCCACATACATATATATAATGTTAAAGAACTATTGTGACTCTTCAGCTAACCAAAAACAACCCTGAAGGAAGGCACTGTAGCAAAGTCTTATTACTTGTCAAAAAGGAGACAGTCCAAAGAAAGCGAGCAAAACCAAAGAGCTGGTAGGGAAGAACTATCCCATGAATGCATTAACTTCAGTGTAATGAGCAATTATAAAAAGTACAATACATTACCTACATGTGAGAGCTGAAAACAAATGTCTCTACAGTGACAAAGGACATGCTGTCATAGTCTGCTTTTGGATATGAATGGCCAGGCAATTACTGCATAAGGGACTGCACAGTTTACACCACTGATTGCAAAGCTGACCTACAATTAGGATAAAAGGAATCTGCACTCACACACTGAAGTACCAACACACACAGCCTACACGCAAATAATTCTATTTCTAACAGCACTAGTTTCATATCAGAGACAAGCACGGCAACGACTCTGGAACTTGAAGTACACATCTATATTCTGGTGAGCAAGGGGTGCAAATAGAGAAAATTCAGAGATCTGGTAAGTACAAGGTATGAAGAGTGTGGGAGTGCTAAGTAACTGCAGCACGGATAAGTAGCACCTAAATAAAGTGGCCTAGTGTTTTAAACTCTTTAATGTGCCAAAGAACAGTGCGTTAGAAAGAAATGGTGGTAAGAACAACAAAATGTGAAACATCAACATTAGTAGAGTAGGTGGTCTTGTGAATGTCTTAAAACAGCAGCCCATTGTTACGTAGCACATTGAGCTTTATAACAATTTAAGGAAAGGTCTTTTAAACCAGCAATGTACAGTTAGCAAGAAGTACCTCAATTCCTTTCTACATCACAATGAAGGAGAAAGGTATTCATTAACTTACCTTCCCCACACAGAGAAACTCCTGGTGCTGCAGGGCTATTTTTGGAAGAGAAGCCAGCTGAAGATTGAATTCATAAATTCATAGAATGGTTTGGGCTGGAGGGAACCTTAAAGATCACCTAATTCCAACTCCCTGTCGTGGGCAGGACACCTTCCACTAGACCAGGTTGCTCAAGGTCCTCTCCAACCTGGCTTTGAACACTTACAGGGAGGGGGCATCCACAACCTCCCTGGGTAACGTGAGTGTCTTAGCCACTCTCACTGTCAAGAGTTTCTTCCTAATATCCATTCTAAATCACATAACAGTGATTTATTAGTAGTATTTTTACTAAATGGTAATATGGTATAGTACTGTGCAATTAATACCTTAGAGCCTACCCAGGCAAGCAACTCATTGTTTTCAAATTAAGGCTGTGTATTTTTCTAGCAGGCATGCCACTTCTAAAGCATCTCATGGCAAATTTGTGTTCTACAAAGTTAAAATGGCTGACCAAGAAAGGCATTGCTGGATTGTAAAAAAAGTGAACTCTTCAAACTGGGGACATAATTTCTTCCTCTTCATCTGCACCTGAGAGAAAAAGATGTATAACAATCTGAAGACTCTGTGAACTGTAGAGTGACAGTGCTAATGTCACTGCATGATTGAACACACATACACCCCCCAAGTTTTAGTATTACATTCCACAAAACACATTAGCTGCACCTTCAAATTTGGTAACCAGAAAACAGTGTGATAAAACCTACTGATTATACACCCTAAAACAACAATACTCCTTTCAGCTGCCTACTTCTGCTACAAGCTCTATATGAAGCACAATAGAACTATAGTGGTGGAAACTGGAGGGTGAGTGCTTACACACTATAAGCACTAAACTACACTGATCCTTGACACAAACCCTGTTAAGACAAAATCCTAACACGCCCTTGAAGGCACCCAAACCATACATAAATAAATGTCTATGTGGTAGGCAACAGACTATTATCTTTCCTGAGTTGAAAGAGTTAGTGTCAATGCTACTGGAAATCTCAATGCTTAGCATTAATAAGAAATGCACCAACAGTATTTCAGGAATTAATAATGAACATCATTACCTCAGCACAGAAATGCACAGTGAACAAACTTCAATACGCTGCACATTGTCTGAATCGTCTTCCCTCAAAAATCAGCTTGTTGAAGAAGGCACAAGGAAGCCAACAACAAGAGGCACTGAGCACATTCTATGCAGACTCTACAGTCCAAAACTGTTGGAAGAGAGATGCATCAGAGGAGTGAAATGGCACAGAGAAGTGTGAAGCTGCAGAAGCTGTCAAAGTAGTAAACAGGACAAACACTCCTTGGGGAAAACAGGCTGTAGAGCCGGTACATGCTTTCAAAAAAAGCAAAATTGAATCTTGCAACTCTGTCAAAGGATGCACAAGTTCCTAATACAGTTACTTCAGGCAACAGCATCATAGATTTCTTGTGAGCTTCGTGAGTACTATAGAATATCCCTGACTACGTAAGGCTACAGCAAAGAGCAGTAGCAGAGTACCTCTGAAAGAAACCAACCCCGAACCGAGCCCCTGCAGTTATGCAATATGTAATACATACACCCACAAACATAGGAGGTGCTACATATGATCTCTCAATATATATTTAGAGCTCTGATTAGTATTAATAAAACACTGGGTTTGCAGATACATGATACATGAAAATTCCATTTCAGAAATACTGGAATTGCTGTACAGTGAGAGCTACGTTTTAATTAGTTGAACAGAATTCTAAGAGCTGACAATTACAGCTCTCAATTATCTGAAGACCTTCTCCTAATGGAAAACAAACAAGAAATCTAGTTATGATTCTGAAATTACAGAAATACAAATCTGTGCCCTATAAAAAAGCCAAACTAAACCAACCAACCAACCAACCAACAAAAACCAAACAAACAAAACAACAAAACACCCACAAAGACCCCAACCTAATTGGTAAAACTTAACAAAAGAAGTGGTAGTCTCCATCTCCTGATGCATACAATCCAGATAGAGGATAACATTTTTCAAACCTAAGTTACTGGAATTGATTTGCCAGATCAATTTATAAATTCTTCCTGACCTCATCTGGTTAAAAATTTGGATTGCTACATATGTCTTAGTTTTAATCTGCATTTTGTGTGGAAATAATTCCTCTCATTTTGGCTGAATACTGCTTTAGGTTGATTGTGCTCTACGATTTTAGTGAAAGAGAAAATTCAAGAGACAGAAGCAACATTTGATAGACTCAAATCAAACAATGGTTCAGCAGGAGATGCAGAATTCAGTGCAAATCACTGCACTGGAAATGACTGAGGCTATTGTCTTACACAGAGCCAAGTCTTTGTCTTGTTTGATCCTTATCTAATTCTAATTGCCAATTTACAGACACAAATGAGGGAAACATCTCAGCTATAATTACCCATTCAGAACGGGTGGTATGCACAGAGTGAGACAGAAGTGCACAAGAAATTCTGCACAATAGGAATGGGAAGCTGAACGGTTCATCTGTGATGGACTGATTTAGCATATATTCACAGAACAGCTACTAGGCTGTGGGCAGCAGCAGAAGCCCCGGAATGAGCTACTTGCACCAGCCTGAGAAGCCGCCAGCATGCATGCCATGCCACACGTTGGTGAATTAAACTGCTGCTTCCATCACAATCTCCAGGGTCAGAAACCAAGGAACCTTTACCACCTCATCCATATCTCCAGTAATGAGGGCAACTCTGAACTCCAGCCTCTCAGAAAGACGGTGTACAATGAGGAGTACAACACAGTAGATGTTGTTCAACAAGACAGATCCTCTGCCCAAAACTATCTCTGAGAATCAGGAATCTGCAGGTACTCTGGTACGCTCCCAGCAGCTACTTGAGGCACCAGGAGAAAAACACCCAAACATTCTGGGTCACACACAGGGCAAGAAATTAACAGGTAGCCTAGACTACCAGAGACAGCAACTGAGACAACCTCAAACCAGGGAGATGAGTGTAGAAGTTTGAAAGAAACTGCCCAGGCTGTTACAGTAAATGACTTTTATTTTTTAAAAAATGAAATAACCGTGAACATATTAACAGGCCTGCAGTGGCACTACAGTACAGCTGGATATAAGGTAGATACATTTCCCCATGTACCCGGACAATGAAATCCATTGCATCGATGCTGACATTAGTAAATTCTGAATACAGGTCTACCAAGCAGGAACATCTTACTTAAAATAGTTCTGGACAAAGTTGACACTGAAAGTTAACTTTTCCTTTGCTTTGGAAAGGATAGATGTTTTCAGCTAGCACTGGTATTGGGTGAACTATTGCCTGCAGTCACCAGTGCAGGGAGAGATGTACAACATCTCCACACGAGAAAAGAGCTTAGACTCCTTTTTCATTTCTTATTCTGAGCAAGTAGGGTGGCATAGGAAGAGGGGTAAGGTGGGTGAGGAATATGGGCAAGGGAGATGGGGTGTCAATTTCTATTCACTCTCCTTTGGCTGTTTTTGTGCTGTTTTGGACTGCTTTCTAAAACTCACTTTTGATTTTATTGAAAGGAAGACTAAATGTAATGCGCCTTTCCTTGAAAATCCAGGAACAGTTGTGGTACTTCAAAAATACTAAAAATATCTACTTTCATGAAATATTAACTGTTTCACTACAAACCTAGTTTTTCACTAAATACACAATCCTCCTATTTCTGGAGTCTCCTGGGGAAAAAGAAGTGGGTTCTCCCTTTATTTCTGCAACTCTACAGTGTATAGAGAAACGGCTACGAGAAGGGGAGTGCAGTTAATAGCTTTATTCTTTTCCTTGGCCTGTATCTCACACAGCAAGTTTGCTCCAATTAACTAAGTCCACGGTAGGACAGTACACGTCCAGCACATTCCTTCTAACTTTGTGGAGACAAACTAGGCATAAGGAAAAGAAACATCCACACTCTTTATACCATTTCTAATCATAATATGCAGGAACACCAAGTGGTTTCCACATTACTCCAATTCGCAAAAGGCCACAGGAAAGGGACATGGCACCCTTCGTTAGAATCTGAATTCTGTAGGTAACAGTGCGACCTTCCGTGAGACCATCAGTGTTGAGGCAGCATAGAAAACAGTGGCTGAAGAGTGTGTGTAATACTGACCACACCAGCTCTCACTGAGAAGCCTCTGCTCCTGCGGAGGCAGTCATGTGCAGTCCCTGTACGTACTGTGAGCAAAGAGGCTTGCTTCACAGGATGTTTGGAATTAGCAATTCCTACGATCTTGCTAGTTTGGATTCATGAGCTTTCAGTGTGCCAACAGCGTCTTTCACTGCGTGGTAGATAATGTTCTTCACCTGTAACCGAACAAAAAAATAAATCAACTTCCACAGACTAACAAGGAGAGTCTCACACACCTATGACAGCCAAAGTCTCAACAGTTGGCAAGTATACACAAAATATATACTATTGCTGCTCAGGATGCCAACTCATTTTTTAGCTTATACAATTACTCACGTTACGTTAAGATAAAGTCTCTTGTTCATGAAAGCTACAAGTAAGTGCACCATAAAGTCACATGTAAGAGTTTATTGTGGAAACTTGTGATCCTGCTCTAGCAGGGAGGTTAGACTAGATGATCCTTCAAGGTCCCTTCCAACCCCTAACATTCTGTAACATTCTGTGCGATTCCTGTTTGGAACTAATTCAGAGTAACAGAATTACTTAGGTTGGAAAGGACCTTTAAGAAGATCAGGTCCACCTTTAAACCCAGCACTGCAAGTCCATCACTAAACTACCTCTGTGATTTAAATAAGTCAGCCTTCACTTTCCAGAACAATTTTCCTTTAATCAATAAAGAAAAAATGCAAGTATGCTCAGTAAAATAAACACATCTCTTCAAAACAAAGTGCTGCTTTTTGCTTTGTAAGGTTTTTTTTTTTGCCTGCCAGACTTCACTGTCATTTAGGATTCACCCATTTAAAAACTTACTAATACTGATATATGCACTAGTCCAATAGCAGGAAAGTGATCTGGCAATCTAACAGTTTGTTACTAGTTTGTGATGATATAACAGTGTAGACACAGGTGCAAGCATTATTTTTTTAATTACTTATCAAATCCGAACATCCAAGGTTGCTCAAAGTTGGGCTTTTTGCCCTTCCCCGCCCCTAAAATCACCAGCCACATGTTCTGAATAAAGTCAGCAAAACACAGGACATAGTAGTTAGTAAGTGCTATCACAAAGTGGTTACCTGCAATTTATCCTCATGGTTTGTGTGAGTATTAGACAGGTGCCTGAACTCCTGGGTCAGACGGAAGCAATGCTTCACGTGTTCTGGAGATACAAAATCTTCTGCCACTTTAATGCAGCTGTACAAATTATGGACCTAAAAAAACCCATGTCAAATGAAAGATAAATCAAGAGTGAATCAACCGTACAAATCCCCAGCCTACCCCTACCCTGTATGCTAGGTTCTTCCACACTTCATTATCAGAACCAGGAGCTGAAGACTGATCTCACACAGAATTGCGTCTTAAAGTAAACCCACAATGTACTATATGACATCTTACCTCTTCCCTGTTCTCCCACACACATCAGCACTCTCTAAAGCAAGCTGTCTACTGCTCTCAACACCTTTTTGGCATCACACTCCCTTGGATGAAGTTTTAATAGACAGAAATGTTTTCCTGCCATTCACTCACAGTCCTATACAGATAATTCAGGCATTTATGTAATTGTTACTAATACAATGACTAAGACCCAATTCAAACAGTTCCTGTAATAACTGCAAATGTAGAAAAAGGAACCCAAGGCAGAAATATTAACCAAATTGCTATTCTCAAGTTGCAGGGTTTTCATGCAACTCAAATTCAATTCTATTTATCCTACTTGGTTTAGAATTGGCATACTGACCTGATGAGGAGCACCTGCAGGAATGAACACAGCATCTCCAAGGAACTGCACTATTGCCCAGCCTTGTACACCATACTCATCATAGAGCCGCTTACGTAAGGTCTGGTCCAAGTACCAGCTTTGGTCATGAATGGGGTCATGGTCTGGGGGATTTTCTTGGCCTTGTTCTTCTCCAACCTACAGCCAAAATATGGAGTGAGGGAAAAAAATCCCATGACACAGCACCTTGATATTGCTGGCTTAGAAAAAGCTCTGTACTAAGAAAAATAATAAACAATTTCAAGGCAGGACACCACTTTCATTAAGCTCATGATGTATTACTATGAAGATTCTAGATGAGGCAGTAAACCTGAGAATATATTACCCATTAATGTCCTCTAAGACAGCATTTGAATGCCTATGCACTTTATATTGACAGCAATTTGTGTCATTCGGCTGCTGTAAGCAATCTAGCCAAGGATACCTGTAAGCCCAAGCCTCTTTTGTAACCAATATACCTTCCGGAGAAGTTCCCGTATCTTCTCAGCATCCTTGGCAGCATAGATGTGCCACAGTGCTCCAGGCTTCTCTCTTCCTTCATGGATTCGCTGCTTTGTTACATCATCAGCATCTCCCTCATCGATTGTTTTCAGAACCTCTGAAAAGAGGAATCCGGGTAAAACCAAAATGATCGCAAAGCTTCTCATTTTTGGCATACAGAAAAGGGGGGAGCACTTTAAGCCTTTAAATCCAGTCACACTGCTACTGCAGCTGCTGCATCACACAGTGCCCTTTCTAAGCACATCAAGCTTCTCTGTAACAAATTCAAGAAATGCTAATCACAAAATTCAGTCTTGAATTCAAACTGAATTGACTGCTATTATTTCACTACAAGAAGAAAGAGTAACTTAACTCCTTTTTCTCCTGATTTCTAGCAGAACTCTGCTCTTTTGCAGTTGGGAACCAATGAAGCATTACTGTACTTCTACAGACACAGAAAACTACCTTATGTATTTGGGTTATATAGCATAGATATGACAAGCTTAAATAAAACTCACAGCCTTCTTTCTCACATACACAATTGATTTTTAACAGACAGAAAACAGCTTTCCTCAAATATTACCATCATCATGGGTCACTTCCCCAATGGGAATCCCAACGTACACCATAACATTGACAGCATCAGACACATCCAAGTGCAGGTTTGTGGTACCAACTCGTCTGTCTTCTGCAGTAATTAAGCCTATAATAGAATGTAAAATAAAACCAAATTCTATTTAAATTCTTATACAAATAATCTGCCTGAAAGACTGCTCTAGAATGCTGCCTTTACGCAGTAATGAGAGCAGAAACCAGTGTCAAAGGACAGATCAGTAGTTATGTTCATGTTATGGGTGGCATTAGGAAGAAGTTTACTAACAGATAGCATTTTTATTTGACACGAAGTACAAGTGACCAATATAGTTCACTCAAGTAATAAGAAAATGATAAATTAGAAAACAAAGCCTGAATTTACAATTTTGTCACTTATGCAGTCTGAAGTAGGGTACTCAGATTTAGAATACAAAGTCAGTAGGCTTGCAGGTGTACTGATAATTGGAATGCAAAACCTTAAAAAATCCTGCACCCTCTCAATATTCAAAGAGGGTCACAGATATTGTATGAGGGCAAGTCTGCTTCCACACACTTACTTTGCAAGACAGCTGCAGATTTTTCCTAATCAGTATCACTTGACATTTTTCAGTACAAAGAGCAACTACGCTGTGTTGTTTATGTTGCTCTGCAGTTGCAAGTGTAAGTATTTCCACATCAACTGGCTTATGTAGAAACATCCTGGAACTTTAGCAATCACTTGTTTTGAATTTAAAGTCTGCAAAGCCTGCTTTTGGCTGTGATCTCAACATAAGTACATTCAGAAACTGAAATAACTCAAGTTGATATGACACGTATTAATTGTTCATATACCCTCCACAGTGCTATGCTGGCAACCATTAGGAAGCCTAACGCTTCACAGCCCTGTGTGTGGTGTGTGTTCAGACAAAGGTTTCCTCTAATTGTATGCTATTTGCCTATTATGTAATTACAGTCTCAGGAGGATGAAATAATTCAATTCAGGTAGCTGAACGCAGTGACCGTTCGGGTCTTACACTTTGAGTGTGATGAGAGATGTGGATTAAGAAAATTACAACCCTATTCAGAAATATGAATGCACAGATCCAAGTGCCCAGAAGATAGCTAATTTTCTTCTCAAATGTATCATCAGCTGGCCTTAAAAAGGTATTATCTTTCCTTGAAGCCTGCACTGGCATTATGCTTATGTATGTACGTATTAAGTAAGAGCTGTTTGCAAACTTATCACACATACATGTCTTGGAAACCACAAGGGCATAAAAAGGGCACATCTGATAGAGAAAGAACTAGCACAAGAACAGATCACAGGAGCAATTAAAGACCATGTGCTCCAGGATGAGCACTGTGCTTTGAATAATCCACAGCCTTGCATATGCCCTACATATAAGAGTATAATAGAGTCATAAAAAACAGTATCTGCAGAACTGTTCTCACATACCATAAGCATTGTACATTTTGGGACCCAAATCAGGACGGACAAAGTAGCTTGGCAGCCTAGAAGCCAAGTTCAGTCTGCCATCCCTCTTGGTATACTCAGGAAGAGGAAGATTTTCCATCAAGTCCTCAAACCTAGAGACCAAAGAGAAACCAAAAGCATGTTTTCCTCCTGCAGTGCATACAGCAGGGCATGTAAGCAGCAACAGCAAGTTTTACTTACCTTGTGGGCATCATATCTCTAAAGTCCTCCCCTGGAGGCCAGTCCTTTAACTTTAGTACCATTGGCTGACCATCATCTGACCTGAGCCGTTCTGCAAGAAACAAATTCAGATTTCCTCATGTAACATCTTTTTACCACAGTCCATTACCTTGTTTAACATGTAAGTCTCACGTACCAAGACATTTTACATTGCACAGCAAAATGGATACTAATTTGGGCTTCCAAAGATTACAGTATGACCACACAGCAGTTTAATATCTATATCTATATATATCATTACCTTCAGCAGAACTCAGACACATCTTGCACAGCCACTAAGTTTTAGAACATCTTTTACTCAACTCTGAAAACAAGCCTTTGCAAAGCATTTTGTCTTACTGCTTTTACCAAAAGTCTAAAGGAGTTTCACCTTCCATTTCAAGATGGCTTCTCTGAAATGCAAGGTATTGGCTCATGCTCTGAAATCAACCCTAACTTCATGGTACACTATACTCAAAAACCTAAATGGCAGGTGGTTACTGAGGAAGACAGCCCTGTTTTTTGAATTCTTCTTTGCTGGCGGCACTCAAAGTACCATGAGTGGACAAATTCAAGTATTTGTTCTTTATGAGTTGTACACAAGCCCTGACTGGTAACAAAGAAAGATGACAGCACAGAAAGATGTTCTGTACACAGCTGGCAGTGTGTGACATGACAGCACTGACCACATCAGCTGCTGCTTTGCCTCAGGTGTGACAGTGGCTAAGAGAGCAGCCATATCTAGAACTGTCATGTGGAACAGCTTAGACAAAACTCAGTGAGCAAAAAACCTCACTCTTCTGCCAGATTATTCACAATATTACATGAAGCCATCAGTTGGAAACCAATGTGTACTGCAGTCTGACATGTTTACATCCTTTCTTCCCCATTTCTACCATACCCAGTGTTTGTGAGCCAGCCAAAGGGCAGCTATCATTGCCCAGCCCTAGCAGAGCATCAAAAGTGAAAGCATGTTTAAGAAACTAGGATTTGGGAGACCTGTTAATCACATTTGTAGCATGTTGATGTGTAGCAGTCTGCAGGATTAACAAAAAAGAATTGACATTAAAAGGAATTAAGAACTGCATATACACAATCCAACACCAATGTTTTAAAGAAAAAAGCATTGATGGCCTACAATTTTAGAGAGTCAAGTGAACTGAAAAGCTCAAGGACTTGAATTTATACATGCTTGAGAACTTCCTGTAGTCAAGATTTTTAACCCATCAAGTATCTGTGTTCCACACAAGGTGAAGAAACTTGAAGGAAGGCTACTCAGAAAGGACAGAATGAAGAACTACATGGAAGTAAACATAGGTAACTGATACATTACATGGAACTGCACAGACCCCTGAAAACATGCCATCAGCAAGGAAAAGCAGGTCTAAAGATGATCAACACAAAAAAGGCAGACCTGGACAAAAACAGGTCTAACTCAAAGATACTATAAGTAAACAGCACAAGATTAAAATGAGCTAAAATAAAGCATCCTAGAGAATAGTGAAGGCATTATTTCAATACCACCTCCAAATTCAGTGGTTGTTCTGCTTCAATTCTTCATTAACTTAATGTGAGTAGCAACAGGACAAATAGCCACACACATCTGAGAAATCTAGAGTACACACAGCATGGAATTCAGAGCCACAACATGTTCTACAGTTTTCCTATGAGTCAGTATGTGTGAAATTGATAGACTAGTAGCCAATAACACTCTTAAGTTGGAGATTGCATGTGACTGAAAAACACTAAATAAAACTTATTTAAAAGGAACTAGCAGAAGTGCTTAGATTTTGCAACCTAGGTCACTACCATTTCTCATGCAAGTGTGGTAAAAGCACTGGCTAAAAGTCATCAGCTGCTTTTGCTGAGAGAAGCATCTGGAGATAAACTACAAATGACATTTCTCCAAGATAACTGGACCCATACAACTTTGCTATTCTCATGAATGACCCTAGCACAAAAAGTGAAGTTATGTTAAGTTTCCCAATTACGGTTAGTATCTAGAAAAACCACACTAACACATCTTTACATCCTCCCAGGCCCTCTATTTCTTAGGAATAATGGAAGTAGCAAGGAATTTAACAGTACAAACCACAAGACTCTATTTGGAATCACATGAAAACAAGTCAAAAGTTGGGAGCTCTTTGATTGGAAAACAACTACCGAAGGGAATTTTCTTGATTTACAAATCTGTCATTTGGTTGGCTGCTGAACAACATTCCATTGAATTATCCAACTGTTCATCATTCCTGCTACGTGCATATAGCAATAAGTACTGAAATTGCTTTACACACAACACTAAAGATCAGCAGCATTGCAATGAACTATTGTTGCAACTCTAAGATCTGCAAATACAAGAGCACTCTCACCTCGGTATGTACAATCTAAGTCAAAGTATTCTGCTTTTCAGAAGCCCTGTAATCTGACCTGTTAGATCCCCAAGCTTTTTAACTGGTTAGTTTCCACAACCACACTTGGCAAAAGGCTTTCTCAAAGAACTCAACCACTAAGTAATGTGTTAACAAATGAGGCATGCATACAGCATTGCTATTCAGAATACACACAAGCTTGTATTTGGACTTGCAGATGATTTACTACAAAAATAATGTGCAATGTCAAGTTTACTTAACTGATGCATTCCATCAAGTCTGAGTTTTAGCAACAGAAGCCTCAGTCTGTTTTAACTCTGCAGGTTCCTTCCAGATTTATAATAGAAGTTGAAGTTGTAAGAAGAGTAAAGGTAGTCAAATTACTTACTGTCTTAAAGTAGCTGAGGTTTAATTTCACTGAGGAAAGTTAAAAAAAGAAGTGGTTTTCCATTACATAGATCACTTTTTGACACATGAAAGTTGCACACACCAACATCCAGAACAGATGAAATTTTTTGGGGCAGTCCTGCTCTAGTCTTTACCAATGAAGTATTTTCTAGGGTGCACTACATCTAAGGAGCAATGGCTTCTTTGGATGAGACTGGTAGCTATCTGGATTTCTGTTGTTCAGTTTTGGAGGGAGGTGTTTATGTGTTTTCTTTTTGGTTTGTTTCCCTTTTTTTGTTTGGTTTTAATTTGTTGTTGTTTGTTTTGGGTTTCTTGTTGTTGTTGTTTTGAGAAAATAGATGGAAAAGGAGGAGTTGAAGGTAGCAAGACAGACTGCTCAGTTAAACTAGTCAGCCATAGATATTACTTACTAGATATTATCTCAAAGCCATCCCAGAAGTCACGCACTTTCACGTCTGAAATTATGGCACAGTTCCTGCAGTTCACCAAATCTACATCTTGATCTCCAAATTCCAGGCTGAAAGCTTCTGGTTTCCAAAGCTCTGACTTCAACTTCTTATGGACACCAGATACCAGCACGGGCTGAGAATACAAAGATGAATGCTTACTCCACCATAACCAAATTTCTTACACATGCAGCCAAATTTTCTCAACAGCTGAGACTCCTGGCTACCATCATACAAATGACATGACATCACAAATCTATTTGCATTCATGTCTAGTTTTTGTGCATCAATCAAATAACCAGAGTCAAAGCAAACTTAATTCCAGGCCATGTACAGTTGCCTTAGAAGTGGTATTGTATTAACCTTAGTAAGGCAAGTGTATTAGGTCTACACAGCAAGGTGCTGGCAGCAGAGGTGGGCTCTGTGAGAGAGGCTTGAGAGCTGCCCCCTGCTGGACACAGATGGTTCCCACTGATTCCAACCACCCCATCACTGACCAAAGCTGAGCCTGTAATTGACACTGCTGGTGTCTGTGACAGTAAGAAAGGGTAAAAAGTGCTCCACAGCTGCTGTGGGGGTGAGGAGGGGGGCGGGAAGGAACTCTACAGACATTAAGATCAGTGAAGGATGAGAGGAAGGAGGTGCTCCACAGATACCCTTGCAGCCTGTGGAAGAGACCATGGTGAAAGGAGGTTGCTGCCCTGCAGCCTGTGGAGGAACATGGTAGAGCAGATACCCAAACTGCAGCTTATGAAGGACTCCACACCAGAGCAGAGGGAGAGATCCTGAAAGAAGCTGCATGGAAAGCTCGCATGGGGGCAGCCTTCTCGAAGAGGCTGCAGCCATGGAAGAGAAACCCATGTAGGAGAGAATTTTATAGCAAAAGCTGTAGCCCGCTGGGGACCCATGCTAGAGCAGTCTGTCCCTGATTGACTGCAGCCCATGGAAAGGGTCCAAGCTTGAGCAGTTCATGAAGGATCATGCCCTGCAGAAGACTCCACAATGGAGCAAGAGAGACATGTGAGGAGAAAGCAGCAGCACAGATGAAGTGTTATGAACTGACTGCAACCACCATTATTCTCCATCCTCTCTGTGCTGCTCTGGGGAGGCACGAAGCTGGAAGAGTCAGGGATGAAGGGGAAAGCTGAGCTTTCGAGCATGTGCAGTAAGGTACATTTAGCTTTGTCTTTATTCCCCACTATTCTACTCTATTTTTAACTGGCAATAAATTAAATTATTTTTTCACATGTGGAATCTTTTTTGTTGGTTATAGCAATTGTCAAGTGATTTCTTTATCTTGACCCACAAACCTTTTCACCTTATCTTCTCCCCCTATCCTGTTGAGAAGGGAGATGGAGAGAGCATCTCTGTAGGGGTCTGCCAGCCAGCCAAGGTTAGTCCACCTGTGGAAGTACAGTCCCAACACTTCTCTTTTTTAAAAACACAAATTCAACTACCATTAGAAACAGCATTTGTAGAAAAGCCTTCTCATATGACATTTTCATATTATCATAAGATTTTTTCAACTATTTCACTCATGCTTTATGATCATCATTAATTCTCTAGTACCAAGACAAGATGTGGAAAAGTGGCTGTTCACTTGTAAAAGAAGTTTTAAGATGTTTAGGCTAACCACATAGAGATTTGAGTGGTCTCTCATCATAAATACTCAAGGCACTTGCTAAACTAGTAATACTAGGAAAAGGTATTCCAGATAATTCTTCCTACACTGGCCAAGATCTTGCCAGTTTCTCTCATGCTGCAACCTCTGGAAGAGTTGCAAGAGGGAAAAGAGGATACAAAGTGACCTTATGCATAGAGTATCCCAACTGAAGAGTTCTAAGTTCAGTAACAGTTCAAAGGTCCATGCAAACTTGAATGTATTCCAAGCTGTGCTCAACGTTAAAGGTGGACTTTGAGTTCACCCTTATGAAGAGCTTGGTACAACCCTAAGGAGTACAGATAGCCCTAGATGCACTATCAGTACATTAGGCAAAGATATCTAGAGAGCTATAGGCAAGCAGCGCTAAGTCATGTTGCTTAAAAACACTCCAGTAAGTAACCATTGCTTCACCTGTATTCCCAGTGGCCTCTAAAAGTATTCACTTCACTCCCCACATGAAGACAACTACTCATTCAGAGACTCTTCTCAGTCCACTTCTCTGGCCTGCCCAGGTCTCTCTGTATTGCTGTAAAGAGCCATTCCTCCCAGTTTGTATTGCCTGTAACATTGCTGAGGTTGTAAAGAAATCTGTCATATATAGGTCATTAATGAGAATGTTAACCAGTACTCAACCTAACACCGACCCCCAGGGTACACCACTAGTGACTGTAACCACTGTGATCCCTGAGCATGGCACTTCATCCTGTTTTAAATCCACCACACTGTACACTTACGTAGACTGTACTTCATCAGCTTGTCTGATGACATTATGATGGTGTCAAAAGCCTTAAAGCTAAAATAAAAAACATCCAGTGCTCTTCTCTCATCCACCAAGTCACTCATCTCATCACAGGTGGCTAATTTTAAGCATAATTTAAACAGTATTCCCCAGCCCCTATTCAGGGCCATATCCCATGGGATTCTTCCAAGCAGCTACCTAAAAAGGTGGAAGACTGTTCTCCTGAAGCTCACCACACTGTGATTTATCTTTTTTTACTTTGATCCCTCCTCTCAAGATCTTGATCTGAACCCCACCATCTGACATTCATTGCAGCCAAAGGTGTCCCTTACCTCCACATCTACAATCAGTTCTTTCTTCTGTGTAAGCATGAGGTTCAGCAGTGTGCCCCTCCCTAGCTGGCTCCTTGATCAGCCACTGATGCACTCAGGGAAACTTCAGAAGTGCCTGTGACCTGTTGCATAGTTCCTCCAGCAGATATCAGGGAGACCCCATAAGGTCAGGAAACATGAAGTTATTCCTTGCCATACTGCAGCTGCGTGAGCTATCCCATCACTTGTTCATCACATCAATCCAATGCAACTGCACACTAATTCCTTCTGCTTGCTTCTTGTGCATTCGTGAACAGGCACTTCCAAAAAAATAATCACCTAGTCATGCTGACTTCCCAGTAAGTGCTAGGAGAGATTTCCTCACAATACTGCGATGTACAAAGTTCCTTGTTTATGTACACACACTAGTGGTGGACATCTTTCCTTCCCGTTTCCTTGAGTATGAAATTTCTCCTGATTGCATCACATTGCACTGCTTGCTTGCCAACCCAACCAGCTAACTCCTTTTTTCATCACTGGTCATACTATCCCATCCTTCGTAATTTCTAGATTATTGCTTTCCTAATCAGATCGATCAGTCTGTTGTCAAAGATTCTTTTGCTCCACTTAGATCAATCTCACGTGTTCCAAGTGGTCTTCAATCCTCAGAGAAGTTCCCATGATCACAAAATCCAAAACTCTGTTGAAACCAGTTGTGCAAACAACAACTGACATGCAGGATCAGTTCACTCCTCCATCCCTTACTGGCAGGATTAAGAAAATCAGCTAGGCTCCATGGCCTTTACCACTACTCCCAGAGCCATAGAGTCACTGTGGATACTGTCCAGGTCTCCCTGATTGCATTGTTGCAGAAGGTAAATGCATGAGGGGCAGACAAGCTTGGGTAGTCTTTCCATTTTGTCCCAAATTTGTGCCCTGACAAGAAGCAAACCTCCCTAAAATAGAGCAGACACAGTGGCTCCAAGTTTAAATAGATCTCCTGATCTCAGCAGGAACTGTAACACTAAATCAATGGAAAGGTTTTAATCATAGTCCGCAAAAATCTAGGGGTCATGGATAAACAGTAAAATAACAGTTAACTTTCACAGGATGTGTGAAAAGTGCTGCTGCTGGATAAACCACTCTTTTTTTTTCAATCCAAGAAAATAATGACAAATTCTGACTCCTGACATATTCATTTGACCGCTTCAACATAATAACTAAGGAGTCCAACTCTACCAGCTAGTAGGTAGAGAATTTCTCATGGTAAAAAGAAACGCAGCAGGAGTTGCAAGATAAAAGGATAGTGGACTTTTGTTAGCAGACACTTCCTGATGAATCTGCTCTGAGACTGCAGAGAGAAAAATGAAAATCTCCAGCACCACCACAAATGCATGCAAATTCAACAAAGAATAGGTTGCTGTAGGATGAGAATCCTGATAGTTTTCCTAGAGAAGCAACAACCATGTTCAGGAAAGCAAAATGTCCTTGAAGAATAGCTTCAGAAACAAAGGATCCTACAGTGTCTCCAAGAATTTCAGCATAAACCAGAGTTTAACTTATTTTTGACAATTTCTAAGACAAAGAACTTGAAAAACATTTCTTTTCCACCACTCTGAAAGCATGTCACTTGTTATGCAAATGCTGTGGGAAAAGAACTTCCTCTTAACTATTCTGGATGCTGTCATGGCAAAGATCTCCAAATGGCTCAGATCTAGCATCCAGTGTGCATTAATTATGCTGGGAAGGGTAGCTAGGTAGTTTTTTCCAACCAAAATATTCTGTCCCTAAAGTGGGAAGAAGATAATAGAATTAATGTTTTTTGTCCTCACTCAGGTGAGTTGGGATGTATAGCAGGATGCTGGCCAAGGGAGAACCATGACAGAGCAGTTTGCTGAGAGAATCTCTACTTGAAATTCTGTTTAGAATGGCCTTGTCAGGACAGTGACACCTGCCTGGTCACTTACTCTCTCCTATGCAAGAATGGAAGAGGTTCTATTAGATTGCTTTCCACATTTCAGCAGGGAACTCAAGCACTTGCTTCATATGCTGCCATACAAGGGGTCCTCTAAATGATCAAGTCATCCAAAAGCATCAACAGTGCATCTTAGGGAAGAGTCTAAAGTACAGGGTCAGATGAGCACAACAGTTGTAGCTACAGTCTCAGAGTGAGAGTTAGCTTGGAGGGCATCTCACATTGCAAGCTACACATCTGATGGAAGATCAGCAACCACAGTATGGCAGGCATGGAAAAGGACCTCTGGACATCATCCAGTGCAACTGCCTTGCTAAGCAGAGTCACCCAGAGTGGTCTATCTCATCCAGGAAGGCTTGGAATCTCTCCAGAGAAGGAGACTCCAGAACCTCTCTGAGCAGCCTGCTCCAGTGCTCTGTCACCCTTTAAATTTCTCCTCCTGTTCAGATGGAACTTCCTAGGTCCCAGTTTGTAACTGCTGCCCTTTGTCCTGTTGCTGGGCATCACTGGCCTGTCTGGCCCCATCTTCTTGCCCTCTGCCTCTTAGGTATTTATATGCATTGATAAGATTCCCTTTCAGTCTGCTCTTCTCCAGACTAAACAGAGACACATCACATCTCTAGACTCCATAAGGAGCTTCACAGTATTCATTAACAGTCAAGAACCCCACAGGCACATGCAGCATCTTGCACTTGGTGATTAACCAGCCTCACCTGCAAATAAACTGACACATACATCTTTTGTAAGTATTCACAGCATTTCAGGATCCTCCTCAGAGACACAGAGGGTTGGCAAAACCATCTAGAGTACACCAGAAGCTAATGAGCTCTTCCCAAGTCAGGTAGATGACTGACGCCACGGCACTGCAAAAGAATGATCTGAAATCCCTCATAAATCAGAAAGATGCAACAGATTCAAAAAACGCTCTGCACTCTAAGCAAATCAGGAGAGGAAGATAACTGCAGTTAGGGGGAAAGCTGGTAATACCAGCAGCAACCCACGTTTGTAATCAGACAAGAGTGTACTGCACAGCAGTTTCTTCAACCTCTCAGGAGCTGGCTAGGGAAGTCAGAAATAAGAACTAGCAACTCTTTGGTTGGTGGTGTCGCAGTCCTATTCACAGTTGTGGTTATGTGCTAGTTATGCTTGTGCCCAGCAGACTCAGAAAACGTGCAGTCCCATGAGATACACTAAACTTAACTGAAAAGTACTCTGCTTCTGTCAGGAATGGCCTCTGAGTGCCAAATGACGCATGCAGCCTGATCTGTTTCTCCACCACAAGTCAGCGCTCAGCATGTCTTGTGAGCAACCACAAGTATGGAATGTGAGTGCCAAGAGCATCACCACAATAACAAAAGAACAAAGACTTTTCCAAAAAAGATAAGGGGCATAACTGTCTATCACCAATGCTCTCAATTTTGAGTATTCAGTGAAGGTAACTGTCAAAAGTAGCTACAGAACCAAGTGCAAGAATGCAGTTTGAACACTGATGGTCATCATGTTTTGTTAGAGCTACAGGTGCAGCTTCTCTGCAGCAACTACTCACCCTTTTTAGAGTCACCCTGCCTGACCAGGCCAATGTGAATAACTCTCTGGAGAAGTCTGAAGCTGTAGCACTATGGATTGAAATCTGTAAAAGTGGCTATGCTGGCCGCAGGTCTAAGGTCCAATCTCCTGACTGAAAACCTAACTGGTAGATGATGCCACAGACAATCCAGGAGAGTGGTCAGTACAAGATGTTGAGTTCAGAACTTAGGTTTACGTAGACTGTAGGCTCAGGATGACACACTGCACCAAGCACACCCAAATTTTAGGCAGAAATGTAGCAGGAATTATTGCATGCAGCACTTCTATTCTTGTATGTGCTTGCAGCTGGAAGGAAAGGACCTTTCCCTGAGACTACAAGGTCTGGGTTAGATACTAGGATGCAATCAGCAAATCACAAGAGATTCACCACTGGGCTGTAGTAAAGCAGGTTCAGCAAAAATCACACTACAAAAGTTGTCACAGCAAACATACTCATATTGGCAAGCTGAGAAAAGCTGAGTTTGCAAGTATGCATGGGCTTAAGTCAATACAGCATGGAGTGAACAGAGTTGCTGTCCCCTCTTTATAGAAATATAGAACTGTTTCAACTGGAAAAGACCTTTAAGATCATTGAGTCATGTGCTACAGCTGAAATAGTCATTCATCAACTGGAGAAGAGCAGACTGAGAAAGGATCCTGCAAATGTTTAGAAACAGCTGAAGTGTGGGTGTCAAGAAGATGGTGTCAATCTCTTTTCAATACTGTCTTGTGATAGGATAAAGGGCAATGGACATAAACTGGAACATGGGAAGTTTTACCTCAACATAAGGAAAAAGCTTCTTTGTCGTGAGGGTGCTGGAGCCCTGGATCAGACTGCCCAGAGAGGCTGCGGAGTCTCCTCCTCTGGGGAGATTCCAAAGCTGCCTGGGTGGAGTTCCTGTGTGACCTGCCCTAAGGGTCTTGCTTTGTAAGGGAGTCGGGACGTGATGTCCAGAGGTCCCTTCTGACCCCTACCATTCTATGATTCCATAAATCAGCCAGACTTTGAATGGACTTGTAAATAACCAAGGTAGATGTTGAAGTTCTGGGATACCTATAAGCAGTTAAGGCTATTTGTTATCACCCACCTGGCCTTGTTTCCAGCATTCCCTGAATATCTTCCAGTTGTTTTTGTTGCTAGGATCATGAAGGCAAAGGAGTCGACCATCACACAGCCAAGAGTGGGAAGTGTGTGGATCCAGCACATTTAAGCCCATTACCATTTCCTTCGCCTCTCTCTGTGTGTCAGGTAAATTACTAGCTCGTTTTGCAGCATCTGAAGTCTTCTTATTTTCCACCACAGAAGCAATGATATGGTCTAAGAAGTTAGGCAGGCTGGCTTTACCTTTGGCCCCCTAGAAGATGTAAATCCAGAGGTAAGTTAAGTCTTGTAACATCACAGATATTAATGCATATCTGTTCTCACTCAGATTTTAGTGATGGCCATCTTGCCAGAAGAAAAGCATGCAACAGTAAACAAGCCAGCTCAGAGACAGGCATTTAATCCAGTAACAACAAAAACAGCTATGTGTCCTTGATTTATGATAAGAAGATCTAAAATCACCTGATACAGGCCATGTAGAAAAATATTGCAGTTAATAGTCATGGAATAGAAAATTTAAGTGAAGCTTAAGTAAAATCTGCTACTTCAATGGCAAAAATTGTTCACATTTTCTTAAATTCATGACTATCTCAGCCTGTATTGCTGATTGGGATTGTGTCAGTCTTCCACAGCCTGTCTTACGCAAGTAGAACTATATCATAAGATCATCTGCTCTATAATCTGCTCTATAATTTTGTAGGGTGGAGAGTTTTGCCAAGATATTCCATTTGTTTCAACATTTCAGAATAAGATACAATAAAAAAAAATGCAAACACTTAAGACTATCACAAAATTCTAGAACAGACATTATTCAAGGGACACAGAACTACTTACTGTAGATGCTGAAGAAAAAACTGGAGGAAAGGGAATTCCTGCATCTAATGGGACCTGAGGAAGCTTTCCTGGCCCTGTGTGTAGCAGATCTCTAAGGCTGGAGCCTTCGGCTTTGTTGCTAGATGTCACTGGGCCCAACAAGAGGCTATTAAATAGCTTTGGGGTTAGCGGGGAGACCTTTGCACTGGAGTTGAAGGAATCCAATCCAAAGGGTGAATGGGATTCTTTATTAAGCACTGATCTCAGTGATCCTGATTCTGCAAGATAAATATCACATTAGAAGGGGAAAAAAAGGAAAGGTTCACAAATGATCACAAAGTTCACTGGAATTATTTGATCTTGCACTCTGTAGGACAGTGACAGAATCTTGCAAAGGTACATTATCACTGGAATGGTTAATGAAGCACCTCAAAGAGAATCACAGACATACTTCAGATAGATTTCATTCTTCCTATGCTGTTAAGGTTTTGAATAGCACAGCAGATCTGATATGAAACTGTTTCATATAAAAGATACTGCAACTTTGTAATAGCAGAATTAAGAAACATTTTCTCAACCTTCTGAATCAATGTTTCAGATAAGAAATACTTCAATTTTTAACTGTAGTCAAAATATTACTGTGACTAAGCCCTGCAGAACCAGTGAAAGAGTCATGGTGGTATATAAAGTAGCTTCTGCTAGGCATGTTAATCGTGCTACCTCTGACAACTGGGAGATACATTGTGTGAACAGTTAATTCATACTGAGAATCACACTCAAGCTATCAAGTACTTAAGAAGGGCCAGTTTCATTTGACCCTCCAAGCAGAATCTTCTCTCTCAATTCTTCAGAATCATTTTACATAGTAAACAAAACATTTATTTACTTCAACAGCAATAAACTGACAGAGCTGCATCTGAAATTAATTACTATCATTTTACATCAAGATACCAGCTGCTTATTACTTACAAAAGAAATACAAGATCTGGCACTGAAATAAACTGGGAGTGACAAGACAGCATTTTTTATCTTCAGCTGTATCTTTCCAGTTCTGCATATTCCTGAGCCTAAACTTCCCAGTTCTCAAGAGGCAGAGAAAGAAAACCAGCCATGTTCTTTTTTATTTAGGGCTAGGTACTGTCACAAACAATAACAAACAAGCAGCAGGCTTAGTTTATCATTTAGTTCCAACCCCAGAGGACATGTCTTCTGCTCACCTTTTGTTTCTTCTTTTGCTTTTTGCGTTGCTAAATCTGCAAGCCAGTGTAAGGCTGACGACGGAGCTGTTTCTGGACAAAGCGGTCTGCCAGTCTTTATTTCACCGGTGTTATTGGTTGGTAATGTCTCCATTTTTGCAGATTCTTCTATTCTGTTATCAGTTGCTTCAGATTTTGGAACAGTGTCCGTTTCTAGTTGCCCTACTCCTGCTGTCCCTGATCCAGTGGAAAAGCTGTTCTCATTTCCAGGAGCTGATGCAGTAGGATTTACAGATGGAAGCTAAAACAAGAATATAAACACCTGATAAACGTTGAGGAGTTCAACTTGGGAGCCATTTCAGTTATGCAGTGCATTGGGTTTTGTTTGCTGTCTTTATCCGTTTACTTTAACTGTAGAACAGAGATCCTTTACATTTATGCAGCAATAGAACACAGGAGCTTCTTCTCTTGAGTACATCAGATCTTGCACTGTAGTGTGAATTCTTACCATGTCACCTTTCAACATAAGCCCAAGTGTCTAAATATATATATATATATATATATGTGTGTGTGTTTTTTTTAACAGGAGAACTTTTTGTGGGAACAGTAACAGAACTGCTCTAGATTTGACATTAGCATTCAGAAATAAGTAACAAAATAAACACCTGCATTTCAAGCTACTCGTAGTGGTTTAAGTTTTACAAGATCAATACAAATTCCTTCTCACCCAACTTCTACACTCGACTATCAGCCCAAATACCCACTGGGTAAATAACAGTCACAATACGCATCCCCAGAACTGTCCTAGATTTCTGCTACCACCCAGAATACGCATGAAGAGAATGAGCCTTCTGTTTCACAACAGATTGGTCTGAAGGATCCAATTTTTTAAAGATGTTAAAAATGTGATGTCAAATGACACACCTGTGATATCCCGTTCGTGACGGCGGGTCTCAGCACTGATTTGTTCTGCCGGCTGATACATGGACAGTTGGCTTTGATACCCCATTTGCCTCGTGCTGCATGAACCATGTCTCCAATATTGTAAAGCGCTGGAAATAAAGTCAAAATCTTTAATATCATCTGTAAAGAAATCTGAAAACTAGGCTTTAACTATAATATGTGTTCAGAGAAGTGGGGGTTTCGAGATGGCAGGCTGTAACAGGACATTTGCCTCGAAACAGTGTGGAGATCTCTGCTAACACTGGCTTTGCAATGTCACTGTGAGGCTGATGATCTTAGAAAATCCCACAAATTATCATCTGCTCCTTTTATTCCATGTAGGGTCCAATGATGCAATTTCGGAAGAGACTACCTATCCCTTGGAGCAATGTTAAAAGTAACTGGAGCACAGGTGATGTTCTCCTTTATCCTCCCAGTAGGAGGAAGGAGGTAATAAATGTCTGGCTGTACTCACCACACTGCAGTTTTCAATGACATTGTCTCTTCCCACCTCTCTCATGCCCCTGAATATGAAGGCAGGGACTGCGAGAAGAAAGTTCCTCACATTGTAGGAGCATCATAGACTAACTAAAGTTGAAAATGACCCATAAGGATCATCAAGTCCAAGTTCATGCTCCTCAGAGGACCACCTAACACTCAGCTAAACAATTTAGAGCATTGTCCAGATACTCCTTGAACACTAACAGACTTGGTGCCACAACCACTTCACTGGGAAGCCTGTTCCAGTGACCAATCACCCATTCAGCGAAGAGCCTACTGCTAACATCCAGTACGGATTTCCCCTAATGCAGCTTCATTTTGCTTGCTCAGAACCCAGACAGAATTGGAAACTTTTCCTTTCATGTTTTAAGCATTACCTGTACCAGGAATGATCTGTGTTGGCATAAGGTTCTCTGGTTCATGAGACTGACCCTTTGCACACTTCAGCCACGAGAATACTTCCTCGTCTCCAATCTCCTCTGTCTCTGAAATAAAGACACAGAAAAAGCAGAATTTTGTATGAAGTCACTAAAAAGTTACAGCACAGAGCATTTCTGCATCAATATTGTTTCTTTAGATTTTTTTACAGTGTACATTAATCTGGTGATCTCAGAAATAAACTATAGATACAGACCACTAGAACAGGATCTACAGCAACTTCTTTGTCTCCAGATTATAAAGGTACCACAGTAAGTCTGTCTCAGCACACAGCCTGTGTTTGCTGATAGGCTGTAAATGTAATAATCGCATTCTAATCAAGCAGATAAAACACAATCTAAGGAAACAACAAATGGAACAGCAGCATCTAAGACAGCACTGTCCAAGTCTTAAATCTCCAGCCTCCCAAACTGATCCTCACTAACTCTCCCAATAAGCCTTCAGCACTTTCCAAAGAAGGTCAGTGACATCTTGGGATGCATCAGAAGGGCTGCGGGTTAGTAGGACAAGAGAGGTTCTCCTCCTTTTTCACTCTGCCCTGGTAAGGCTGTGTCTGGAATACTGTGTCTAGTTTTGGGCCACTCAGTTCAAGAAGGACCTCATGGAACTGCTTCAAAATGCCTACCACAAAACCAGATGACTAAGGGACTAGAACATTCCCCTTACGAGGAAAGACTAAGGGAGCTCGGTCTCTAGCCTGGAGAAGTCTGAGAAGGGAGTGCATCAGGGAGTACAGGGAGAGCCATCAGGAGGAAGGACACAGGCTCTGCTCAGAGACGTCCAATGATAGGAAAAGGGGCAGCAGGTACAAGATGGAGCACACGAGGTTCCATGTGAACCTAAGGGAAAACTTTATCACTCAGAGGCAGACAGAACAGGCTTCCCAGAGAGGTTGTGGAGTCTCCTTCTCCAGAGTCATTCAAAACCCACTTGGATGCATTTCTGCATGGCCTACTCTAGGTGGTCCTCCTCTGACAAGGGGGTTAGACTCAATCTCTTGAGGTCCCTTTCAACCCCTAACATTCTGTGACTCCGTGAAGACATGCCCACTGGAAGCCAAGTTCAAACATGACAACGAAGGGAGCCTTAAGCACTCACCACTCCGTGGGCGACTCTTCCTCAGACGGTAGCAGTCCAGACAGACCCCAAAACCACACTTGCGACAAACCCAGTGGATGTTGAAGAGCGTCGTCTCGCAGACATCGCACATCTCCCGCACGCCACGCACGGCTCGCTTCCACGCCACTTTCTCTGTCAAGAGAATGAACATCAGGAATTACTGTCCTGGTATTTTGCATTTCTCCCACATATCTCAGAACATCAACATAATGCTGATTAAAAAAAAACAATTAACACAAACACAACTTGAGGGCAGAGCACAGATGCAAATACTTTTTGCATCCAGAAAAACATCCTTTTGAGTTGCTACTCTGGTGACACTACTAAAATCCCCCTTCTAAGCACGTAAGGTCAAGTCCCAAAGTGCACACACTACAAGGAAACAGAGCACTTGATAAAGTTCTGCAGTAGCTGAATTTCAAATAACACTCAGAAGAAAATTATAAAACTTCTGCTTGTTTTATGAACAAATAATGTGACTTATAACACCATAAAGAATGGATGTTTATTTTCACTAATTGGATGCTTGGCAATTCTTCAGATTCTAAACCAACACATTTGCTGAGGATGTCCTCACCAAATTGTTGCCCTTGTATATTCCAGCAGCTAAAACGAAAAATCAGATGTTCAGAGCTATCCAATGACAGGCTGAACTGGGTAATTTACACAAATGTTCCTAAACCCCCTCCCCTTGTAGTGGCAATGCAGATACATAGTTGCTGAGTCCTTTCAGGCTGAATGCAGATACAGCTCCTTTGCTTCCCTAGAAAACCCTCAGCTTTTATATGATATCCCTGAAGAATAACAGGGTAGAATATGTAAGAAAAGTTGCTTATTTCTATTTTCTTAGGAGCATGGGTCAACTATTTCTGCATTAATTTACTTAACAAAAAAGTAATGATATCTGGGAAAGTTACTGCTAGCTTCCCTGATGGCAATGTTGCACTGGTCCAAAAAAAAAAAAAAAAAAGACTGCTAAATGCTGGTCCTATAATCACACATCCCCCAAAGAAGTGAACATGAAGCCTCTTTACAGGAATTATTACACTCTTGACTCTTCCATTGCACCATACACACATTACACAGAGGAGATGGACAAAAAACACATCAAAACCCCTGCTTACGATGTGGCTCCACCATCATCATTGCCTCCTTTTCTGACATCACAAGCTGGCAGAACTGGTCCCCAACATTGGCCAAGATATATTTGGAAGTTTCCAGATCAATCCCCTCTGCAGGGGAGGAGGAAGGAATCCATAGGCTCATGGCATCAGGGTCGCTCTGCTGTGGGTTCAGGAAGCCTTCTACCCGAAGAATACCCTTCCGGGTAAATACCAGCCTGTAGAAAACAAGGCAAGTAACTGAGACGCTGTTCAACCACCTTTAATTAACTTATTATGGTTATAATAACATAATGTCAGAATATACAGTCAGGAAGAGGAAAAAGTGCTTAAGTCAGAGTGCTATACTCCACAGCTGGTACAATTATTACGCAAATCTGAATAACACAGAAAATAAGGTACATAAAGGCAATGGCTGCAAAAAACATTAGAATGAATCTCTAGGCCCCAGTAAGCACTGTTGGGAAATTCCATACTCAGGAAATTGTTATAGCTCGGTAAGTCACATTTCTCTACACTATTAATAGAAAGAGATGACAAAATTCAGTTTATTTGGGCTGCTGCATGACTCTTGTTCATAAAATTCTAAGTGGTTCTCATCTTCTCTGTTTCAACTGAGGAGAAAGATATTTCCCAACTTTTGGGAAAACAATGTTTCAGTTCTGGCACAGACTGCTCTCAGAGTTCACATTACAAGACACAAAATCCTTACTACACCTGCTACTCTTGCCACTGCTCTTCACAGAGATGGATTGCAACTGTAGCTTCTGACACTCCTAATCTTTGTGTGGCAAAAGGTGTAACAATCTAAGTTATGGAATCCTGGGTATCTCCTGATAATAGCAAAGGTAACTTCATTGTGGAGTAAAACCAATCTTGTCTTTAATCTCAAAGCTAGGTTAATTTTTAACAAGTTCAGGACAAGATGCAGCTATAAATCCTTACTGGATGGGTGACACTGAAACTTCACCCTTCATATACCAGAAAGCAAACATCTTGAGACTTGAGTGTAGTGATTGATGAGAAGCTCAATGTCAGCCAGCAGAGCACTCATGCAGCCCAGAAGGCAAACTGGTTACATGTAACCTAAGCTGCATCAAGAGGAGTGTGGCCAGGAGGTCAAGAGAGGTGACTCTGCCCCTTTACTCTGCCCTTGTGAGACCCCCACCTCGAATGCTGCATCCAGTTCTGGTGCCAAATCACAGGAAGGACAAAGAGCAATACAGAGGAGAGTCACAAAGACGATCTAAAGGCTGGAACACTTCTACTATAACGATAGGCTGAGGGAGCTGGAGCAGGAGATTCTGGGAGGGACTTTAGAGCTGCCTTCTAATGTCTGAAGGGATCCTACAGAATGACTGGAAAAGGACTGTTCATAAGCGTGTCTAGCAATAGGACAAGGGGAGGATGGTTTGCAGCTGAGGAGGAATAGGGTTAGACTGAAGCTTAAGAATAAGTTCTTCATTATGAAAGTGGTGAGACTCTGGAATAGGCTGCCTAGGGAGGTTGCAGATGTCTCCTCTCTGGGCGTGTTTAAGGCCAGACTGGATGAGACCTTGAGCAGCGGAGTCTAGTTGAGAGGCATTGTTGCCCATGGCAAAGATGCTGAAGTAGATGAACTCTGAGGTCCTTTCCAACCTAAGTACCATTCTATGATCTTTACAGAAAAAGATGCACAGCAGCTGCTAGAACACACAGTTAGGGAAGGTGAAGAGGAGCATGACTGGTCAAAACACTGTAAGACGTGTACACAACACAGACAGAAAACACAAGCAGTGTTCTAGCCCTAAAGATCAGTTCCATATTTAACAAAACCTTGTCAAACATTAAACACTGCCAGCATAAGGCTAGTTACTTCTTTACCATATTAAAACTTTATCTGTTCTGAACTCCTTGTAAGAGAAAGAATAGTTACAGCACACAAACTGCTATCCAGCAGTACCATTCTACACAACAGCCAATCTTGGGAGGCTGGACCTAGATGCTCACTTAGTACCACACAGTCATCTCTTCCAACTGCAACTCTGCCCACCCCAGCCAGGAAATTCCAGTTGGGTGATGCGAAGAAACACAAGACATCACGGTACACAAACACGTAATGACTTTGTGCTTGTACATAGTCCAAGCTCTGCACACAGACATGGAAGGATTGAAAGAAGGAAGGACGAGTGGAGGGAAGGAAGGATTTCAGCACCTCCGGAAGTGGAAGAAGCGGCATGCCACAGTTGAGTCATCCTGCTCCTGCTCCTTAAATTTGCGGTACCGCTCCAGACGGCACTCCCGGCACTTGTGCAGATGTGGAGCTACATTGATGCAAGATCCATCCTGGAGAAAGGGCTCACCTGACTGCTTCAGCTTCCTCACCTTACTCATGTCTTTCAGCACAGACTGGCCAACTGGGTGAGGCAAAGCACAAGTGAAAATCCATTAGTTAACTGCAACAGCCAAAGGATGCTGGCCCCAGTAAGACACATTTCCAGAGGCTGCATGCTCATACCCATGCAATAACTGTCCTGACCCTCAGTAAGACTGCTCAAGTCTGCAGCATACCACATTTCTGTCCTGACTAATATATGTTTAAACATATATAAGTGACTGTGTTGATTCACATACAAGAAGCATTAAGCTTTAGCTTTGTAATACCTTGCGTGCTGTCTACTGAGCATAGATGTGGTTTACACACATGGCTAGTTCACAGTTCATCACATGGAGATATATCCCAGTATCCCACCTCCTTGTGCTTTCAAGGCACCCTGCATTCAAGTTATCACCTTTTAGGGGTGCTGTGCGAGGCCGGCCCTTGGGGGCTTGCTTCCCTTTTCCTTTCCCCAGCAGCAATTCAGCATTGTGCTCTGCATTGGGGCCTAGCTTTGCCATCAAGTGGTCAGGGATTCCCTTCATACAAGCCTTGGCCTGCAACTGGTCTTCAGAATCACTCAGATCTGACAGGTCACTATTGGTACTGGAGTCTGAGTCCTGTTTAGATGTCAAGCTCCGCTCATCTAGAGAGAACCTTTTCACAGCTTCAAAAGGGGCTTTGTTCTCATGTGGAAACTCTGCCTGTGAAGAGAAAAAGCCAGGTGGATGTCTGCCAAACACATTAGAAAAAGTTTTCAAAAGAGGATTGTCCTGCTGCCCAGGCCCAACAGATGGTTTTTCTTCTGTTGGGCTGGAGGAAAGTGTGGGCATCTCAATAGGCTGTGTCAGGTTGCTGGTCGGTGAGCTGGAACGGCCATTCCCAACAGTGGAAGGGCTCTGAACACCAGCAGTAATCATTGAACCAGGAGTACTGGAGATAATCTTTGATGAGTCAGTTTTTATAAACAAGGTTTTCTTCTTAGCAAGAGAAGAGTCTGTAGAGGTGAGTGATTCTGGCCAGCCAGAAGTGGCCTTGAGACCCACAGGTGTAGAGGGAGTAGAAATCCCTGTCTGAGATGAAGATGCAAAGCTACTGAAAGGACTAAGTTCTGCTTTCTCAGCAAATGCCAGAAAAGGGTTTGAGGGTTCTTCTCTTGATAGCTTTGGGGGCTGTAAAAATAGGTTTTCATGACTATCCAAGGGACGAGTGTTCAATAGGCTTCGTGAAAAGGCTGGAGTAAGGGTAGGCATAGATTCCACAGGCAGCTTCCGCTCCACAGAACTGCCAGACTGGGTTCCTGGTTTAGTGTCCGTCGAAAGGATTTTACTTTTACAGATCCCAGCACCCACACTCTCTGTACACTGCTTGAATGAGTCCCGACTAGAGACATCTTCCGTCAAGCTCTCTGAAATGACTGTGAAGTAGTTACTGGAAGGTAGATTTTGGGACATGCATTGAAAAAACAAGTTCTTGGACAAATCAGAATCTTTCGGACCCTCTTGCCCTGTACTACAGCCAAAAGGAAATCCGGAAGGCTTGGTTTCTGGAGCCACCACTCCATTTGATTGGCTCCTTCCACCCCCAAATACCAAGGACTGGGAAGCACTTTGGAGAGAGACTCCAAATCCAGAAGCCAAAAGTGAATTGCGGGAATTCTGAAACAAAATTAAAAAAAGCATTAGCCTACCTAATTGCACAATTAGCATTCTACTTACCCAGCCCTAATGGAAACTTCCAGCATAATTATGTACAACGAAAAAACTTTTTCAAAGAAGACCAATTTTTTCTTACCTATGAGCTACTAAAACCAGTAAGCTAATAGTGTCTGGTATATACTAAAGTCGCATGGTGCAAATGAACACTTCTCATTGTACTTCAGAGGCACAAACCAAGGTGAACTAATTTCCAGAAAAGCAATTGCTCAACTGCTTTTTTTTTTTTTTTTTCCACATTTCAAATTAGCAAGGCAACCTTAATTGAAAATGCTTTTCGGTAAGATCATACTGACAAGCTTCTCCTACTTAACCAGCACCCTTGAAATAATTAACTTAGTTTGAAAGTTAATGAAATACAGCAAGACCTCTAGCAGCTAGTGAACAAACTGTTCCTGGCCACAGCAAGCCACATCTGCTGGCAGGATGGATGTCCAGGACATGGTGCTTTCCAGGGATTACTCAGTAGAGGTTTAGCACAAAGGGCTTAATGTTTATGCTCTTCAAATACTGGAAAATGTTCTGACTTGCAGAATTCCACTAGACCCGTAACTGTGTTACAGAAGATTCACTTGCACTCTCAGTTATAGGAAGGAAAGGTGGTACCAAAATTTTTCAGTACAGTTACAGCTCATCCTCAATAGACCAGGTGCAGTTGCCCCCTACTGAACTTTTTTTTTTTTTGCCAAAGAGGGGACAGCAGGGCCGGGGGTGAAGGGGTGGGAACTAGAACTGAAAGAGAGGGCAGGTTATATTATAACAATTTAGTTATCTAACACTCCTGTCTTCTACAAGTCTGTTTGTCCTTTACACTTTATCCCCTAGGAATCCTTGTCTCAAGGTAAATAACTCTCATTTTCCTCCATTCCATTAGCTAGCACACAAGGCAAGCACAAAAGTAACTCATTTAATCTCTTGGCAATCACCTTGGACTCCCTAATGTACCTACCATTTTCTTCACTTTTTGTAATACAGTAGATTATGAGTTTCTTAATTTTTGCTGTAGTGATCTGAAGCTTTTGCTTCGTTCTGTTTTTGTAAGCCTTCCTTTGATTTCTCAGTAAATGTTCTGGTTTGGTTTTGAAAACACTTTCCTTCTATTTTTCCACTTGGACACGAGGACATGGATAAAAGCCTTCAAGTTGCTCCTCTTTATTAAAATTTACTCTAAAAGGTATGCATCTCAAATGTTTCAATTCTTTGTTTTCAGCCGTGTGTGACATGACTAGCTTGTTTTAATCGTGACTGACAAGTTTAGCAACTTTAAAGGTCCTCTAGATATAGCTTCATTGTTTCTCTGGGTTTGAGGCTTTTTGTTTTTCAGAAGTATCTCAGATGTTCAACTCTGCACGTTCTCATGCATATTAAGCAGGTTAAGTTCCATGACAACAAAATCAAGTGCAGTGCTTAAATGACTTTAAGGCCACATTTCTCAGATGAAGGCTGACTAAAGATAAGAGCACTAAAATGCTGTCTCTTACAACTCCTACACCTTTATTTTCTTGCGTGCCCTTTATAAGGTAACAGAAAGGTTTCCTACTGGAAAGGACTCATCAGAGAAAAAGTAGTTTTCTCAGTTGCATGGACACACTTTACAACAGTGATATGTTGCAGAACAGCTGCTGCAGATATGTATGCCTTTCTGAAATGTGCTGGATCATGAGCTACTCACCTCTCCCTGGGCTTGTGATCGGCCTGTTTTCAGTTTCTCCTGTCCGGTAACAGCTGGCAAACTGGTATCAGAGATCCTCACAGTTGTTGGCGTCAAAGCACTTGTAGTAACCACAGTGGCAGAAGTCACTGTGCCTTGGCCAACCTGTTCCAGTGATTTTCCCACCTCTTTACATCCAGATCCAACCAGTAATGTTTGTCCAGAGCCAGAGGAAAATGGAGTGAAGGGCAATGGTGTGTCAGCACCAACTGGTTCATCCTGGACTACTAGTGTCCGGCCATTCTCTTTGGTGTAAGTGGCGAAGCGAATATTGCGACTGATCTGAGGAATGAAGGCAGGCACTTGTTTGGCCCTTGGATCCAGCCCTGTCTCACTGTTGGAGCCTCCCTTCCAAGGACCTCTGCTTGCCTCGCCTCCATCACTACCATTACTGTCCACCTCACCCCTCTCCTTTAGTTTCTTTGTTGCAGGATCACACCCAGAATCTGAAGCGTTTTTCCTCCTCCGACCATCCTTTCCCTCCAGACTTTCTTTCTTCTTTTTGCCTTTAGATGATTTAGATGCTTTTAGGCCCCCTCCCTACAATGGACAAAACCATGCAATCACTGAACAGAACAATCACAATGCCTGCTTGAAGAACATTCTTCTGTTAGAACAGAACACACTACACTGCTCTTAGGCACATTTAATCACAAATCAAGACATTTAAGCAAAGACACTGTGAACACAGAACACGGCCCAAGTGCAGCCTTGCCTGTTTGGTTATATAACAGGATCTTAACAGTATGATTTCTACCTGAGCTACTTTGCTGTGGCACATACCTTACCATGACAGATTTGGGGCAACTTGCAACATGGCTCTATGCTAGAACAGTTCTTGCTAACATATGAAAACTATCTGCACACTAGGTGTTGCTACAAGTCTAATTCCCACAGGGCTTTTGAAGGGCACAGTTTCTGACTGCTACCCAAAGTGTACAATATTTAATTACAGGAGATAGAGCTTGCCTTTAAGCCTAGGGTAAAAACACAGGTTCAAATATTATCATGGAATCTCTCAATTGAAGGAACGAAATGTCACAAGCATATGAATCTGCTTCAGAGGAGTCAGATCGTAACTTTTAGAAATGCATATGAAGGTCTATGAAGAAATACAGAACTCAAAAAAGGCTATGAGCACAGAGACATTCCTTATCAGAACACTACCCCTGACACCCTCCCCAGCATGGTAACAGGCCTGAAGGAAGAAAGAAGATTGCTTAAAAGAAAGTTATGACCATCTCTTGAAGGAGTAAGGAAAATTTTCCTCTTTCAGTGACATTAACAAAAGCCCACAGTGAACACAGCGATCAGTTTTTAGTTCCTTCCACATTTTGGATGTTCTATATCTAATCCTTCATACAAAACCTGAACTGTTTTAGTACCTCACTCGGAGAAGTGGTATCCATCACCACATGAACCAGTCGAGGATCCACCGACTTTATTTCACCACTCTAATTTTCATGCAGATTGACATTGAGAAGGTAGGAGGAAGAAAAGAAGTTAGTTTTTAATTGAGTACATAACATCAACATAAAAGACCTTAAATACAGAGTTAGTCTGCACCCCCTCTCTCATTTGCCTTTTCTTTTTGTCCCACTACCTTTGTACTACTGCTTTCCAGTCTACCTTCCATCCTTTTGCTCCTTTTCTATTTCAAAAGCTTTCAGATTTGATTCCCACCACTGTTGTATATTTTTTCTACTGAGCACCTCTAGAGGCATTAATTGCATTAAACACAGCTGCTCTTAAGTATGATTTACTATTGTTCTATCCTTCTAAATATTCACTCTCTTGATGTATAAAAGACTACTGGAAGGATGCACATCAATTTATTTCACATGAGATACATAGCAATTTGGGCGCTTCCTGACATGTATCTGCTGAAAGCATATACTCTGTGATTTCAGTGCCTCTCAAAAGCACTAAAGGACTGATTTACCACACACAGCATCCTTTTTTGCCTATGCACCAGCAACACAATAAGTGGTCAGAGTGCAGGTTACTGCATGCATACAACAGACTCATTGGGCACATTTGGTGCGCTCATTCTACACAGTTTGCTGCACATGAAGAAGCTACGAGGGTGTGGGGGTGTGGGATGGGCCCCAAGAAGAATGCTGCTGTTACAGTAATTTAGACATTTGTAAATTTAATTTACCACAGACCTGTTCCTAGTTGGTCCTGAAAAAGGAAGCCATTAGGAGCAGGCTGCCGGTAAGGCTGAGTTGCCTGTCAGACCAGATAGTGCATACAGCACAGAGACAGCTCCAGCAGTGCACACATTTCTTGTGCTGTTTACAACACTTACTGGGCTGACTGATAGGAACAGGGCAAAAGTAAGTAGCCTAGGCTCAAACACATAAATCAGTTTTGTTCAGATTAAGACTTCATCTTCTATGCTACACTTGTTTCAGTCACTTGTATGGGTTGTCAGAAACTGAGAGACGGCACAGAGGGACCGTGGCATAACAGGCCCAGAAGGTAGCTTTCTGCACATTAGAAAGCTCCCTCAGAAAGCTGCCTGTAATATTCTTCCAAATAGCACTTATTTCCAAAGAAACTCTTCCAGCTTCTTCTACAGAAGTGGACTACATATCATCAGTTATTGTGGAATGTCATCATCACAGAGGAAAAAAAAAAAAACGTTAATTGCACCACAGATAACTACTCATCTATTAAATAACAAAGAACCTGAAGTACAAGTTCTGGTGAAGCTATCATCTTCCATGAGATATCAAAGAATGGTATTTTAGGAACACCAAAGCAGTGCTTCCTATATTTACCTCTGTCATTGACACCTCCATGAGACGAGTTATTGGGTCTTGATGGCTCACAACGCCACAGAGCCAGCTATTTTCATCCTCTGGTTGGTAAACCTTAACTCTTTGGCCTTGGACACTGTAAGGACCTAGAAAAGAAGGGCTTTAAGTACAAGCTTGGTGTCATATTAATTAAGGTTCATATAACAAACAAAAAAGTACTGTGCACATAATTAGGACTTCAAGTGTCATCTTTCTGATGAAAAGACACTAAAATGCTAGGGATTCTACTGTAAAAAGTCAATAAGCCATCACTGCTGTAACTCAAGGCTGTTGTGAAGACAAAGTCAGTGCAATTTAGCAGTGGAAAAAAAAGTGGAAGTTCAAATTAAAGTCATTCCTTTGATAAAAGTTAAATTAGACAGAGCCTCCTTGCTAACTAAACTCTCTTGCTTTCTAACCTACTAGTCAGTAATTATGAAGCTTCAATCCAGTGGACAGTCACAGCATTCTAACTCAGTCCAGATGCATCAAATCCGGCATAAACTGCACCCAGTCCAGAACAGAAACACACATTCCTAACTGGGTGAAGTTTGATATAACTGCACAAACATCCAATATCTCTACATCAGCCAGTTTCAGCTCTTTGACACAGGTAACAGATCATCTATAGAGAAGTTTCCTCTGACCATGCCATCATTCTCCATATCAGTGTGCAAAGCTTTCCTCCTACCATAGTCCAAAAACCTCCAACCACTACCCCTCACAAAATGTCAAAAAAAACCAAAACAAAACACAAAGCTTTAACAGTCTATCATCAAAATCCACATGGCAAACAGCCTGTACCTGGTACATGCAGAACTAGGCACTTCAGAAGAAGACTCTACTCCCTTATGTAAGAGTAATTTTTAT
Source organism: Tricholaema leucomelas (assembly GCA_013400475.1). Lineage (NCBI taxonomy): Eukaryota > Metazoa > Chordata > Aves > Piciformes > Lybiidae > Tricholaema lacrymosa > Tricholaema leucomelas. The sequence goes on along the minus strand of WAAF01003013.1, from coordinate 664,499 downwards.
CAACACTTACTTAACAGAAACGTGCCAAATGCCCATTAAGAATTACACTGTCCTTCAAATATAATACAGTGGCCTACCTCTGTGGCCCACAAACCTAAACTCTCATAGCACTTGAACTAGAAGATCCTGACAACAAAAGTTGCAATTAGTCTCAACCCTAACAGACAATCAAGAAGGCAGCCACAGTATTAACTCTATACTGAACTGCCACACCATATTTTCAACTCAGGCAACACATATATTAAAATGCCAAAATTTGAACTTCACATAACAGAAATTAAAGATGAACAACTACTGAGCAGCTTCTCTTCTAAACAGAATTATAGAACAGAACCATAGAACAGCAGAACAAAACAAAAACTTCAACTGAGGAAGTTGCAAATACATGGATGCTATCAATAACATGCTGTTCTACTTTAGCTATATCTTCAGCCATCATTCCCTGTAGGTAATTCTGGTTTCATCTCAGCAACTGTTAACTTGTATCTGTGACAAAATAATGTTTCTTTGTAAAAAACTTGCAAAGCAATACAGAAAACTCATCTTCCATATCAAACCAGATAGTATTACCATTCCCCTTCACAAATTTCACCACACTCTTGACTGTTCCACAACAAGTAGCTGTGAAATAGAAAAACACCATCTCACCTCTACTAAATATCTCCTGAAGCTTCTGGTCACTGATCAACGTATTGACAGATTCTCTTAACAAAGGCTGTTCCTGCAGAATCTGATTTTGGCTTTCTGTTCCCATCTGCAAAAACAATCGATTTTAACATAAAAGCCTAGTTCTTTTAAGGTAATACAATCATTAGTTTTTAAAGGACAGCTGTTCTTGGATGGCTTTTAGAGACTGACATGTGAAAAAGTAAGAAAATGTTGCTGAACGTGCCAGGAGTTAAAAAAGAACTAGCTACATAAAAGCTGCTGCAGAACTTCCGTTGCAATAGTCCGCTACACATGCTTAAGTGCATGCAGATGGCAGTTACTGTAAGCACCTGGAAAAGCAGGGAAACAAATGCAAATGCACGATAGAGCAGTGAAAGGAGAAACAGCAGAATATGCAGATGGACCATTAAAAAAATTCATTTGACAAGTATAGGAGGACTTCAAATTTGAACTTTAACTGAATGCAGTTCAAATACCTGAAACAAACGTAATCCACTGGCATCAGACAGGAAACGTAAATGTCTGTCCAGAAGGAACTCCACTGGGACCACGGAGCCCAAACCCAGCTTATCTACTAGAGGAGTGAAGGTCTGTTATGAACAACGAAACACAAACATTATAAAAATGACTGAGCAGAGACATAAGCCAACAGTAGTTTTCACACACTATTTAAGTATCACAAACAATAAAAAGTTTCATTTCTCAACCTGCACCACTCAGTGCCCAAGTTTCAATACGAATTCCTCCTCACGTCTAAGCCAGGACTTCATGCAAGCATGGCACATTACAAGAAGAAATCACAGAAAATCAGCTCCACTTTTTTAGGACTATAGCAAAACTGAAAACATCTTTTTGGTACCTGCTAAAACTGTGCCCTGTACAATATCCAAGCCTCACGTTTTACAGAGGAGTTGCTGCAAACCTCCGAGGACAAGAAAGCTTTTGGTCAAAAATACTCACCAGTGCAGGCCACTGTGCCAGTGAGACTCGAGTGCCCTGAAGCATAACAGAATCATTTCGAGGAGCCCAAACCAATGATCCTTCTAGCAATAACACTATAACTTCTTCAGCATGGACTTTCACCCAGGCATGTTGCTTCCAGTTACAGCCATCAAATTCCACAAAGATCTGATTAAGAAAAAAAAAAAACACAGAAGTAATTTCCTCTCTTTTCAGACATTGAATAGAAAAAAAAAAAAAAATCCAGATTCCTACAATCCCCATGGAGGAGGAGACAGCAGCTTTAGTCAAAAAAAAAATTAAAAAAAAAAAAAATCAGTGTCCGTAAACATTGGCTCCAAATGCTGTATTTCCCCATGCAGAATTAAAGATGTGAACTGTTCATCCCAAAATACAGCTGGTGACCCAATGCAAGCTTCTTTCACACTGGGAATTTGTAAAGAATTCGGATGCTCTTACTTGGCACTTCAACAGAGTGCCCAAATCAGAACGGGTAACTGATGGTCACAGAATCAGATACTTCGGTCAACAACATTTGTGCCTTTGAAATCCACTATAAATAAGAAGTTTTGTGTTGCCTTGTACACTGCTGAACTCTGAACCAAATATAAGTATTTTGAACAACATGAGATTACCCAGAAATATCCACTCTGTAGATCTTTCATTCCCTTGTTTACAAGTGTGGCAATACAAATCACACTACAATTCTCAGTCAGTATTCTGAGGTATCAGCCTCTCCCTTTCTAACACAAAGAACAAATGTTAATGCCATATGAAATTACATGGCAAGAATGCTAAGAACAGGAACGTGGGTTACAAGTCTCATTCACATCCTAACAACCAGGGCTATCATGTTACACACAGCTGCAATACAACCCCCTTCATCTACACAACTTCTGCACTACACAACTATAATCAAATATATCAGATGCACAGCAAGAAATTAAGTAGCTGAGAAACACTTGAGCTGGATAGGAAGGCAATCATCTTGTGATTCTCTTATGCTAAATGTTATGTATCACAAAAGGCTGTCCAAAAACTCCTATTAGAGTAATGCTGACTTTGGAATATATGTCTCTTTGCAAGAGATTGAAGAATTTAATGAACAGGAGAGGTGATTTTATAAGTAACTACACAGACAGGATCTCTCTCTAACATGTCCCCTTAAAAAAGTTGGAAAGAATCATTAAAAGCAGACAAATCAAAGCAGTAAAGTACAGTTTACCACTCTGCCCCAAGTAAATAAGGATACTTCTTAGGTTTACTTTCAACTTACTACTTCACACAAGACTTAGGTCAATTTACCTTGTGACACACATGAAGTAAGGCTGCAAGAAAAATTCTTCTAGTCTTAACATGTACGACACCTCACATTTGATTCTATCAAATCGCTACAAGTTGATGAGGTGGAACAGCTGCGCTTGCACATTTAACATGTGCCTAGGAAGAAAAAGGAAAAAACCTACAAGAAATAGTCCATGTGAACTTCAAGATGTGTGTTCCATGTACAAGAGTCCCAATAAATATTCTGCCAAATACTGTATATTCATCAGGTAACAAGCAGTAGTAATGCCATCTCTATCATCCTAGCAGATGTTACAGCAGGATCCCTCTCAATCACCTACCAAAGGTCTGAGGAGATCTCTACCAGTTAGAAGCTAGTCAATGTCATTCCAGTTTACAGAAAGCACATGAGGGGAGACACTTGAACCTACACACCTGTAAGTCCAGCCTCTGTACCTGGAAAGTTATTAAAATCACAAAGAGTGCTATTGAAAGACATTTGAAGTACATCAGGCACAATGAACATGAGTTCAGAGAAGGGTTTCCTTTAATTGATCTCCTCTTATGACAAGACCACTCACCCAAGAACAAAAGGAAGGTGGTGAATGTTGTTTTTCTGGACTTCAGTAAAGCTTTAGATACTGCCCCTTACTCTATCCATCTGGGCAAATCGTCCAGCGGCAAGGTAAGGGTGTTTATGGTACACTGAGTAAAGAAATGGCTGAAGAGCAGGACTCAAACGGCTGCAGTAAATTTGGCTACACTTGTCCAGAGACCAGTCAGCAGCAATGCTCCCCGGGGCTCAGTCCTAAAGCTAGTGCTGTTCAATATTTTTATCAATTATATTGATTCAGGAGTTGACTACACCATTACCAAGTCTGATGATGATACCAAACTGGCAGGTGTTTACAGAAAAGGAGGCTGAGAGGTGACCTCATCATTCTGCAACTTCCTGAGGAGAGGATGCAGAAAGGGAGATACTGAGCAACTCTCTCTGGGATCCAGTGTTAGGGTGCCTGAGAATGGCTCAAAGCTGCAGATGAGGAGGTTCAGACTCGACTGAGGAAGCACTTCTTTACTAACAGGGATGTCAAACACTGGAACAGGCTTCCTGGAGAGGTGGTCAATGTCACAAGCCTATCAATGTTTAAGAGGCATTTGGACAATGCCCTTAATAATATGCTTCAACTTTTGTCAGTCCTGACACAGTCAGCCATTTCGATTAGATGATCCTTGTGGGTCCCTTCCAGCTGAAATATTTCACTTCACCACTAAAGTCAGAAAACAGACCTTATAGTTCTCCTTTCTAAAGCTCTAGACTCACAAACTGGGTTAAAAAGAAAGAAAAGACTGACAACACTATCATATTAAGATCACTTCTCTCTCCTCTCTCCTGTAGACAGAGAATTCATGACAAGTTTGTTTTACATGCTTCATGTTCAAGATTCAGATTTATTCCATGTTTGTGCAATCAACATAAGCAGTGGAGTCCTGCCAAACTTTGACTTACAACCACTAAGAAGTGTGTTACTAATTCTAAGTCAATACCCCAGAGAGTATTTTCCTACAGATTGCAGGGCAGCTGTTCCAGATTCATGCAGCATCACACATGCTATCATCAGTACTGTTTCCAACAGATCACACAGCAGCTAAGTGGATGAAAGCCTCCACATAAACAGCTACACTCTGAGTTTCTGTTGCCAGAATCTGTAGCAGAAATCACTTTGTGCACAAGAAGCAGAAACTGACTTGCACAGCACACAGTGTTTGTGCATGTACCACTTGATATTCCTACAGAAATAACAACAGCATGGTCACGACCAGTATGTTTAGATTCTAAGAGAAAAACACTGAGCAAATTCTGAAAGAGATGTCTAAAGCAAGAAAATGGCAGGAGAGGAAGACTTCAGGGTGAATAAGCATATTTACTCTTGATATTTAAACAGAAATAATCTACCTTTGTTGAAAAACCCAGAAGGCTCAAGAAAAGCAGCTGCATTATTAACTGAGCATTTTGTGAGTTTTTTCTCATATTAAAACGAAAATCATGTTGTTGAGTCAAGAATGAAACATCCCTATGCTATATTCATGGCCGCATCCGAATAAACTGCCTTCTAAATGTGTTAAGTGTCCCTGCAATTCACAAGGTAACATCTACCAACAGCATCGGCTACTGATCCTCCTAGTTCTGCTCCGTTTGACAAACCATTGGTAAGCACAGTGCTGCTGTGTTAATACCAATGCTTTTGAATAGTGGTACTGAGCACAGCAACTAGATATGCAATTAGTGCAGGTATGTCTGTACCAGAACACACACCATCATGCTTAGACATTTTGCACCTGCAGATTCTCCTAAATTCTCCTCTAGGAAAAAGCACCTTCCCTAACCAATATCTAACTGCAAAAAACCCAAAGATTTGCATGTTTTGGTAGTTTGTTTTCGGTTTGTTGTTAGTTTTTGGGTGGTGGTGGGGAGGGGATTCTGTTTTGGGTTTTTTTTTCGGGTTGGGCATTTTTAATGTTTCATTAGTTTTTGTTTAGGTTTTGGTGTGTTTGGGGCTGGTTGATTTTGGGTAGTTTTGTCTGATTTTGTGCTGTGTTTGGTTCAGGCTTTATTTTTTTTTTTTAATCAACAAAACCAGTCGTCTTCACATAAAAACCAAAATAGGCATATGGTGCACCTGTAATTCTCCTCTCCCTCTTTTTTTGCCTGTCCCAATGAGAGTGGTTGCTCTGCTTTATCTGGTACACAAAGAGGCTGAAGCATGTGTTCCAGACAACACATTTTTGTCTACCTACTACCCTGGTTTCCAGAGAACTACAGGCTTGTTCAAATGCACTTTCCCCTAAAGTTTTCCAACACCAGTTCCACTATAAAAGCAGTAATGATAAGATGACCTTAGTGTAGATAAGGCAGATTATAATGGTCTTTTTAAATCATATGATACAGGCTTTAAACAGGATTTCTAACAGAAAAAACACTGCAGCTTATTGCATTCAAATCTGCAAAGGTCTAATGTAGATGCCATCTAAGTAAAACATAAAAATGTTTACATTTCAGGGGATTACATAGTATTAAAAGCAGAATGTGGGGTAAAAATTCCAAGTTCAAAAATATCCTTTAAAATGGTCTTAAATTTTACCTAGTTTTGAAAGGAAGGATGGTCCACCAGTTGTTAGAGAGTAGCCAGAGACCCAGGTTCAATTCCCTGCTTCATCAGAGGATTCCTGCATGACCTTGGTCAAGCCAGTTAGTCTCACTGGCTGAGTTTCCCATCTGTAAATTGGAATAATAGTACTTATGCCCAGAAAGGAGGCACTGGTAGGAATTTGTTGCAGACTACCAAGTAAAACTGGCTAACAAGTTTGCCCATGGCCTCTTACTCATGATGTGGAAAGAACTACATCATCAACATGTGGGAGAGGAGAGAAGAGAAGGCAGATACTGAGATTTCAAACTGGAGGCCACATCTGAGAGCTCATGCAGATACCATCATTAGATTTTAAAAACACACCAAAAACCTACATTACTTTTCTGTTCATTTTATTAATGTAATCAAAGTATTATTTTGGAATTTATTATGTGAGATGAAGATGATATAAACACCTACTCTTAGAAAAAACTTTTAGCTTCCTATCTGAAAGACACATACACAAACACACACTAGGTGTCTCACTGCAGCTGATTCTTAAAACCAGGAAAATCAGGAAAAAAAATAAGAAGAATCCTCTTTTGAAATAATTTGTACTGAGCCAGACAAAAAAGTAGATTTCATTACATAATCAAGAAATCACAGTTATTAGAACAATCATGCTTTCATTCTGACCTTGATTAAGATATTATATATTTAGTCAAGACTCTGAATATATTACTAAAATTAGAAACTATACACAGTTGATTTCCTTATCACTTTCCTATGATTATAACACATAGTGATAACTAAGCAAAACATTCAACACTACTTTTGACAGGATGTAGGGCAGAGGTAGTAGTATAACATCAAGAGCTAGAAAAATCATAACCACAAAAGCCATTACCTGATGGGGTAGCAAGCTGCTGATCAACAGCCAGAAATAACTATCCTAAGTGTTTCTGCTCTTTGACTGAAGGGAAGCACTGGTGTCACATAAGCCAATACTTAACATGCTGTCACCTACCACAGTACCTAATTTCTAGTAAAGACTAATATATTTATGAATCAATGGGTTCCAGATAATGGCCTGCCCTAGCATACTTCAGACTTCTACAAATCTTTTTCTTTCAAACATTTGAACAATTAAGGAGCTCTTCTTTATGTGGGGCAAAAAGTTATTTAGGTGGGTCAAGTAGACAGGAAAAAATGACAAAATGTCAAAACAAACGGAAGCCTCCACAATGCTCTGTCAGTATCTCTTTTCTGTCATTATTCCAGCATTTCCAGTTTGAGCATCACCATTGAATCTAATGCTGGCCACACATATGAAGAAAAACATTGAAATGACTGGCACAAAGTCAGTGCCAGAAACTCCACACAAACTACATCATGCAAGGGAAACAGCCTCATCTTCGTAAAGGTTGCACTCCAGCAACCAGTCATTTTAGAACACACTCCAACTGCCACATTTCTGCTGTAACAAAACCCAGCAACATGCAGAGCTCTGAACAACTAGCTTGGCAGTGCCTCTGTGAAACCTTAATTATTACAGGGTGAATGGAAGAGCAACCAAGGCTGGCATCAGTCTCTGTTACCTCATCCTTTTAACCAGACACCACTTAGAAGTGATGTATGATTTTGTTTACAACACAAGGTGAAGTAAAAGCAGATTTACACCAAGCATGGAACCCCAAAGATTCCACTTCATATAGACCGAAAGCCGAGGGTGGCCTCACCACTGCTTCTCCCTCCCTGGGAGATCTGGCCACCATGCAAACCCCATCATTAATCAAAGCAAAGTAGTTGTGCAAAACAAAGTCTTCAAACAGTACAGTGCTTTAATCTGAAGATACACGGCAAGTAACAAATACCTGCATTTATAATTCTGTATGCAAAGTATCTTTAAAACATTACTTTCAAAACAGCAGCTTGAGAAAATGTTGGAGGTTCTCTGCAGACAGTTTGTATAGTTGAAGCATTTCAGAAATTTAGATGAGTAAAACCTCTTAGAAAAAGATCGTATCACACTATCAGAGCCATGACATTCCCTCGCCATTGTCACTACACAGTGCACTTTTTGCCCTTGAACAAGTAACCCAGCTGACTCCATGGTGCCTGCACTTTGGGAAACTGCCCAGAAGCTGACACAAATAACTGTTAACTTCCTGCAATCTTCCTCCATGCTGTTCGCTTAGGGATACAATGAAGCATCATGCTGGGTGATAGGCTCGAGTGGATGATCTTGGAGGTCTCTCTTCTGGCTGATTCCATGATAATGCCCAAGAGAGGAAAGACAAACAGGTTTTTAAATAGTAGCTAGCTACTGTTCTGACTTAATCATAACATAAGATCAAACTCTTTCACTGAAGTGGTCTTTGAAAAGACTTTTCTTGAGACAAAGAGCAGGAGCAAAATACTGAAGTACTGTCTCTCCCATATGCTGTACTGCTTTTTTTTCACCCTATCCAGACTATGAGCTGACTGACAGTTTTGCTTTGCACCAAACAAGGAAATGCCTGTGTCAGGTGTATCAATAACAGGTGATACTCCAGTCAAATTTGGGATCTAACAGCAGCCTTATAGCGCTGTGGCTGCATGGTCGGCATAAGCCTGTTACACCAGCTAATCCAAAGCTGCAGTGCTGTGAACATCAGACATAGCACCACTTTGTGAGACATGTCTCAAGCCAGGTATCCCTTGCACTCTGAAATGAATCTAGTAACTGTGGTCTATTTGACACCAGGCAGAGTCAAATATGTTTATCACTATTATTTGCTTTTTAAGAAGAACTTTATTTCAAGAGTGTTTGCATTCCTGCAGGAACTTCCTGCTTCAGAGACCTCCTTGCTGTGCAGCCAGAGACAGACTGCCTTTTGAAGCAGCCACCAGCCCCTTTTGTGCGCTAAGAACTCATTCATCACTCCCCAAGCCTGTCCTTAAATGGGACATCTTTTATCCTTAATTTACAGTAAAATTAATATTTCTGAATTTTCTCTGCTACTAGTAATTTGAAAGTTTTGAGCTATTGGAAAGTGAGTTTCATAGAATAAAACTTGGTTTGGAAATGCAGTTTTGTCAATTAGAGTGCTTTCTGTTATTATTCATTCTAAAACGCAGCTTCAGCTGATGTTTGCCTGTATCCAAACCAAACTAGCTTCAGTGAAACAAAAGCACGAGAATCTCTTTTGACTACTGTTTCTTTCTGAAGCTATTTGGACTGTAAAGGTAGTATCTTCTACTTCACAAAACACAACACTAAGATTTCCAAGTAAACTGTTCATAAACTCAAGTATTCTAGAACCCAGTTATCAGCAACAAAAGGATGAGGACCTCCAGTTCAGAACTCTGAAGGAAAAGCAAGCCCTCACATTACAAGTTTGATAACCAAGACTTCTTAAACAATTTGCAACCTGTGTGATTGGGAAGTGGCAAACACAACACCTGTATTTAAAAATAATAAAGCAAAAGCTTGATAATTATTAGTCTGTTAAGACAATACCAACTTTAATTTGGAGCACAATGCCACATTCTCATCAACCTGAGAGTACGAAACCAAAGCTATTTTTCTTAAGTAGAAAACTAAACTGTTCCTTAGAAGAATGCCTAAGAAACTCACCCTCTCTCCAGAATCAGGCACCTCATTATAATTCAGCATACTAAGCAATTCCAATGAATTAAACTCTTACAGTTACTAATGTGAAATGAACTTGCTGGACACCAAAAAAAACCCATGACTTCTTGAAGGAAATTCAGAAAGGAATCAAAGGGGGTGCCAAACATGCAAAAACCTGACTACACAAGAAAACTTCCATATCTTTCTTTGTGTTTTACAAACAGGTCATCATCTAGTGTAGGTGAGATACTAAAAAGGGAGTCCCGATGTAAGTAGTGGCAACAACGCAGTCAATACTCAGAACAGACTGAAGATTTTTTCCAACTACAGATAAGCTTTCAATAAGTTCAGTTTCAAAATAAAACATGATTAGGAACTGGAGAAGAAAATAAATCTGACATTGATTTAAGACAGAGATTGAGGGAAGGGATATACACAGATATGGACAAAACCCTGATCTCGGATGCCAGTGGATTTCCCCACAACACATGGATGCAGGCCCGACCATGCCGAGGTTTCCAGCACTCAGCAAGAGATCCTCACCAGGGAGGAAGGCAAAAGGGAAGAGAGCCCGAGGGACTTTACTGTCCCCTTAAATAGAGGATACGCAGGAAAGGGGAGGGAGTAACATGACTCGGTGATCCCATCCGCGGTCCTAGAGTCCACCTGCTTACCTGTTAACCCTTAAATCATAACATCCATCTAACCAAAAGGAGATAGCACAAATTACCAGATGCCAGCAGCTTCTGAAGGAAAGGAGGAAGCATTGTGCAAGTAACTGGAGCCATGAGCACAATGACCTCAGGACAGTAACTACGTAGAGACAGAACTGAATTTTGTTTTGGCTTTGTAATCAGCAGCTGAAACTGGAAGCACTAAGGCTCCTTAGCACTCTAACACTATCCAGAGAAGTTACTGTGCAAGCAAGTGTATTTCAGGACAACACAAAAAAAAGCTATTCAACAACCAAATACAAATATGATACACAAACTTTAAAGACAAAGTCTTCCTGAAAAAGACATTTCTCCAAACATCTACTTCTGTAAGAGCATGATGTGGCTACACAGAAATATTTTTGAATCAGCCTGGAAGCTGGTTAAAAGAAGTGGGAGCTCTGTGAAAAACGCAAACACATGGAGGCAACATGGAGAAGACAAAATATGTGCACGAAAAGCCCTAGAAATGTCAACAAACACATGACAGACTTTGAAGGAAGGAAAAAAAAATGGTCAGTCTAATTAATAATCACTGAAGCACAGAACAAGATCAGCCAAAAGAAAACAGCTACTCAGCATACAGAACTCGACCAAGGGAAATGCACATACATACTACATGCAGAAGTTTGTTTCTCTACAGGGAAAAAAAAAAAAAAGAAAAGAAAAAAAAAGAAGGAAAGAAGCCTTGTACCTTAAGAAGTTAAACTACAAAACAGATTTTGTAAGTAATTGCTGTATTAAGACACTGGTCTACCTTTGCAATCAATGTCTAGGAAACTAACTGCCAACAAAAGAAATGTAAAACAGCAGTAAATGAAGACAAAAATCCCCAAACAACTTTGTCATAATCACTTGCATTTCAAGCAGAAGTTGCTCCACATCCACAAGTCCATGTGTTTTCACCTCCTATGAAACACTCAGTCTTCATTTGAAACCTGACAGAAAACAGTATGCAACTGCTAGTATTCCACAGGAATTCCTGCATCAGGCAGCGCCCTGCAGTCACACCTAGAAGCATAAACAAACAAAAGAAACCTTTCAAACTTCTAGTATCTGCACTGAAAACAGACAGTACGGATAATACAAAAATCTGACTTTCTGCAATCCTCTGAATGACAAAACAGGCTCTGGTAGCTCAAAACCCTTATCAGTCCTGGCACTGAACTGCCTCATTACAAATGCATGGGTTCAGTCTTTCTGTTCTGTTTGACTGCCACACATATAACAGCCTCAGAGGACATACCAACAAATGTGCCAAGCTTGGGACCTAAATTATCATTATAAACACTAAAATTCAGCTTGCTTTAACTTTACTCTGTTTGCACAGCTCTGATTAAACCTATTGCTTTCTGTAGCCCTAACTAAAAACGCAGTTAAATCAAGTGACAATATAGTCACCAAGGAGATCATAAAACATATGATTTATACTTTCCCAGCTTATGGCATTTTATCTGGTAAAAACCAAGTCCTTTACATACCATGTCAACACTGTCCACCCAAGAAAATTAACTGCCAAGGGAAAAATATACTCTGTCTTGACAACGATGGGAAAAAAATCTTAAGGCCTTGCCAACACATTTTTTTCCTAGCGTTTTTTTTTTTTTTTGACTTGTTTCTGTTCTTATTTTTCAACACTACAACGTTCAAAGAAGGTCAGACCAAATAATTTCGATAAAATTTCTAAATCTCTTCTGCCTGTAATTTGTGTAGAATATTCAACTTCTTCAAAGGCAAAGTCTGACCTGCAAATACAAACACTTAAAAGGAACTTCCTGCAAACAGCCTGCCAATACACAGTAACTTTCCAGCTTTCACTTGCAAAAGTTGGATGTGAAAACTCCTATTAATTTAGTACACAAGAATACTACATTTTTTCTTTTTGCTTATACCAGTATAAACAAACCTATCAAATATAAATAAGGAATCTTTTACCAGAGTTAACTTCAGTATACATTTTAAGCAGTAAGCCTATTTGAGCAGCAATTTTCCAAAGTCAAACAGCCACGGTTCACTGAATCTGAACTACAGAGGCTGGAATCTTTGGTTCTACAGCAACAAACACCACGTGGGAGAAGGAAGAGATCAATCCTTCAAAGTCAACCTACTATTTACAAGTCAGTGAGCTCTAAGAGCACCCACTATCAGATGAGTAAAAACTTATAGCCCTTCACAGATGCAACCATATAGCAGGCATGCTGTGTGTGATTTTACAGCGAGAACCCCCAATTAGCAATTCTGACTCCTTCCACAGCTGTGTAGAGATACCCATACCCGACCAGCGCAAGACTAGATAAGGCAGAATAAGGGTACTAGGTAGATCTTTCACTTTGCCCGGTATATCTGTTCTTCATTGACACAAATGAAAAATACTCTGACTGCTGTACTAAAGGCACGTTTCCTTTCGAGATTCACCTTCCCAATGCAGAGCTTCCATATTTCTACCTAGACCTCCCCAAATATTTTTATTCTTCAAAAGTCCAATAGGTTTAAAGTGTTTTGAAATAGCTGCAGATGTACAGATCGGCATAGCAAATTCCTAAAATACCAGAAACACTGCACAAATGCCATGTAGGCACAGCAGACATTCAAAGGGGTATTTCTGTAATCCTCAGGAATAAGCATATCAACTGAAACGCCTGCACATGAATAGTAATTGCTATTGGCTATCAATAAACTGTAACGAACATCCTTAAATAAGCAAGAAGGGAGAGAAAAAGGACAGGAACTGTAAGTGTCTTGGATAGCATAAACATGGAAACTTGGAAGCCAGCAGGGTGAAGAGTAGCAGACAGAGAATCAGTGCTGCGCAAGGACAGCTCTGCAGAGTTTAACTAGACACATGCATGCTCACAAGCCTCTCATACACTGACACAGATTTTCTTAGTTACAGAATCACAGAGTATTACTTGGAAGAGACCTTGAAGACCATCGGGTCCAACCCTCGACCCAGCACTAAAGGGTCAACACTAAACCACGTCCTTAGCCATCAAGTTCACACACCACTAGAACACTCGCAGGAATGTTGACTCCACCACTGCCCCAGGCAGAGCATTCCAACGTTTGAGAACCTTTTCAGTGAAGAAGTATTTTCCAATATCTAGTTTAACCCCTCCCTGGCATGGCTTGTAACCATTTCCTCCAGACACTTTGACATCTAGGAGAAAAGGCTGTCCCACTCCTTACTCTAACCTTCCCTCAAGTAGTTCTATTTCGAAGGAACAGTCCCACTGCCAACCCTGATAACCTCATTGCTGAGATCAGTCATACTAACTCCTTTTGCAGCCACCACCTGCTCTGCTCCTTGCTATTTGGTACACAACACAGGAAGGCCAGAGATGGCACAAGACTGGGAGGGCTCATCAGCTTGAGTCTCCACTCATCTGTAACTTGATAATCACTTCAGATCCACTAAGATCTGCCAAGAATTATCAAAGTCACACTAAGCTTCCCCTCCTGCAATCACACTGCCTAAGAAGACAAGATCTTTTTTAGATTTTTATTTAATAAACCATATGAATTTATATCTACACAAAGTATCAGAGGTCTTCCATCCTACTCACATCATCCCTCTTTCTGGCATGTCAGTAGTATAAATGGACATAGAATCCATCACTACTCTACTGAGCCCTAAGCAAGATGATCAGCAGAGACATCTCTCACTGTACAAATGCAAATTTTTCAGTGTGGATGTCTGTCTTTCACACGTGGGAAGACAGAAAGGCTGTCAGGAAAAAAAAAAAAAGGCAAACCCGTGGCAGAACACGGATTCACAGTGCTTTGTACTTGGGACGCCCCCAAAGCATCAAAGAGCAAGTGAAAAAAAAGGTATTGCCCCTATTTTTGCAGTCAGCTGTCCTCTGCAGAACTGCGTTTGACAAGAAACACTGAAGATGTGCCTACTGGTCTGACCAACACCCAGTCAGCAGCAACAACCTATATTGCTTGGGGAATGAGACAACGGCTGCACTACTTTCTTGTGGTCCATTCCACTCGTTCTCTTTCAAAATGCAAATGCATGCAAGTGTCCTGATAGAAGATATGGGACCACGGTCAAACTCTGCAGGACAGAAGGAAATGAAGATGGCACAGAAAGTTATCTGTGGCACAGAAAGTAATCTCGATGTCCTAGGCACATGCAAACCCCAGCTTGTTGTGAACCTTCCCACTACATCCACAATACCCTGGTTTCAACTGCCTGCCGAAAAGTCTTGCTACATCATTGCAGTTTGAAAGCCTCTACTAACTCCCCATTCAGTCCTAGTCTGAAATTCTGACAGACACATATGCACAGCTAGCAACAATCTCCACACACGCTATCCCAAGCAGACCGTATGTACACATTTTCTCACGTTCTTCTCTACTATCAATATGACTTCAGTAGCACCTGACAACTAACCAAGTGCACATGAATCTAAATCAAGTTTGTAAGGTTCCAGCATCCCTCTCCAGACAGTATATTCTTTTCCAGTGTGACCTAGTTAGAACTAATTTGAAATACCCTGGCAATGGCGGTTAACTCAAGCAGTTCTGATACTTGCAAAATAAGTTAAGCTTATTCCACAGTTCAGGTTGTTTCTAAGTTTCACCTATGTTCAATGATATCCCTTATGCATACTAGACTACTGGATGTTTTTCTTCAAATGTGTAGTAGCTATGTCCTGCGTAAATGAAAATGCCTTCACAACACATTCCGTTCTCTCTGCTGAATACTATAGGAAACCAATAAAACCTCAGACAAAAACAAAAACACAAAACAAGACTTGTGAGATGTAACTTACTATCCATAAAGCTGGGGGACAGAGCTCAACACGACCCTTTCCTACCATGTATGAAAGGAAGCAAACCAATCCTACTCAAAACACCTTGTCTTCCAGGCCTCCTAGCTTCCACTGTATCTGTACAGCTTGTCCATGCATTACAAGCCATCCCATACATTTCTGCTCTCCACATAAACAAAAG
The DNA here is from genome assembly GCA_013400475.1 of Tricholaema leucomelas. Taxonomy (NCBI): domain Eukaryota; kingdom Metazoa; phylum Chordata; class Aves; order Piciformes; family Lybiidae; genus Tricholaema lacrymosa; species Tricholaema leucomelas. The sequence continues at coordinate 649,164 of WAAF01003013.1, read as the reverse complement.
CAGTACCTCTCCTGAATATGACAGACTGAGCTACTCTACCATTATCATGTAATGTACCTTTTTACAATACTAGGGTGGTACTGAGCTACTGACAGGTCTTTTATGATTCTGACCTAATAGGTATTTTGACAAAAAAGAACAAGATCTGTTTCCAGTTACAAGAGGCAAAGCTGTTTTCTAACAGCATAGTTTTTCCTGAGGACCTCTTCTAGGTGGTAGGACTCATCATTATGTACATTTTTGTGGACTATGCAGCACATTTTGTCGGAGTAGGAATATTTAAGAACTGCTCTCTGTAACCAAATTTGTAGAGGAAAAAACCCAAAACCTTCCCAGAGTCTCTACTCCACCAGAAAAAAGTAAACGTCCTACATTTCCAGCTTAAAGGAAAAAAAACCCACCCACAAAAACACAATCAAAACCCCAAAAGCTATTTTAGTTGCCTTCTGAAATGCTTTAGTTCTAAACTTTTTGTGTACTTCTGAGTTTTCGTCCTTGGCGGGATTTTGGTATTCAGATGCAGTTTTGTATTTCTAAAAGCCCAAAGTCAGACTATGAGCTACTAAGCAAAAGCATCTCTACAGGACCCCATAAGAAAGCAGACTTAAGTAATCCAAAGGGTATAATATTTTCTTCTAGCCTGTTTCAGACTCGGTTCACATTTTTACTTCACTGTAGATAAAGATTTCCTGGAGTGCAGTTTACCGCTTGCTGCTAACTTAACACTTCTTTGGAGAGAAAGAGTTTAAAAATAATTGTTTTTCTGATAGTACACTGTTACAATTGCCACAGTTATGTTTGTTATGCATGGAAGGTTACATGACACCACTAAATATTGTACATCAAAGAACTCTGAAAACAGTCTGCCTCGATTCTTTGACATGGTTCACATTTAGGAGTCCTTGTGCAAATCTGGAGAACACACTGTTCAGAGACAGCTGTATCACTACAACTGTGCTAAGTCAAAGGAACCGCGGCAAGTGCTGAAATGCTAAAGGAAGGCAACAAATTCGACACACCAGAAAACCAAAATCCTGTTCTTCCCAGGATTATCAAGCACTGAACCCGAGTTTCATTTCGTTAGGGTAATCTAACAGGTGTCACATGGTTAGACGGCAACGGCCAACCAGGAAACAAGTGACTCCCTTTTATTGGGCAGAGATTCACGAAAAAAAAATCCCAACCAACCAAAACAACCACAACACTCCGCCAGTCTTTCCACCAAATCAGGCACACAAAAAAAAACATCACATCACACTCACATTTGGGATGGATGATTCCATAGTGCAAGAGTACTGATGGCACATATGTCAAATGCAACAAAATCCAGAAAAAAATAAATCAGTAACTCTCGCTCAAAATTAGACCTTCAAGCAAGGAGCATCATTTAATGCTGATCAAGAGCATTTAACATCTCGGGGCAAAAGGCCCCACCAAAATCATCAGCCAGAAGTTACACACATACGTAACAGCGTCGGAAGGCAGGCACGTCCCAGCCGCGTGTTTCACACGTTTGTTTCTTCCAACCATCGCACCCGAGCCCGAGGCTGCTGGACCCTCTCCGCCTCCAAGAGATGTAAACCCCAGCAGCCCGCAGGACCGCTTTGCCACTGCGCTCGCCGCAGGCCGGACCCGCCATTTCTTGGCCCGGGGCGCGCCCCGGGCAAGCCCAGCGGGGACTGACGGGCAGCGCGTCCCAGGAAAGTCGCGGGTCGCCAGCACGGTGATATCGTCACCCCGGCCTCGCCGCCTCGCCCCACCGCAGCCCGGCCCGACAGCGGCCCACGCCGGCGGCGGGAGGCCCCGGCCCATGAAGGCAGCCCGACCCGCGGCGTCCCCACCCGCGGCTCTCCGTCGCCACAGCCCGCCCTCCACTCCCCCGCCACCAGTGCCTCACCGCTAGGTCCTGGGGCACGGCTCCGCTCATGGCCCGCACCGTGCCGCTCCTCCAGGCCCGGGAGGGAAGCGCAGGCCCTGGCTCCGGCCCCGCCGCCTCGCCTTCGCCCGGCCCTGCCGCCAGCAGCAGCAGGAGCCGCTTCCCCACGGGGGAGGCCGCCGCGTCCGCCATCCCCGACGGGCAGGAGCCTCCACCGGCCCAAGCCCACCAGCCGCCGTCGACGCCCCGAAACACCGAGCAAGAGACTGCCCCGCGCTGGGCCTCCGAGCACCGCCCGCCCCTGTCCCGGCATGCACCGCGCTCGGGCAGTTTCCCCAACCCCCCCGCCTTCCTCTGCCCCACAATGCTCCGCGCTACCCCGCCCCGCTCCTTGACTCCAGCAGCGGCGGGTCGAGACTGGACGTTGCTGGTTCCGGCCCGGAGCGGACAGCCGGAAGAGCCGCGCAGCCGAGGGGAACCCGAAAGCGGCGGACCCCGTGGCACGGCAGAGGAGCCGACCGGCGGGGAGGAGCCTGAGCAGAAAGCTTTCCTATGGCAGGGCTTCTCGTTTGTGCCAAGTTCTGAAATGATGACAGAAATCAGGGCGGGTTTGTCTACATTGCGAGGTGCACACAAAACCCAGGACACAGTACTTTGAGAAGCAGCATCCGAGTTGTGGCCTGCGTGACTGACACGAGCCGTCGGCCCCAGGACAGTAACAGCTCCTCACAGGTCCATCTGCTTTGCTTTTCAGTGATTTCAAAAAGGCATTTATTTTGGAAGGTGGCTAAGGTGATTAAATCACAATATTAATGCGATGTGGCTGTCAGGACTGGCTGATACATTTGAACGGTTCCGTGCAGAATTGTGCCATGCCATATATCTGTTCCCATTCAGCATATTTGAACTTTATAATCCCACACTTGGATAAATTGCATGCAGCAGCTCTTTTTGCTTGTGCAGTAAAGACACAGGAACACTGGTAGAAACTGGATTAAGGAGCAGAGGCTATGCTACATACCACAACACGGACATACTTGTGGAAAGATGTTGTGCATATGCTGCTTCTGGGCTCTCTCTCAGTCACATTTGACACTCAACTGGCAACCGGAAAGGCAAGTTGTTTGCTTTCACTTTCATTTATGCAAAATTATTGTGCCAGTAGATAACCACATTTGATCTTTGTTACTTCCTGTTTAAAGAGATGCAATTTACTGTACTGGGAAATGGGTAAGACAGTGCCCAAAATACCAGTTTGTACCATGTAGCTGTCTTCAGATGCATATTTCACCCAATTATTGGTACTCTTTGTGGTGTGATTTTAGTCCTGAACAGATTCTAAAACAGATTATTACATCCAGAAATGGTTTAAGAGACTTCTTTTTTTTTGAAAGCAAGGTCTGTCTTTGGTATTATCAACAACTGCACAGAACATAAAAACAAACTCAAGTGGCATCAAAACAGTCTGTCCTCCTGTGCTGTATAGGATGGGTCAGATCTGATGTACTACATTAGCTTTACTAAGCCCCCCACTCTCCTCCTTCCTTTAACAAAACAAAACGCACTGAGCCAGTATCTACATGAAACATCACTGAAGGGCAGAAGAGACATATTGTCTAAGGGATTGCCATGATAAATCCAAGTTCACTACTACATTCTTTGAAGACCAACCTTGGCCCTTGTTTAAGCTTCTTTACTGGAACAGTAAGATCAGCTATGCATTAGAAATATGGTAAAGATCACAAGTGTTCCTATGTCCCCTTCCCATTCTACCAGCTCCAAGACTGAACACAGCCAGCATTTCTCATACCCCATCTCCTGAGCATGGTGCTGGATATTCCAAAAGCAGACAGCACCAGCTAGACAAATGATGACATGATCCACTAGGTGCAAGAAGGCGTTTCTTTACCGTCACTGGTGACCGACAGGATAGGCCATAGAACACAAATAAACTTCTATTTATAAAAACCCAACCTCTTTTCTACACTAATTGTTGCAATTACTTTTATTGTATATTAGAAAAAATAGTATCATAAGCCCATTTTCTGTATTCAAACATTTTTTTACTCTAAGACAGCTGCTGCTGCTGCTTAGACATGTATATTTAAAGCCCACAATTGAAAGGCCACAAAACCCAGTTACCAGAGTTTCAACTTGAACTATCACACGAGTAATCACCAGGCTACATCCAAAGTTCTCCCTTAACCACTGAAGATAGTTTCTTTTCCAGTCTGCCACTTTCACAGCTGTGATTCACAGTTAATGCTCCAGAATCCAAAAGTCATTTGCCAGAGTGGCTGATCCAGGCAGTGACTCTGGAAGGTCCCACTTCCCCCATTTGAGAAAAGTGTAGCAGACACTTGCCTCCATAGGTTTTCAACCCTCTCCTTCAACACTGTGTCTAAGGCCACCCCTTCCACAGACAGCAGCCAAGTTCTTTGGACAACTTTATTAAAATATATCCAAGAAGTAATCAAACATTTTCTAACGAATCAGGAGAGAACTGAAGTGAGAAAAACATCTGTACAGAGGACAGTGCTGTAAGTTTTTGTTTACATGCTTTATTTCAATGTTTCACAGTTTAGTCATTGTCTACAAAAATATATTTCTGAAACTCTGAGTCCTCTATAAAAAAGCTGGTCAGCAGCAGTGACCCTGACAAACAGAATGTACCTTGGGACAGTGTGAGCACCTCCTGTAAGCAGATTAGTGCAGCAAGGGCACTTCTGCCTCACCCTGGGAGACTTCTGTTCTTTGGGATTAAAGCTCTGCGCTAGTTCTGAAGGAAGGCATTAAAAAAAAAAAAAACGAAAAAAAAACAAACTAACAAAAAAAACCCTTCCACTTCTGTATACTGCACTAACCTTGGGAGGGAGAGCTGCAAGTCAGTGTATCACACAGGAGAGTGCTAACAAAGGACTTGGCACTCAGGATGGAGAAGACCACAGGGGACCTTAGTACTGGTAAGTTTTGCTTTGAGCTATCTGCTCAGAACAGCTTTTGTCTGGTGATCAATAGGTTCAGTCTATAAGCAGAGGTACAAATTACATACAAGCAGAATAATCCTATAAGCACAGAATCCTTCCTTGAGGTCCTGATAAGGGTTCTGTTCATTTGTACCTCCCCATTTTCTGTGGTGGCTTTAATCAAGGGAAAACTTGCCTTCATGTCCAATCACAAGCCTACATGGTGTTGGATAGAACAGAGCCACTATCAGTGCTGTCAGCTTCAACTCCTCAGTACCAACTCTTAAAAGATCAATTATTTAATTCCTACACTTACTAATCACCAGTATATCTAGCCACCTAAAACAAGAACTCAAGTGTCCCCCAAATAAGATCTTTCCACTCTTCCTCTGCTCAGTTATTTGACTGGTCTACAGAGATACTTGCAGTTAAAAAAAAAAAGAAGAAAAAACTAAAATAAGTTGCTGCCTCTTTAAAAAAATAAATCTATCTTGCACTGTGCTCTAGAAGAGATAAGGTCAATGTACTCTGATCCTCTGTATTCACAAAGCTTATAACTAGAAACCCTTTACCACAAAATAATCTCAGACCTGAACCTCTACGCAGAGCAGGAATTTTCACCAGCAAAAAAGGAAAGAGTACTTATGACAGACTGCTTCCCTAATGTGGTAACAGACAGGATGAGCTCTCACTCCCTGAAAACTTTTCCCCATTTGCCTGTCAGAAGAACAGCTTTCTGAGCTAGTAGCTTGTAAAATTTAGATTTCCTAGAGATTAGAGAACTCAGGAAAGTGCTGCTGGTTATTTTAGGTACAGCTGCAATCAAAGTGCTTCTCAGCTCGAGGCTTTTGTTCAGGAAAAAGTTCTCCTGTAGCTTGTGCCTACCACCAGTCCTAGTCTGATCTGCTAAACCTGAGCAGCTAAGGAGGTATATGAATTATAAGTAGAATCAGCATCATCCATGAAAACACAGAAGCTAAGAACCTTCACCGAGACAAATACCTTACCAAAAAAAGACACTCAGCACTAGAGAACTAATATCATCTCACTAATGCTAAACAGTTAAGAGTGTAAAATCTGTAGGAGAACACCTGAAGTTTACTTCTTGCCTATTTTCCTTTCTTGAGTTACTGGGGAGATTGGGGAGGTCAGGGAGAAAGGAAGAAATCACTTCACTGCATCAGTAGTAAGCCATTATGTGAAGGCAGTACTAGAGAAAAATTTAAACCCAGGAAAAAAAAATCTGAAAATATAGTGACTCTGGAAGATTTCCTCAGCTTCCCAAACCATAAACAGCCAGAGGTTTCTGTCTACACCTCAAGGTGCTTCCAGCCTGTTCTCAGCTGTTCGACTTCCAGTCATAGACACACAACAGAGGGAAGAATCAAAGGAGGCAGACAAACCCACACACAGGGTATGCCTCTCATATAGCACCTACTTTAATATAGCCACACAATATGAACAAATCAATCAGGAACTGTTACAACTTGTGCACGGAAAGGCTGCAACTGAAGTGTAACAAGATTAAACTAAAGTAAGATTTGGAATTAAGGAAAATGCTCTCCTGTGGAACCTGTTTTGCTGATTACTCCATACCCCTCAAAGAAGTGATTCATACTCCATCACTCGGGAAATGGAGAAAGACTTGAGAGCAACAACTTTGCCTTGGCTTCAGGTGACAAGCTAGGACTGTTCTTTCTCCTTCAGTATCAAAAAGCTGGCTCATGTGAAAAAACAGCCTTGCCCTGCCCATTATTGGAGATGCAGCATGTTAGCAGAGCTGGAGTAGTCATGTGGTCAACTGTTAAAAGCTGCTTTCTCCATCAGCACAGAGACAAGTGGTACGGTACCTGTAGTTGATACAGTTATGCCAAAAATGATAATACAAATCTGTAACACACATGTTAGACTTCAAACACGATCAATACCTTGTGGATAAACACCACCTTCATCCTGCAAGGTGTGTGTGTGTGCAACCAGCAACTGAAACTGCGAGTTATTGCCACTTGCTGTCTCCCAGTGCAAGTTTTTCCCCATTTCTCCATTCTCTTGCCTTCTCTGAGTTCCATGGACTCCAGAGTGAAGCCTCACAAAAACAATGGCCACCAGAACACACTGGATGACATTTTAGTCTCTTCCAAATTACTGACAAGGGTGGGTTTTAGACTTAACTTCAAGCCTAGTACTGCACAGACAAAACTTTGCATTGTCAAGGACTAGCAATGCCTGCACTCTGTCTATTGCCAGAGGAAACCTTGATTGAAACAAGCCAAGTAAGACATATTGCTGAGCCTAGGCTGTATTCTACCAAGGGCATAAAGGCAAGTCACAACTTCTCAAATATTCTTCTATTATTCCCCATGGCTACACTTAAAAGAGAGATTCAGCCAAATAAAGTTTAAGCAATAAGTCACATACGAAGTGTGCATTGAAATCTGGCCTTAGGAACGCCAAGGACCATCCCTGATCAGCAGCAGCTTCACTGCTCTTTTCCAGTGCACAAGACAGTTCCCTGTCACAGACGACCGAGGCAGAAACATGGGAAACTCATTTGTTAAATCAGGTATTTCCAAGGGAAGGCAAGGTCACTGCTGCCCTGCCCCAGAGAAGGAAAAAGAGTTGACAGATTAAAACTAAAGCATTAGAAAAGAAAGGCAAGAGCTAAAGTTTGCCAGTCATGAAATGCATTCTCCCATCCTGAAGGAATGGGAAGCAGTCTCTGTAGGGTGTTAAAGCAGGTCCTAGGAGGAGATACCCTCCTACTTTTTTCTGCTGTCAGAGGAGAAAGATGCTGCTATTGGTCAGCAGGAATCTCTCTGTCTGCATCCAGTTTGCTCGTCTCTCCTGGGGAAGGGGTACGTGGTGCAGAGTGAGAAACAGGAGGGATCCCATGAGTTACAATCCCCTCCACTACTGGTGGTTCTGGTAGCCCAGGGGTGGCTACTCCCACTACTCCTGGAGGAAACCTAAAACCAACAGAAATATAGAAATTACAAGCTTGTCCAACAGTTATGCAAGGCAAAAGAAGCTGTTTCCTGAGACACCCACTGAATACAAACCCCTTTTTCTAACAGAAAGCCTCTGAGACAGAAGACAGGGAAAGCATCCAGAACTGAGAAGTAGCAGCTCTGTACCAGTACCAAAGGACATTTCTCACACAGTCTCTGGTCATGTACTAAGTGTTTCAAACACAGGCAGAAGGTTATGTCCAGTGGAAAACAGCATGAGGCACTGTATGAAGATATCCTGAAGGGCTGAAAGTTCCCTCCCCATCTGCAGAAATGCAAGATGCCAGTTATCCTTCACTGGGCTCCAAGATAGAAAAAGGAGCTGAATTAATTTAACAGCTAGATGCAAGACAGAAAACAGGAGAGGGATATTCATGCACTGTTAATGAACTACTCTTCTATTAATTTCCATCCTGCCTCTCTGTTCTTTCTCCATAAAGATATCTGCATCTCTGTAGATATGGGAAGAGAATGTATTTCCTACTTTGCAGATGGGAGAAAAACAGAAGGGAAGCAACCTCCTCACAATGACTTGGCAGGTCTCTAACAGACAAATAAACTGAAACATATCCTGTTTAGGCCACTGCCCAAACCCAGTGGACAACATTTCTTTGCTGGAATTAGACAATGATATGGTCCCTTCCAATAGTCCATATTTCTTCCTTCTAATAGTCTGTATTTAGGCTACAGGTAAGAACTGTGCTTTCTTTATATAGATCTAATGATAGGCACAACTTTTAAGATCCAGACCTCTCTTCAGGCACCCAGAAGACTACTTTATATTAAGATATCTCTTGAGATCTTGTAAAGACTTGGACAGTATGCAGCTAGAACTAAATATGACCAGGTAAATGTTAAATCCTAGCACAGCTTTCGAAGGGCTGCTGTTAAGTTTCCAGAAAGAGCTCATATACAGATCATATAAGAACAGAAACGTTATTTGCCTGCAGGTGCAAACAGTTCTCATACTCAAAGAGGGATGTTAGCCTTCTCCATCAAGATGATCAGCTTGGAAGCAGTAACTTGGATAGCCTACATATCTCACCTGTAAGCTGCAGCTCCATTGAGTTCTGGGTGGACAGTTGCAGGATCAATACTGGACCACTGGGCTGCTAACAGCAAGTACTCCTTATTAACACAGTTCCTCAAAGCATCAGGTATGTGACCTGCAAAAGCACCAAGAATGACAAAGCCCAGGATACGAGCAAGAGGGGCTCACTCCCTCGAGCATTTATAAATGAAAGCAGAGAAGAAACACACAACATCTTTTCTGTCAACCTCCACAGGGTAACACTGGGCAGGGGACAACTGAGCAACTAGTCACTGGAGAAGACAAGACGCATTCCTGTGTGATCTGGTATAGGTGATCCTGCTGTGGCAGGGAGTTGGACTAGACAATTTTTTGAGGTCACTTCCAGCCCTTGACATTCTGTGATCCCTCCTTCCAACTTCTGTGATCTTATGCTAATTATTTGCTACAAACTTCAACTGCCAGGCCTCACCTTCCTCAAGAGACACCATGTAGTACTCCAGAAAAAAAGGTGTGCACTGTAACTGCCAAAGTAATTATTGGAAAGGATTTGGTACAAGCTTTTTCCAGGAGGAAAAGTGTGACTCCAGCAATAATTACAAGATTCTCAGAAGGCAAAGAGGCATCTATTCAACTTACTCTCCAGTTCCAGAAACCAGTTAGTGAGTCCACGAACAATCATCATCATCCTTGCAGTGAACTAAGAAAAGAACACTAGTTTCAGCAGCAGCTGTAGAGCACACAGACTTCCTCATTACCTGTAATAGCTCTGCGGATCTCCTTAGCTGCATCTTCTCTGGATTCAATGGAAGCTTGCTCACTATACCAGGCAGTGTGAGGGGTGCAGATCACATTGGGTGCATCTTTTAAGGGTCCCTGAGCAAAGCTGTGGGGGGAAGGGGAGAGAATTAAAAAAAAAAAAAATAACCAAAACCACAACGTGTTTTCTCTCCAGAGTGATAACTTCCCTCTGTGTAACTCAAAGAGCCAAAAAAAACCCAAAAAATCAATCATCCAGTGTAGCCAAGTGACAGGATAGCAGCAGGCATGCAGGTGCAATGTTACCTGAAAGGCTCAGACTCGTGCACATCCAATGCTGTTCCTCTGATTCTTCCCTCTTTCAAGGCTTGTGCTAAGGCTTTCTCATCCACCAGTCCACCCCGGGCTGTGTTCACTAAGAAGCAGCCCTGGCGCATCTGGAAGAAGGAAAATATTAAGTGGGTTGAGAATGAGACTTTTCATGGAAGTTAAGTGAATCTTGGGAAGTCTACTGGAAATGAGCAGGAGCCTGCAATGATTAGATGAGGCCTGGACGAACTAGGAGTGCTCTCACTGCAAAGCTAACCACAGGGGAAATGCCTGCAAGCAATGCTTGAGAAATTTGCTTTAAAAATGAACAAACAAAATCACAAGACAATAAGGGCAACATTGCAACTCTCAAGTTCTGCACTCCATATTCATCCTACTACATCAAAAAAGAAAGAGGATATGAATCAGGTATCCAGCTATACAAAACTGGACTACAACATCCAGATACCTCTCAAGAAAGCACTGAAAAGCATTTATGGACTAGTGAAGTTGAGCCCGAGACTGACTTTGCAGTGGGCCTGGACAGAGAGGCTTTGGCAGAGCTGTGTAAAGAACCTTACACAGTCTCAGCCACACATCTGGCTCTAGCTAAGACAGTAAATTATGTATTTTAAAGATAATTTGCCATTATTGAACCACCTAAAACACTCTTTATAAATGAAATTACTTGGCAAAAAGAGCCAGTCCTATTCTTCTCTCAACATGAAACTGTATACAGCACAAAGGACAGGCACCCGGATCCACACGCTCCAGCCTCCAGAGGCAGCAGGAGACACACGACAGAGGCAGCAGGATTCACACACTCTCAGCCTCTGTGAAAGCAGCAGATTCTGTTTGCATTCATTTCCACAGTGCTCTGTGGGGGAAATCAAGCTCCTGCTGCACCTGTTTAATAGTGAAGTCATTGATGAGGTGATGGTTATGTTCATTCAGGCTGCAGTGCAATGTGATGCAATCGCTGTGCATTAGTAGATCCTGCAGGGTTCCTACTCGTTGTAAACCCAAGGATCGCTCCACTCCATCCGGCAGATAAGGGTCATAGAAAATCACGTTGAAGCCAAAGGACTTGGCTCGCAGAGCCACTGCCTGTCCAACTCGGCCTTCACAAAAGAAAACCCACAATCATCAAGGAAAGGTAAAACAAACTTTAAAGACAAGATACTGAGGCAGACTGGGAGCCCACACTGGAGTTTACTTCTAGGGCCTAAGGTACTGCAGCCTTGGAAACCCTTTGGACTGCCACGGGGATCCAGAGGAGGTTATTCAGTGCTGATCCCATATGGCTAATTCTAGTCTTTCCCCATGCAATAGCCAGAGTTTAGCCTAGAAGGAGCTCTGCTTTTCAAACTAAATCTGGACCCTCAGTCAGAGGTAGCAATAAGTGATTACAGGAACTTGAAGAAGGAATTGGTAGCTTTCAGGTGGCTTTGTTACTGATACAGGAAACAGTCACCGAGATGAGCTGTCTGAATCTTCCGATTCTTCTAGCCATTTGAACATGAAAGAAGTCCCCAATCCCATGGCATACAGCCAGCTCTCAGAGATGTCCAGCATCACAGAACAGGGCACTAGCATTCCTTATGAGTCAGTACGTTTCACAGTGAACAGCTGTAAAATTACAACTTTTTTCAATCTGTAATTCTTAGGTTCCCAGGCACTTTCCATTCTTACAATTCCCACCACTTACCTAGTCCAATGATGCCCAAAGTCTCCCCACGGATACGCACAGCGCCTCCAGCCACCTCTCGAATCTGCTCTACACTGGCAGCTCGGTTCCCTTCCCGCATGGCCTGATGCAGCCAAGTAACACGGCGATAGAGGTTCAAGATGTGGCAGAGGGTAGAGTCAGCAGTCTCCTCTACTGAGGAGGAGGGGATGTTGCAAACTGCAATGCCTACAAAGCCATAGAGGTCATATAAGATTTTTAGCATTACAAAGCTAAACCAACATTAGAGCTCTTCAGGCTGAAGTGCTGAAAGGCAAGTCAATGTTCAGAATTCCTCCTGCCAAGAAACATAGGATTCATCTCAGAAGCTCATTCGACAGCAACACAGATGTGACCAGCCAGCACTTTTTAACCATTCCTTCCTTGTAAATATTCATTTGATTGACACATCCACTAGAAGCAAAAAAAAAAAACAAAACCAAAACAACCCAAACCAACAGACTCAAATGAGAAAACTGGGTCACACAAGTGATGCAAGAAGCTGACTGGTTTAGATCTGCATCCTAAAAGATGCACTTGATCCAGAGATACTTCTGACAGATTAACTGGCAGACTGCAGAAGAATTAAGGCAGATGGTGGTTCTCTTTCATGCCTCACAGTCCAGATGCTCACTGCAAGCATCATCTTCCCCAGGAGCAATAGTAACTAACTCATTTAACACAGAGAAAAGCCACAGGAGCCCTTCTAAATCTATTTGAAGTTAGACTTAAAAATAACGACACATCTCATTCCCACTCTAGAGTAACACACAGCCACAAGGGACCATAAACCCCATGGCTAGAATTATCAGGTAAGTTACTAATGCAAACAGAGTTAAAGTTCTGGAACACAAATTACTGTCAAGAATAGGAAAGATGGAATACTGTAGCAAAATCTGGTCCTTCCTAAACAGTCTGGGGTTGTATTTTTTTAAAAAGGGGCTGGGAAGAGGAGAAGGCTGGCAACATATCACTTCATTGCTCCTATCCTTCATTTGACAAATCAGCCAAGAAATCAAAATAACTAGATGAAAAAAGGGCACTTGCCAAACCAAGGAAATTCTTCCTCCCCAGAAGCACACCTCTATCTAAAACTAGTAGTAAAATCTAGGCAATGGCTGAAGGCGCATAAAATTCAGCAATAAGAAGCCTATTACAAAGGAGACATTCAACTAAACTCAGACCAGAGAGAGGACTTGGAGAGCAATGGCCACACAATCCCAGATATCTTACTCCTTTTGTCTGTCAAATCCTTTGCAATTGCACCATGTCATACAGATGACCCAGACGACAGAAGGACAGGAAAACCTAACTTCTTTTAATTTTACTGGTTACCATCTCATTCAACTTCAGACAAGTCACATACATTCACCCCTTATAGAGCTAGACAAAAACGTGTTTACATGCGATACTATGCCTAAATGTAAGAAAACATGAACACACACAACAGCTCTTGGGCCTGATTTGAAGATTCAGAACACATAAAGAACAGTATCTTACCTCAGAATGAATTTCTGGCTAAGCAAGAAAATAATCATTAATTATCCATTAAAAAAACAAATCTGGCCATGCATAAGAGTCATCACACTATCACTCCAAAGGAAAAGTGCAAGCAGCAGTCTGATGGTAAACAAACTGATCCATTTCTTTCCGAGCTAATGTGTAGAGGGGAAAGGCAACAGCTCTGAATCTGAATTTATCAAAGATATGGATGGTGACTTTAAGTAGAGAACCCTAAGAGTTCCAAACTCAGCTCAAAAATGTAATGGCTGGATGAGAACTAAAGACGTTGCCAGGAACTCCTGAGAGTTGAATCATTCAGATGAGAAGGCTCTTTAGACCCAGTTCAAGCACTAGACAAATCTATGACAGCTAGACACAGTATCTGGGTTTCTGAATCCCAAACAACGACATCCACACTGACACCAAAGCCAAGCAATCCAAGAATCTTTCTTGCAAGCCATCTACCAGCTTCAATACTGGTCAGCTGGTCAGAGACCTGATACTAAAAAGCTCCAAATCTTTTTGAACAAAAGGCGTTAAATGCACTCAGCTATAGAACCAAAACATTCACAGTGCTCCACCTCACATTCATTTCTGATCACAACAAAGTCCTAATGGTGTCATCATACCTAATTCTGCCGCAGATTTGATGTCAACATTGTCATAGCCACTGCCAATACGCACAATGACCCTGAGGGCTTTGAATTTTTCCAGATCCTGACGAGAAAGCGTAATGGTGTGATACATCAGAGCTCCGACTGCCTCATTCAGCACCTACAACAAAAAACAGTTCAAACCAGTCTCTGCTTTGTTTACTCTAAGAGGCGGAGATCTATGTCTGAATGCTTGCATGGTTTCTTGCCCACCTTTTCATGGATTTCCTGAGTTGACTGAGCATCACAAAATGCCACTGTAGCAACATCCTTCAAAATGGGCATCTCCACAGTGCAATCTCGTCCATCCAGGAGTGCAACCAGTGGCCGTGCTGGCATTGGGCCATTCACAATAGGAGGCCGTATGCCTATTAAGAAATTCATTAGGAGTGACTACATGAAGAGCGGAATTCTGGAACCCTCCTTTGCTAGCCCAAGAAGTCACTAGGTTCTGATAAGAATTATGTTATTTAGGATGAGTCTAGTCAAAGCAAAAGAAATAAACTGATACTAACATAAGTAATTTAATCTAGGAAAAAAACAACAAATCAACGCTCTACATAAAGAAGCACTCTCTATATAAAGAAAAATAAAACGTATTGTCAATAACGAGGTGATCTCCGCACAAGCATGTCATCGTACTCTAGGCTCCTGAAGACACATATAAAGCCACTTCTGGCCTAGTCCCCATTAACCCGCCCACCTCCCACCTCAGTTCGCCAAGGTTCCAAGTCTATTTCCTCCTCAAGCGAGCAGAGAGCTTGTCGTCCGTGCGGTCTGTGACAGTCACTAGCAGCCGCCGCTTTCCATAAGGACGGGGCGGGGACGCTGAGTGGAAGCCCACCCGCAGGCAGTGGGACCCAAAGAAGCCGCCGGCAGGTGCGCGGTCCTCACCACTCGGGCCTCCGGCCACTGCCGGGCGTGGCCCCACGCGGCGCCGGGACGTCCACTCCGCCTCACCTTCGCAGATCCGGTCCAGCCGCTGCCGCTTCACTTTGTGCCGGTCCATGGGCCGCGCCTGCCCCTCAGAGCTGCGGAGGGACACTCCGTCACTCGTCACCGCCGGCTCCCGCCGCCCGCGCAGACGCGCCCGCCGCCGGGAGGAAGCGGAAGGGCTGGGCCGTGGTCCCGCGGCGAAGCCGCCACAGAGGCGCCGCAGCTCGGGCCGCCGTCCGCTTCCGCTTCCGCCCGCGCCGCTACCGCTCCGAGCCGCCCCAGAAACCTCTGCGAAGGAAGCGGCGAGTGTGGTCGCGGGAGTAACGTGGGACGAGACGGAGCAGAGACGAGTGGGCCTCTGCTGCTCCGGCCACTCTCGGTCTTGGTGCGAGCAGCTGAACACTGGTTCTCCTCGGTCATAGCCCGCTCCGGGCCTTACAGGTCTTACGTGAGCGGTGTGCGCTTGTGGGCCAGAAACGCGCTGAGAGTCGCCCGGCAGCGAGGAAGTACGAAGGGCCGATCGCCACGCATGCTGTGCTCCGCCGCGCCGGGCGGCACCTGCGTGACCGCCACCCGCGCTCCGGACTGCCCGGGTCCGCTCAACATGCAGGGGCCTCGGCCAGCGCACCCGGGCCCTTCGGGGTGCGCGAATGCGGGGCGAGCAAACTACAGCTGCGGGGAGAGGCCTCGGAGCCCCGGCTGCTAGGGCATTGATCGCGATGGCCTTCAACGCCAAAGTTCCTTACAAACAAGCGGAACGCTCGCAGAAGCGGGAGAAGTTGCACAGCTTCTGCTTGCCTTCAAAGGCACAGCCCTAGCGGTGTGTTCTGGGCACGCCTCCTGTAAGAGCCGAGGTGTCCGGCAGTGCCGGGGGCTCTGCCCAGCGCCTGTGGGGATGGGTCCCAGCAGGTGGCACTCCTGCAGCCCATTGCCCTCCAAGCGCAGATTGGGACACGGCTCTTCCGAGAATGGCACAAGCAGAAACTGCAGAGCCCTGCAGAGTATGTAACGTTCCTGAGCGTTCGTATGTCTGCATAAGGGGATCTTTTTCACCATCAGGGCATTACGTGGGCCACAGACTCCAGAACAATAGCCCTTCTGTGCGTGTGTTCATCAAAACCAGCTGCTGCTGTACCGCTTTGTCTTACTCCCAGCTCTCCTGCCTCCCCAGCCATGCCGCCTGCCACTGAGCACGGTCTTGGGGAGTGAGCTACACCACCTTCCATTTTATAATAAATTATCTAGATTGTTTGAGTACAAGAGGTACATAAGCAGACTTGCAACAGTGCCTCAACTGCTGGCACTGCTTACCTTCAGCGTGAATTAATTAAATTTAAAAAAACCCTGCCACAACATTGCCTGTATGCTGCTACTAAAAACTGCTGGACCGTGTTACCCATTTGGCTTGCATGCAGAATCTCAGAGGCAAGCCTCACTTTCTGTTAGCCACACAACCTTCATGCTCGAGCACAACTGCATGTGGCACGTGCAGTCTACCATTGTGTTTATGCTGACTGACCTTCAGCACTGTATATAAAACTCTTAGAACCTCTCTCGAGGTTGGATGCTTAAAAAAGAACAGGAGCAAAAAGAGTTCTTCCAAGACAAAGAATTTGGAAATCCCAGAAACCGTGTTGCCAGGAGCAGAAGTAGTCGAGAAAGCCTCATCCATCTGGACACAGCAGTTCTAGGCTTTAGTCCAAAGTCCTGCCATGTGGGAGTGGCTCGTACCTGGGGTCTTTTCTAGCAGTCTCTAAAGCACCTAGTGCTGCTGATAAGACATAAAGTAAACAGCTCCTGTGTTGCTGCCCTGCCATGTGCCCATCTCTATTACAAGCGAAGAGGAGAGTGTGCAGGAGTGATTCAGATAAAACCCTATTGCAAGGAGCTAGGGCCTGCTGCCTCCAATTCTTTCACAGCACTGAAAGGTAGTAAAGGTAGCATAGTGGTACCACTGATCTTTTGCTGGCTAATGTGCCTGGGAGTCCCCTGTCTCATGAATTAATGGAAACTTAGTCTATTGCACTGTGGAATCCAGGGGAAACAATCTAACACACTTTCTGTAACTTGATTGCTCTCGTAACTGTTTAAGTACCTTGCCAACTCACAGAAACAGTAACATTTTGGTTCCATCATTTTGCTGTCATCAATACACTACATACCTCTTAAAAGCTGCTACCCCTAAGGCCTGATACTGCCTCATCGCTGCCAGATCCACTGTCCTGTGTGCTAATTTGGCTTCACTTGAGAGAAGGGGAGAGCAAGTAGCTGCCCTGATAATATGCTTTGTGGATGTACCAGGACTAGAACAATGGGCTCACAGTGCATCACCTAAATGCCTTTGAATTGAAACCTAGTGTAATGCATTATTAAAGCTACTTTGCTGTGTTCTCTAAAAAAAAAAATAGACTTAAGGTTGTGGTGCAGTGCTGTTTTAAAGGGCTACTCCTCTTGAAGAAATAATTTGTCTTTCCTTCATAAAATAAATAATTTTCCTTCAGAGCTGCTCATGACTTGGAAAACTTCTGAATTTGTCATCAAAGTACATGCTTGACTAGTTGGTGGGATGTGACTTAAAGAGTCTCTAATCCAAAACCAGTGTGCTAGGCAGTACAACCACCAACATGGAAGCATCATCTCTGGCGTTTTCTACAAGTTTGGGTACAGACTCCAGCACATCTCTAGATAACCTGTTCTAGCACTGCACCAGCCTCTTGACAGAAAAAAAAATTGTCATAGTATAGATAGATAGAAATTGTGGCCATCATCACTTCTTCTATCATCTGCCATTGCCAATGTGAGTTTGGGTTTGTTAACTTTGCAACTCACTTTCGAGTAGCTATAGGCTCATAATAGATCACTTCTGAAACTCCTCCTTGCCAAGCAAACAAGCTCAGCTCTGCTAACCTGTTTGTATGTCAAATGCTACCATCTTGTTAGCCCTCCATTGAACTTTCTGTTGTTCTTCCACATCCCTCTTGAAATTCAGAGGTGGAGAACTGTGCACAGCAGTCATGGTGTGGCCACACCACTGCTAAGGATACAGGAATAACTTGAGTCTCTGTCTATGTTCTTCCTAAGATAGTGTGGTCATAGACGTGTCATATTCAGGACCAGAGTTTACTGGTATCCGTGGCAACTCCCAGGTCCTTTCAGAGGGGCTGCTCCTCAGCCAGTCAGTCCCCAGTTAGAACAGATACATGGGGTCACCCTGCTCTATTACAGAGCCTCTGTCTTCCTAAACTTCACAAGGTGCCCATTGTCCCAGTTGTTCTATTTCTCAAAGTCCCTATGGTTTGAAGCTTTATTGTTCAGCATGTTAATTGCTTACCCTAAATGGTTTATTGGTTCCTTTTTTCCTGTAAGATGACAATACAGATTTTGCTTTATTCGTCACGACAAAGGAATAAAACTGAGCCAGAAGTGACCAAATGCCAGAGATAATGAAGCAGAAACCTACGGGAGGCTGCTATGGATGACAAACCCCTGAACCTTCTTCAGCAATGATCAGCCAGAGCTAAACAGGGCACTAGCACTCATGCTAGGAAATGAAAGAGGTTTTTATTTGGTTTTCTATGAATGTAGACATTAACTTCTGCTGGGCTGTTTGCATTAGGTTAATATTTCTGTAGTGTACAGGTGTTGATATTAGCAGTGAGTGTCTGCTGTCTGTCTTTAGTCGTGTAAAGAGCAGCATGGTGCTGTCAATATTAGCCCAGGCAGAGAAGTGTTTACACAGCCCTGCTGTGCTGCCTCCTGCAACAAGACTGTGAGAGTGCTCCTCACAAATGGGTCCAGGTTCAGCTGCCAGGCCACCAGCATCACCTTGGCTGCTCACCAGAATGCTCTGGTGTAACCCAAGAAGAGTTGTAGCAATCAAATCTTCAAAGAAGCCACGAAGAACCAGTGTGCTATAATCCTCATAAGATTGACGCTAAACAAAATTAGTTACAACTATGTAACTCAGCAAATGCTGCAAGCCAAATACTTGCTTGGTGAAGCCCACTCTTTACTGGCTGTGTCAGTCACACATGCAGAGAAGAAATGCCTAGCACACCACCAGAACTGTAGCTTGCTTTCATACAGTGATATTTAGTTATTTCAGAGGAAAACAATGGTTTGTGCTCTGTTTGAAAGGTCTCCCCAGTAATGGAGAAGACTGACCATTGCTGTTGATTTGAATAAAAGAGGAAACAATCCTGTAGGGATCTACCTCTTTCATGTCAGGACCTGCTGACATTGCTAACCCAAATTAGAGGATAAACCTGCAAAGACCAACAAAGATAACAGAACCCATGGAACTGGTGCTAAAAGATGAACAAATGAGGTCAGAGTTGATCACTGTTTCTGCAGCTGTTTAAGAAGGTCAAAGGCCTGGACCTGGCCTAGAATTAGAGAAACTGATTCCTGAGCTATTCTATATTACACTGGTAGATGACCCCCATAGGTCAGAGCTGGCCTATACAATTTCAAATGGAAAGAGTGATGAAAGCTCTGGTCATGAGAGACTGGTAATTACCCAACTCTCTGAGACCTGCAACTAGGTTATAGTGCTGGTCTGCCTGTGTGTTGGGAGTGGGGAATAACCACAGAATCTCATACGTCATTAGCCCCAGGCACAGACACACAGCAGTATGCCAAAGCCAAGGAAGGGACCTACCTGCTGCAGCTTTGGTTTGTGCTTACCACTGAACTCACCATCCCTTCACCAGACATAGTCAGGATTCCACTGTAGGACCACTTGCTAAGGCAACCTGAAAACACTGCAGGCAGCATTCACTTTTAACATGGGAGGAAGAATTTTCACTTTTTATTTGCTGCAGCGTGGCATTCAAAGCTCAGTTAATGAATCATTTCAGTAGGCTTTAGGTGAAGATTATCATCACAGAATTAGAGAAAAAGAGTCTGGAAAGAAATTAGAAAGATCCTATAAACTGTTTTCTCACATTAGGCTGGACTGATCTGTCCAGAGCTGGCTTTAAAGATTCCCCAGTACTTATGATTTCTCCTTTTTCTTCCCTCACCACAAAAGATGTTATTCTAGTGTAGTTTGTTTTTTTTTTTTTTAAATTGTATTCATTCTTGACAAATCCATCTGGGAGACAAATAGCAAGCCTGCTATTTTTCACATACTAACAGATTATGATTCTGGAATTTTCCTAGATTAATTGTTTATATTCCTTCCTTTTTCAAAGAATACACATGTTGGGTTTGGTTTTGTTTGTTTGTTTGTTTTCTCTAGGCTTTTCTCCTATGAGATGCTGGCTATCAGTTCACTGAGTTTACTGAAATCCATCTTAGCTTAGGAAAACAGTAAAGCCAATAAAATAGAAACAACAGACTAAGGATCACAGACTGATGGCCACTGCCATCTACCTTACCCAATACATTAGTATTCTCCAAAAGCCATGCCTGTCAGCTGCAATCAGGTCTAGCAGAACTTCCCCTCCTATGATTGTCATAATCTTCTATACAAGGAAAGTAACACCCCTGTGCCACAAAATCTCTGTGCCACCAGTATTCTGTAATGAGGGGTATCTGGGCAGTATAATCTACCACTGTGCACTAGATGACTCTGCTTGGTTTTACTGTCTGGCAGCTGGAACACAAACACGAGTGCCCACTTTTCTTTCCTTTTAGCAGTCACTGAAATTGCTCAGAAATTATCCTACAGCCTCAAAGCAAGGATACAAAGGCATGACACAAAAGGCAACATCTCTTCTGCCTGTTGTTCCTCACAAGTTGCACACTACTGTATTAATATTCCAGCCACAGTAATCGTCCAAATACATCCCTGCTGTGCCACAGTGACAACTTAGATCATGGTTAAAAACTGTCAGATACACTTTCTTAGCATTCCTCACAAAACCAGAGAGGAGTTCACAGGACTAGGCCACTTCTTGATTTGTCTTGTCAGCATTAGAATTAAATCTCTTTCTTCCTGTTTTTCGGTCTTAATTTACCGTTTCCTCCTCCCAAATGGTAGCTGCAAACAATTCAGTGCTAAGGTAAAAGGCTCCCTCCAATTCACCACTTTCCTTAAGGTCCTGCAACTATTAGACTTTGATTAGATCTTGAACTATAATGAGAATTAATTTTGTTTCCTCCTTAGGCATGATTTAAGAACCTCTAGTGTTTGTCGACAACTTGTTCACATTCAGAAGAAAGCTCTCATAGCAGGCCCTCGCAGTAGCAGGACCGATCTTGTTCAAAGCTCAAAGAGGAGAGCACCGTTGAGTGGGGTTGTGAACACTCCGTGTGCTCGCACAACCTCTCTCCCGTCCGAGGGGCTTCTCGGTCTGCCGAGGCAGGGCTTTCTCCTTGTGCAAACAATCGACCTACAGCAGGTTTGCCTCTTTTCCTTTTGACGTTTGACGTGCGTGCTTTGGACTGACACCTTTTCACATTAGTTAACTTGACCGTAAGATGCAAACTAAAAAGAAGGATCTGTCCACAAAACAGCACGGCTGCCTCTGGCCAGGCTGGGTCCAGGCAGTGCCACCTTTAGCGTGGACAGACAAACGATTCAGTCAAGGCAGAACCAGAAACAGGTAAGAAACTCAGTGAGACTCTTTACAACAAAGCCAACAGGAAGGCGCCAGAAGCTCGCTCATCCTGCAGACCAAAGCGCCACTACGGGAATCCTGTCAAAAGCCCGTCGGAGTGTGTACACTCCCTCTAAGACTGCCTTTCTTTTGCCGAGAGACACCCCTGCGGGCGCTCCGCACTGGGCAGTCCCAGCTTTGCTCTCGGGGGCACGATGTGCTGCCAACCTTACACAAAAAATGTAGCTTCTCCAGGCGCCCCTCTTGCAACGTCCCCGCAAATCCTGCCTCGGCGGTGAGTCCCGCACGGTCGGGCTTGGGGACCACTCTGGGACAGCCGCAACGGCTCCGAAGGCAGCAGCCACGCCGCGGGCGGAGCGCCCCGCGAGCAGCGCCGCCCCCAAGTCGAGCCGACTCCCGGGGCGGGCAGTGCTGCGGGGCGGTGCTCGCCGGTCGGGGCAGTGCCGTGTCAAGCAGGACGCGGTGAGCTGGGGTGGTCGTTCAGACGGCGGCGGGCAGCGCGCAGCATGTGAGCTGTGGCTTCGCAGCTCGGAGCAACCGACGGCCGGTGCCGGGCTCTAGCATGGGACTCGCCCTCTTTCTGGGGCTGCTCCTCTCCCGAGCCGGTAACAGCGCACGGAGCGTGGGGCGGCGGGACGGGGCGGGCAGGGCAGCGCGGCGCGTCTCCGTCCCTCTCTCGGCGGGCGGCGGGTGGGGTCCGGACCGAGCTCGGGGCTCCCGACATCTGCCCGTTTCTCCTATGCCCGGCCAGAAGCTCCAGCGGGCGACCCTCTGCCCTGGGAGCAGGCGGCAGGGAAGATCCCGCTTATCAAAGCGGGAAAAGCCAGCTGCTGCTTTGATCCGAAACGCGAACCAAAACGTGGCCGTGGCTAACCTGAAGGGAGGCTTGGTGGGCAGCGGCAGTCCCGGAGGCCAGACTGGGCGCCCGACTCCTCTCGCATGCAAGACCGGGCCGGGGCCCCGAGTCCGGAGACGATGGCTCGGACCTTGCTGGGGGCTTCTTTGGACACTTAGACTCTGCGTGTTCCACTCCCTCCGAAGTGCCCCGGACCGCTAGTTTCTGAGATGGGGCTCCTTGCGAATCCTGCAGAGACGCGGCTGGTTGTGCTCATCTGCCTTCTGCTGCTGCAGAGTCACAGGAGCCAAGAGTGGCAATGATTCTTTTCAGTTCGTCTCTGGTGCAGCCTTCACGGCTGATGTGACTGGAAATACATAAATTACCGAACTGCTTTTGCTAGACGCTGGCTATGGGGTGTGAGTGCTTTATATCCAAAAGAAGATACAGCTGCTGGATATCACAACAACTGCCATTAAAACGGACTATTGCACTCAATAGTCTGAATTGATTATTGCCTTATAACTTTTTGTCTTTAGGCTACAGAAGGGACTTCCACTCTACACTTGCATGTGCTGCAACCCGGGCCATAGGTCTGGGAAAGAATTACCTTTCTCATTCTTCCACTTTGTTATCTGGAATACTGAGACAAGGGTTTTGAAAAATGAAACATCACAACAAGTATTAGGGCTTAATACAATGCATCATTCTTAGGTGATGTCTGTGGAGAACTAGTTTAAATTTGAAGCTCACAGCAGTATCACCTGAAGCACCTAGCATAAGCCTATAGTAGATATGCAGTCCATCCACTTACACACAGTTCTGTCCCCACAGTTACCACACCACTTTAGTTTTTAAAATGTGACTTGGATCTCAGGTTCTTGACGAGCAGATTCTTAAGTCTAAGAAAGCGCATCCTCTCCTACAACAGCTGCTGCAAGCCACTGTTAGAGATGGGATCCTGGGGGAGATAGTTCTTTGGTCTGGGGTCAGTTCCCTTCATTTAGGGTTCCATAAGCTACTAGGCAGAATAAACTGATTGGCTATTGGGACTGCACTGGCTGCAGCCTTGCAGAGTGTAATCACACTCAGAATGTCCAATAAGTTTAAGCCTAGATGTAGTGCCTGACCAAAACCCACTGTGCTAGGCACAAAGCATTTCATTCCATGCTGTAGGAACATTACAAAGTTTGAGAAGCTTACAGCAAATAAACTGATAGAGTCAGTAAAAGTGAAGGAACTAAGAGAACAAATTAGATGACGAAGATGGGAATATCAGATAATATGAGCTGCACCAGCATTTCTTCCTAATCTGTAGTGAAGGCAGACTGAAATTATACTATTATACCCGCCGAACAAGAGAATGGTAGGTAAGATCATGTATCCAGAGAGCATTAAAGGTAAACATAGTGCTCAGTACAGTAATTTCCTAAAACCAGCCAAGTGACATTACCCTAATGAGAAGAAGCATATTAGCCTGTACATAAATTTTTGTCCCAGGTCTGCACTATATTTGTGTAGATTGATAATACTATAGAAATGAAGAAAGATTACAGACTGAATTCATCTACCTGTGACAACATAACACTAGGTATGACCCCCATATTAACCTTGGGAGACAACAGTCCCTATAAAAATATTGTAAAAGCTCAAAATTTGTCTATTTTTTAAGATTATATTGTTTAATTGAGACTGTTTAATACTCACACAGGAGATGGTGCATGTATGTGTACATGCAATCAATGCATGCATTGTGCAAATATACAGAGATCTAGTCACAGTTCACAGCCAGTCAAGAGGTGAAAGATGTCAGGCCAAGACTGCATCCCAGCATTTTTGTCAGGAATTTCAGGGACTGGGTTCTATATACTCAAATTGACTGAATATCAGCACTTATGTATGAAACTACTTGCACCTTATGTTAAGGATTTATTCTGTCATGAAAAAAAAAAAATCTTATTTTTAAGTTTCCAACCTCAGTAAAGCAGTTGTTTTTACAGCCTCCAAATGGCTTTCTCAGTACATCTCTTAATGACCAGTGTACACTTTAGCAGTGGCAGCAGCACTGACTCACAGCACAGTGTTAGATGTACTTATTGCACTGCGGTTTTCATTACCCAGATGGAAGAGCTGCTGCAAGGCAGGCCTCTGCAACCCCAAGGTTTCCACAGGGATTCAATAATCCATAAAATACAGAACCACCTCTGATCCTGGCCAAGCTGAAAGAGTTAAGGGTGATAAAAGAGGTTTTTATTAAACAAATATATATATGACACTTTTCTTTAACCTCTTGTTCCCTCTTTCATACATTAAAACTCATCCTTTTGTTTCTGAATGGAGACATCTCTAATTCTTTACTCCTTCCCGTGAAGGACCCAAACCATTTCTGCGTCTTGAGAGGATAATGTAGGCTGGCTACAGAACAATGGCAAGTTACTTGTGTGGCATTCGTCGTGGTTGACCTACTAACAATCTCTTCCCTACTTGACCAGGAGCCCTCCTGGCCCGGCCGAGGAGTGACTGCATAGCAGCAGAACAACTGTGCCTCTCGGACTCCACCTGCAATGCCACCTACAGGACCCTGGAGCATTGTGCCCTGGCTAAGACACGCGTCCTCCCACTGGATCACAACAGCAGGGTCAGGTGTCTGAATGCGGAGCTGGACCTCGGGAACAGCTCTTTGCTGCACTGCAAGTGCCAGCGGCGCATGAAGAGGCAGGAGCACTGCTTACGCGTGTTCTGGACCGTTCACGCCAGCTTGGCAGATGGTGAGATGAAATAATAGGAGTTCAAAGGGTACTAGTAAGGCTCACCCCTGCCCCATGTCTGGAAAACAGCTGTGGAAGGCCATTTTCCAGCACTGCAGGTATTGCTTTGCAACCACATCTCCTAGTGAAGAGAATTTGTTACTGCTCTGTTTGATAAGCAAAGAAAGATGCTCGCTCAGGATCAGCCCTTCAAAAGCAACAGGAACCCTAAGAGACAATGACAGCTACTCAGAGGCAGTTAGATTTAATGCTGTGAGGGTAAACTGCTGTGAAAATTGCCTCAAAATGGTCACCTCTGTCTATTGTTGAAAGCAGACATGTGCTTATGACACACTCTGCGATGGCATTCTTGAGCATGCCGCCCCTTTCCATCTTTAGTGAGATGCTTCTACTTGGCTTCCCACTAAAGACCACCTGACCTGCATATCTCATGAGTGAATTTGAGGGAAAAAAAACCAACAAATTACAAACCAGACCAAGTTCCAGCCAGAGGAAATCCAATGACAAAGCATCATGCTGCTGTTACACAGTGCTACCTCTGCATCTCCAGCAGAAGCATTCTTGGCATTTGGCTTTAAGACAAAGCATCTCTAAGCTCCATTCTGAGGAAATAGCCAGGCGTAAATAAGGAAAAAAATCCCTTCAAGAAAGGGCTGGTCACAAAGCTTTTCTCCCAGTGCATAAATTATCTTTTATCTTGCCTAGGTTATTTCAATTTGGAGACCTCTCCCTATGAGAATCCAGCAAATGAGGAACATTGGAAGACAGATTATAACAAACTGGCAGCTGTGTTATCAGGTAAGGATTGTAATGGTTACATGCTATAATGCTGCCCCAAATTATCTTTTCAGGGGCTGAAAATTACTAAGAAGAACAATTTGGGGTAATGGCCCTTTTAATCAGAGGAAAACATGTTTTGGATACTTGCCTAAATTGTCCCTGTTACCAAGTGTAAATACAGGCACAGATCCAAGGTTGTGGAGCAGGGAATAACCCACAATGATGCATTCTTAGAAACAAACACCCTAACATGAACCAATGGAAGATAGCATTTTGTAGCTAGTCTGGCTGCTGTATCATACAGGCTCACTTTGTACTTTTCCATGTTCCTAGTCTGACCATCAAGTAAGGATGGTCTTACTTCCATTTCCATACAGAATCTCTTCTGGAGGCTTGCTTTACTTTTTCTGAGTTCCTTTTGGCTTGGCAGGCTCACAGTTATCAGGAGATGCAACAAATCCATGTCTGAAAGCAACTCATGTCTGTAATCTGAGCAAGAAGTGTGTCCGCCATCGCACAGACTATGCCTCCATCTGCACCAGGGGAGCAGGAAGCGAGGACACGTGTGACCGTCGCAAATGCCACAGAGGGCTCAGGAACTTCTTTGAGAAAGTTCCTGAGGATTTCACCAAAAGGATCTTATTCTGTCCATGTCAGGATGAACTTTGTGGAGAACGACGCCGGAAAACTATTGTTCCTGAGTGTTCCTTCCACTACAACACCAAACCAAACTGCCTCTGGCTTCTGGACTCCTGCTTAGAAGACCATATTTGCAAGTAGGTCCAGCAGCAGTGAACATTAGAGAAGAGAACAGCATAGACACTGACAGTCTCATTTTCCTTCCCACAGATCCCGACTGGCTGACTTCCAACAAAACTGTCAACCTGCAGACATGTCTCCAGATGGTTGCTCTCAGCACAACCATGCTGCATGCCTGCAGGCTTACATGGGGATGATCGGTAAGTGATACCACAGCAACATACAGGATGGATACTTTGAGGCCACAAACTTGCAGGCACCTGCTGATGCTGTGAAGGACCATCTTGCTCTTCTGCAGGAGACAGCACTCAGCATCATTATGATGCTGGTGCTCCCTTTTGCTTCTCAAGTATATGCAGCCCAAAGAGAGCTCTTCCACAGCTCTACTTTATCCCATCCTCTGCTGTCAAATTGGCAGCACTTGCCTGAGGTTTCTGAACACCTGTTTGCTGGTGCTGGTGTGCAGAGCTCTAAATGTCTGACCAGCAGAGCTCATGAGCTTGTATGAACTCAGTCGTTCATGATATGGGAGTTAGATTATTAAATATGCTGTTCCCTCAGTGTCCACCTCTTAGACTCTTGATGGTTTGTTAGTGTTGTACACTATCTTCTCAGAGCCAGTCAGAACATGGCACTACCAAGTATTGGAAGGAAGTCATCTTTGGTCTTAGGCATTGACCACCAACCTGCTAAAAATACTTTTCCTGAGTGGCACAGACAAGGAGCTGTAAAGAGCAGTAGTATATCAGAAGCTGTAAATCTAGATTGTACCTTCCAGTTTTTCAGATGTCTTTTCTGGTTCTGTGCTACATGAACGCTGGCTGAAAGGCACACTGCAGGTCTGCAGCACTTCTTTGGCACAAGGCAGGTGGCCTCACAGTGCTGCCAGCTACACACGAAGTAAGAGCTGCCATCTGCCAGTACCACAATGGAGCTCCTGCAGGTGCTTCACATCCTTCAATCCAATGCTTGCACCAGTCTCAGTTACCAGTACACTTCATCACCAGATTGCCTAAATTAGGGGGTAGCCACCTTCACACTTTTTCACAGTCCAGGCTTGAGTCATCTCGAAGGGTCAGATCTCCTAGGTAACACACATATCACAGTGGAGGGCTCCTCCCTCCAGGACAGCATTCCATTCATTGCAACAGGACTCATGATGCTTCTTTCATTTGGCAAAGTAAATCTTGATTCCAGTTTCTGGGGGTTTGGGACAGGCACACCCATGACACCCAACTACATCAGCAACTCCAGCGTGGATGTCTCCCTGTGGTGTACCTGTGAGAGCAGTGGCAACCAGAAGGAGAAGTGTGACCAGATACTCGGCATGTTTGAGAGCAACAAGTGCCTTGGTAAGCATCAGTCATGTAATAGAACCAGCTCAGCACAGGGACATTCAAATCCTTTTGATTTCAAGGTCCTACACCACACTACTCTTGCGTATAGTTCTGTCTTCTGCTATCCAACCTATGGGGTCAGCCTGGATCTACTCTTAGAATGTTTCTGTATCCTTTGGCAGCACTTCTGTTTCCAAACTGCAGTCAAAAAAAGGGGTTGCAAAAAACTCATAGTGGACTGCCAGACATGTGGCATCCATAGGCTGCTAAGTAACCACATCAGTGCACCAGGATTATGGGGTTTGAGTTCCGTTCATCCCCATCCTGTCCTGTGTTCAGCTTTGGCCCTCATGTATTTGGTGAAGGTTAAGTGGCTCCTGACAGCCCTTGTTATTAATTTCAGCAGCATAAATGTTACAAAAATCCTGTTACATGCAACTGTGTAATCCTAAATCTGCATTTCTTTTATCTCCCTAGCAGTTTAACAACAGACTTTTATAAGATTTAAATATTTTATGTTTGCAAAAGCTTCCAGAGGATACAACAGAAACCAACATCGTTAGATAAATGATTAATATTTAAATCTATCTCCTGCTGTATGGAAAAGCCTTGCACCCAGCATTACAGCTACACCTACAACCTAAATATCTCATCTGAGATACTATGTACCTGCCCCTTGCAAAACAGATGGCTGGATGGCTGGGTGAGTTCCAAGGGACCCAAAGGTTCTCAAGTATGGTGCAAATTTGCTTTGCATCTGCTTCACCTCACAAATAAACCCACAAATGAACAGGGCATTCACTGAACAGAGAATATGTATTTTCTCAATCAATGCCACACAACCTGTGAGTGCACTTCCCAAAATAGCTTCCCCAGACTTCTATTGACCAGCCTCTGAGGTGTGCAAAAGAGAAGCAGAATAAGACTCTTGCTTTACTTCTGTTTGCAGAAAATGCCATTTGGTCTCAAATGCACCTGAAGAAGGAAGCTCTAGAAAGACAGGAAGACTTGCTTTATCCATCTTCCATAAGTTTCCAAGGAGACAGTGCCAGCACATCTCTTGCTTCAGAAATGTCCCAGGTATGCTTTGCTTTGTTGCCTTCACAAAGCAGTGAGTCAAGTGGCCTAGAGACAGTAGTTGAAAAACCTTGTATCTGGAAATGTGTGATTTTTTCATATCAAAGAGAGGAATGCCACATGCATGCAGAG
The DNA here is from genome assembly GCA_013400475.1 of Tricholaema leucomelas. Classification (NCBI taxonomy): domain Eukaryota; kingdom Metazoa; phylum Chordata; class Aves; order Piciformes; family Lybiidae; genus Tricholaema lacrymosa; species Tricholaema leucomelas. The sequence continues at coordinate 620,144 of WAAF01003013.1, read as the reverse complement.
CATTGGACTACTATATCTTGAGTTATTCCTTTCACAGACCAGCAGAAACAGGAGGCTGTGTTGCCTGGCCACAGAAGCTTCCTATAGTCTCACACTGGTGCTCAGAAGTGGAGGCTCTTCAGGCAGATGTTTGAACATAAGTGTGTCTAATTGAGATCCATTCTTCCATTTCATTTCCTAGGTGGATGAAGGGAAGACACAGCGAGACATCTCTGAGCACAGCAGCATGCCTATGGCCTCCTCTGTATATTCTGGAGCTGCTGTTTCTTGGCCATCTCTGGTTCTGTTCCTGCCCCTGTTGCTGAGCTCGCATTAACTTGGCATAAATGGCATCTTTCCTTCCCATATAACTGATTTTATTCCATATCCAGGCTCCTCCCACTACTGATTTACCTTTGGGAAGCAGAAGGCTTCCACAAAATAGAAATGCAACAGCCTTAATCCAGAAGAGCAGTCACCAAAACCCTCCCTGCAACTTGCACCAGACTTGGCCCCAATCAGTTGTGCTGAGCTCTGCAGATAGGGTGCCCACAGCTGCTTCTGCCATGATAGCATGTTGGGTAACAGCCAGGCTACTATTCCAAACAAAGGTCTGAGCTCTTCCTCAAGCATACCATCATAGAATGGGTTGGGTTGGAATGGACCTTAAAGATCATCTCGTTCCAACCCTGCTGCTGTGGGTTGGAACATCTTTCGCTAGACCAGGTTGCTCAAGGCCCCAAGCAACCTGGCCTTCAACACTTTCAGGGAGGGAGCATCCACAGCTTCCCTGGGTAACTGCCCTCACTGTAAAAGAATTTCTTCCTTACGTCCAATCTAAACCTATCTTCTTCCAGTTTAAAACCACTGCCTTTTGTCCTGGCTCTACAGGCCCTGGTAAAAAGTCTCTTTCTTATCCCTCTTTATATATTGGAAGGCCTCAATGAGGTCTCCACAGAGCCTGCTCTTTTTCATGCTGAACAACTCCAACTCTCAACCTTTCTTCACAGCAGAGATGTTTCAGCCCTCTCATCCTTTTTGTGGCCCTCCTCTGAACCCACTCTAAGAGACCCATGTCCATCTTGTTCTGAGCATCACAAAGCTGGGTGCAAGATTCCAGGTGGGGTCAAGTAAGGTAGAGGCGGAGAATCACCTCTCTCAGCCTGCTGGCCACACTTCTTTTTATGCAGCCAAGGATACAGTATTGCTTCCCGGGCTGTGACTGTACATTGCCAGCTCACATCTGATTTTTCATCCACCAGTACCCCCGAGTCCTTTCCTACAACTTCTCTTAATCCAAGCACCACTCATTCTGTACTGATATTGGAAAATGTCCCAACCTTGCTGTAGGACATTGCACTTGGCCTTGTCACCTTCGTGAGTTTCATGTGGGTCTGCTCCTCAAGCTTGTCAAGGTATCCTAAGACAAGTCTGCACTGCAAGGGAGGTTGCAAGCAAAGCTCAATAACCATACACATGGAGTCCCTGGGAAACACCAGTTCTGAATCACATTCAGTTTCCTTTTCAAATCCATTCTTTTATGAAAAATACCATTCCAGATCAAGGGCACTATACAACAGTTTGTATTCTTCCTTTCTGTTTTATCCTGTGCAGCACGCCTGTATCATCCATGATCACAGCTAGCAACAGACTTAGGTTTTGTGGGTTGAATGAAGATGAAATTCTGAGCTCAACCACAGTAAACTTAGTCTCATCTAGCAAAGGATGGCTTCAGTGATGCGTAGAGAATGCATATAGCTCATTGAAGCTGTACTAACCACAAAAACTGTTGGGACATTCAGTTGTAAAAATCTCTGGGAGCTGCAACTACCTTGTACCTCTCCACTTATTCAAGTTGTCACTGTCCCCTCCCATGCTGCCTAACCAAACCAACCTCCTCCTCTGCCAAGCTCTATTTCATGACCTGTTTATTCTGAGTGTAAATGTGTGCACTATGTAACTGCTGTTATTTTGTACTGCATTTGCCTGTTAAAATGTGGTGTTAAGTGAATATTGATTTCTGAGCATAGGTTAATAGTCCACAATCAATTGTGTGCAAGAGCTGCCTCGCATCAGCCTGTGCTTTCAGGAGAGCTGCAAACCCAGCTCAAAGCAGCTCCTCCATGCACCACATGATGCCCCTTGCCCATCCTGTGAGCTATAGTAGATATAACAATGTTATACCCAGCCAAACAAGGTTACAGCCCCAAGAGATGCAGAACAGTTGGCTATTTTTTTACCTTTTGCTCTGTCTGTTGTCAGGGAGGCACCAGCTAGGTAAAATGTTGTGGTTCCCAGTCACTGTCAGGCACTTTCTTGTTACAGAATCTTACATGGCTTTGTGTATAAAGTAATTGTCCTTCTGCAGTGATAATACTTCCATTTCAAATTCTAGCCTTCTCTTTACTTCTTGGGCAAGAAAATCACTGCATGGCACAGAACCATCATCTGCTGTACAGAGAAGCAACATCTTATTTTCATGCAGTAGGAAGAAATATTATGTCTTCATAATAAAGAGGAGTACAAATGATAGTATTTCCCATTACTTACTGAAATACAGCTGTTTTGATCAGGACAACACTGTTTCTACATGTTTACTACCATTCAGTAATGAATAGAGACCCTGTTGCCATATTCTAATATCTACCTTAGACCATTCTCCATATGATAGGACTAGAAATGTGTCAAACCTCTTGACAGATGTGATAGCATCTCTTATGTCCAGAATTTAGTGAAGAGTGACAGGGATGAAGAAAACATTTTCTTTCCACTGTTCCACAAACTGGTGAGGCTATTTCCAATAACTGAGTGGATTTCCTTGTGCCATCTGTACAACACAGAGTGTACTGCATTCATCTTCCACTCATGTGCATTGTGATCCTTCCTCTTTTCCCACTTTAGTGGTCAAAGACAGGTTGATATGGAAAAGGCATTAGCATTTTCTTGTTTATATTCAGGGCAGTGTAAACCTTTAGTTTCTAAGAAGGTTATTGATTGTAACTGCAGCCTCTTGTCAAGGCCTGGATTGCATAGGAAAATGCCTGACAAATCCTGCTCTAGACTGAAATTAAAGCAAAATATGTCAGTTTGGGGTTTTCTCCAAGTGTCCTATACCCCTTTTGCATGTACATGTGCACCTTTATATACATGTCTGCCTCTGAGGCTTGTTCATCAGTAACTGCAAATAGATTCCCCTCTGAGTGCACCCTCACTCACAGGTACTCACACTGCTACCAGTGCAAACCTAATTGCACTGAGATTTTTGTAATACCTGATATCAAATACCAGTTACTCAACAACACAGCAGATATTCATGCAGATATGCATGCACAAGTGTGACTATTAGAAAGGTCCAGTCAGTATCAGCTCAGGTCTGTTGGCATCAGTGATGTACAGACCCATCCAAAACAGTTCTTACTAACCACAGCACAGGCAATTTACAACATCTCAGCTTCTGCTCCCCAGAAACTGGAATACAACATCCTGTGAGTACCTTTGGTCTAAATAAGAAAAAAAACCAATCTAATTAAAATTCTCTATCCTGACAGTCCTAACAGTGACCAAGCCCTCTACTTGCAATGTAGATTATTTTTAAAACTGTAAAAAAAAGGCAAATCTTGCTAATAAAATTTATCTTGCAGTTCTAGAAGTCTTCTGCCTCCCTTTGCATTTAACAGAAGCTGCCCTCCTTGTGTCCTACTGCTGGAGGCATTATGGGAAAGAAATGCAAAGAACAGAGTTGGGCAGAATCTCTTACAAAGCAGTCTTAACTTTTGCAGACATCACTCGCTGTCAGGTACTTCAGCTGTGACTTCTAGAACTCCTACAATAGCTTTAGATGCCTCACCGTGGTGCGATGTGGCTTTTACAGAGGCATTCACTTAGTCCTTCTCCAGCAGTGAGGTCGGTGACTGTGTCAGTTGTTTCTCATGTGGCAAGTGTGACAAGCAATACACATTTCTTGCCTGAGGTCACAAGGTGATGCCAGAGATAGGCCTTAAATTTAGAAGTTCAAAGTTATTGTTTCCTTGCCTCGTTAAAATCTTCCCCACTGCCTCCAACAAAGAATCAAGTGGCTGCAGTTTTCCTTTTAAAGGGGGGGGGGGACAATATGCATCACAGACGAGGAAAAGCTAAGCTTGACTTCAGACAATGATTCCTGCCTACAGAACCCTGGCATGACTCTTCAAAGTTGCTGACAATAAAAGGTAACAGCAAGCTCGCAAGACAACACTATAGATCCAGTACTTATTAAGAATTAAAGCAGCTTTGATAATACATCCTAAAAATCACCAGTCACTGATGAAACGGTGGGCAAGAACGAAAAAGAAAATAGTCAGTGAGTCTTTGAGGTCTCCAGTAACAAGACAAAGCTTCTGGGGACAACAGTGGAGAAGCAGGAAGCCAACCAGCACTGTTGAGCTCAACAGGATCATTCGGCACCACTTCAGAATCCAAACCAACCACTATCCTACAGTTGCTCCCTGCATCAAAGCAGATACTGGTAAATATGATCAGAGGCTGATCATTGCTACCTCAGGGATTTTGTGGCTGAGCCTTTTCTCAGATGAGGGAGGGTTGGTGTGGGCTGAGCATGGGTTAGTCTCTAATGGAAGCTCTTCTTATAGGTGATTAGCTCTCCTCCAGGAAGTGACTTGGTGTTTGGGTTTCTTGCAAACCCCAGGGCTAGCAGAGGTCAGGGGATGCAGCACTTTCTCCAAGTGCCTTCATGAAAATAGCCCCACATACTTTCCATTTACAGCTGATCACCTCCATTATCCTCAGGCTAGGAGGAGATGATCAGCAATTGTTAAGTGCCTGAATCAGACTAATAGCTCACTGCTAATTCCCCCAGTAATATGAATCTAAATTCCTGGTAAACAAACTGACTGCTTTTCACACACAGGGATGAATGCCAAAAGCCTAATATTAGAGCTCTGGAGCTAAAGCTTTTAGAGCAATCCTGTCCACTCGAAGATGTCTAATGACATTATGTTATGTACTAAATAATTAGAAAATGAAGGCCTACTTGGAATCAATGAGTTACTGTCTAATTAAGATGAAAAAGAGGCTCTACCCTGTTTTAAACAAGTTTATACTAAAACGGTGTACTTGATAAATGATGCTGATAACTATGTCTTTACCTTTGGGCAGAACAAAGCAGCCATTAAGCTAGCACAAAATAATTGTGTGATTTCGGGCTTATCTTTTGTCTTACTGGTCCCACCTGTTTTCCTGCAAAGCATTAAGTTCAGTTGCTCTGCCCCTCCCGCCATCAGACGGCAGAATTTATTAAACGGTGGTTAAATAGCTTATCCTGAAGGACAGAAAATCGTTGCCTTTGTTTTATTGTGTGGCCAAAATCACAAAGTTCACACCGCTAGGAAGCATGAAGATTTAAGAGATGCAGACTGGAGCCTGTCGAAGCACTTTGCAAGAAGAACTGCTAGTGAGCTTGAGAACATGGAGAAGATCAGTTATCTGTGCATAAATAAAAACACTGAGAAATGTCCTACTGCTTATCTGACTAGATTTAAATTAATTAGTAAATTAGGCTTCATCAGAATTATATCTCAGCAACCTCTGATAAAGAGCAAAATTACAGAATAGCACTAAACAGAATTAGAGCAACTGGAACTATGCATCTAGCAAAGTTCATTCCACTTTCATTACGTAGCCCACACACATGTAACAGGCTGTTGCATAGATCATCCCTGTGAACGCTTTGGCACTTTGGTTCTCCTTCTCCTGTCACAACAGGATTCCACGTTCACATCCAAAACTATATTAAAGATTTTGATCTTTATATTCCCACCTTCCTCTTTCCACTATGCTGCTCAGGTAGGAAAAATAGAAGTGTTTTGCCATGACAACGTTTCTTGCTCTACAATGTGCTCATGCCTACTCTTAGCTTTTTGTCAGGGAGAAGCATTACATGGAAATATTTGAACTGTAGCACACACAGAGAACCTGAATTAAAATTTTGGTTCACAGTGACATATGCAGCAAGCTATAATGCTGGAATCACTGCTGCAGATAAACTCCCCTGGTGTAGAATCTTGGAATCAGCCAGGTTGGAAGGGACCTCCAAGATCATCCAGTCCAACCTATCACTCAGACCTATCCAATCGACTAGACCATGGCACTAAGTGCCTCATCCAGTCATGCACAGGCGACTAATTTAAACTCAATTGAAATAAAAGCATCTATTCTGTTACTGTTAGACACAGAAATCATAGCACAGCTGCTTTCAGAAAAAAATAGTATTATGTAGCAGAGTCTATGTGTGAAGTTCTGACTGTAATAACAGGAGAATAGACCTGATGACACAGGAGGTTCTTTGCAATCTTAAGTCCCTAACCAGCAAGCAGAATCTTTTAAAAAAGTATTTTCTACAGTATTTACTTCAGTAAATTTACCTTCTACAGTATATACTTCAGTTATTCTGGTTTTGCTCTTAAAATATCAGGCATTCCAATGGACTACAGAGAGGACAAATCCCCCTGGATTTCTTTTGAAGCACATAGCACTTACAAGCAAAGCATAATAAAATGTGTTTTCCCATAAGGACACTATTTAAATCAAGCTGACGTCAAGGCTACATGCAAGTTTAAAATCCCACATCAGAGATTTCACCACAGGTTCTTGAAAAAGAAATGCCAAGGACTTTCAAGATGTGTGGCGTTTCAGGTACAACCCAGTGCCTCCTTTTACCTAGGACTTCAGGAAAATGGCAAATGTTTCTTTATAATGGGGCATTTCCCACACTCTGGGTAGTTCTGTTCTCTCTGCACCTCTTGTTGCTGCAGCCTCTTAGATGCTTGCAGGTTCATATACAACTCTCTTGAGGAATGTTTTAAGGGTGAGTGTAGTGCCACTGTACTCTCCTCCCCTCCACTTTCATGCCTACTAGTCGAGCACTTAAATTACTTTTTCTTCTATTTAAGCAAGCCCATTAGATGCTGTCATTATAGGTCAGTGAGCCCCACTGTGAGGTACTGAGATTTTTTCTTAACCATCTAGACACAGTTACTTGTTCTGTAGCTTTCCAAACCAGCAGCTTTTTTTCCCTCTCCCTAAAGAATCTTTTGATTAACTGAAGTCAATTTTGCTAAGTGCTAGTGGCTCTCAGAAGCTTGTTGTGTCAGTGATCCCCTGGGCTCCATTATGATTTCAGGGCTATAAACCAGGATTTACTGTCTTTTTGTAGAAATATGAGATTAGCAGCTAATTCTTCCAGCCCCAAACTCTCTGGGTTTCACTCCTATGCACGTGTTTTATGGCAGTTCTAGCAGAAATAACTTAAGAGATTTCTCATCTTTTTTCTCAGTTTCAATCCAGCCTAACTTTGCTCACTGCTCATGTCCTTGCCAATGACCTTTCTTTTGCAGTCATTGATGTACCCGTATTTTGGGACTCCCATTAGCCTTTTGCCACACTAAACAAATAGTTTACTATTTCTCTGGTTTCTGGGTTATGCTATTTCCTCATTCCAGCTACTGGCTGGAAAGAAAACAGATTATGCAAAAGCAACGTCATAACCTAGCAGAATAGATCATCATTGCTACCTGACATGTAAAGGCTTTTTATTAAAGCAAGCTGACAGCACTAATTAGAAATGTAAGACTCTGGTTAATCAAGTGTGATGGATCAAGAATCAAATCAGGACTGGTTGCACTGCTTCAAGTAAAATTAATTACTCGATGTATGCCTAAAAGCATAACTAGGAATCAATAGGACTTAAAAAATAAAGAGGTGTAGGCCAGGTGTTAGGCACAGTTTCCTGAGCTCTAGTTGCCAGTGATATAGAACCATCAGTGTAAGAAATTCACTCCTGCCCTCTTTCACCAATGCTTGAGCACATATTTTGCTATTAGTCTAGTTCAAAGGCTGTCCTAGTTAACCCCTCCACAGTAAATAACAACTGAAAGTTTTGTCGTGCATTTTTCAGCACTGGAGCACTGCTCCATGGATGCCTCAAGGGAAAAAGAAAAGGAACACACCTTCTCTCCAGTCAAAGAATTCCAGTTCTCAGACGAGACAGTGACCTCAGATCCTCACAAAGTACAATCCATTTAGCTTTTGCTGGAGGATAAAAAAAGCTTTTAGCACTGAAGTTGGAATGTGAGGTTTTTAATCCACTAATCCTCAATCTGTGTAAAGTGAAAATGCAATAGCAAGACTGATAAATGACATCCAACTTAATCTGAATGTTACTGTTTTTACATTATCAGTATAATGAACTTCAGGTACTGATTGTATTTTTCATCTAGTAACTTTTGTGAAAGGCAACAGGTATTGTGCAGTCAGTAGTTAAGTAAAGAGAAAAAGGGGAAATGTTTGAAATCCATTAAGTACTGAGAGAGAGAAAAATTATTTTCATCATCTAGACAGCTCTCTAAGGGTGTCCTGAGACACACACTAGGAATTTTTTTTTGTTGTTATTTTGTTAGTTCCTATTGAATATGGTGCCATAAGGAAAAAAAGAAATTCTATTGCTGTGAATGCTTAGACTACTGAAAGCTGTACATTTCATGAACAGAAAATGAAATGGGAACGTACTTTTAGTATAGCTAAACCACAACGTGCATCATTTTGTTACACACAGGTTAGGGTAAGAATTTCTTCCTTTTAGTCACTGTATGAGTAAAATAACGTGGGAAACAACTTGCTCCCCAACCAAAGGAACTAACTTTCTCAGTTTACATCTGCTTTTGCAGATCTACTGTCATTTTTGAAGATACTGTTATACAAACCCCACGATAAGCCTGTATTCCTAACAACGTCCCCATCAGGCAAACAATGTAAAATGCTGTAAACCCATTCAGGACCACGTTTGTGCTGACCACAAAGTGACAGAAGCATGTGGTGACTGAAGAAGCCAGCAGCTGCTAGCTGAGTTCTGTCAGGGTTCTCCCTCTCAGCACTAATTTTCATCTCTCCTCAGAGCTAACCAGCTATTAGCGGTCAAGTTTGACTGAACAGCCATCAAGAGAATGCTGGAAATGCATACATACATACATTTCATACGTACCTTAGGAGATGGTCTAACTTCACAAACAAGAAGCTCCAATAGTGCTCAAAGAAAAAAATCAACAACCTTCTATAGAGAGCAAGAGAACCCAGTTTCCTGCACTGCCTATCACTGAATGTGGAGCTTCTACACAAGTAAAAACATAACAGCATCCTGACTTCATGTTGTCTTTCCAACCTGGTTGATTCTATGATTGTTGGACTCATCAGACTCACAACCTTCTCTCAGAGCAAATGTGTAAACACATGACAAGGAGTTACTTGTGAGGAACTTCTGCAAACTAGTGGTCTTAACTTATAAAGAGCTGTAAAGCAATTTTGCACTAAAAATGAGCATTTTATTTTTCAGATGCTGAAATTAAAATTTCCCAAGACAAAAACTGTCAGTTTGCAGGTCTGGTAGTATGGTTTCATAAGCAGATTACTCCTTCTGAGTTTTTACCTTGATTTAGTCATTTACATCTGAATGGCTGCTTCATGACCTAAAACATAACAAAATGACCAATTTATCTACATGTCTGCATACTGCATCTTTATCAAAACCTAGACCTTTCTTCCTAGTCTTAAACAAAAGGAGTAAAGAATCCACTGGCAAGAATTACAAAAGCATCTAATCAGTGAAACAGCTCTGTCCAGGCTCACATAAACACAAATCCTGGGCAGGTTGGCAGGAACCGAGACAACAGAAAGACAAACCTGCTTTGCAGAGGGTTTAAAAGAAAAGTCAATCCTTTAGATGATCTATTTTACTCAGACTGAGCTAATTTGCACAAAAACTAACATAAAGGGAGGACACACTTCATAACACAAACAAGTGAACAGCCTCAAGCAGGGGGCTCTTGTTCAGCCTGATGCAGATGTCAGTTAATTAGAGTAGAAGGTTATATCATTAGCAGCCAAATCGATATAAAAGGAATTAAGAGCTCGGACAGCAAGCTCCCCTGCTTTCCAGCACAGCACCCGGGGCTGTATTTAGCTAAAATTCAATACACATTAGCAGACAATCAATGCAGTCTTGTATGGGGATGTCTTCTTGAAATACTTTAATTGGACTCTCTAGTGTTATCATTGCTAAACAAGATGTCAGATTAACGTAGAAGCCTTCCCAAATGGGACTAGCAGCCCACAGTCTGGAGAGGCCACAGTGACTTCTATTAAAACCTCACTGTCTTTCCAACATGTTTTAATAGTACTATTTCCACAGTTATCTTAAAAAAGAGAGACTGAAAAGTGCCTTTGCATACAGGTGCTGCATTCTGTGAAACTCAGCCACCTCCCCATTCGCACCAACAGATCCTTCCCTTTTTTTCACTTTCAGCTCTAGGCTACCTGCCTCAATCAAGAACCTGTCAGTCACACTAGACCCACAGCTTTTACCCTGGAGTTATAACCTCTGCAGAGAATACAAATTGATATTGTAATCAGCAAGTGTAAAAGACTCAGCTGACAACCTCTGCCTGTAAAGGACAAGCAGCATTCACCACACAATGTGACTGTCAGGACATGTCAGCTAGAAGGAAATTACAGCCTAGGCTAGCAAGAAAAGTGACATTTACTCACTGGATGACAAACGATTGCTGTGTATACTTCCAGGTATTGCTCAATTAACCACTACTGGTTCTAGAAATTATGGCCCAGAAAAATGCACTGCAGAGATCAGCCTCTCCTTATGCAGCTTCTACAGAATACAAAGTGCAGAACTGCCCAACAACAGAGTTCTGCAGCGCTGTCAATCTCCAGCAGATGAGCAGCATGCTCACTCTGGACATCTCTGTCAAAAAAAGTCCCAAATCTCAGGGGAGAGGGGGAAAGGGAAAAAAATTGCAAGTCTTTCTAGGGAGCCATTAAAATAGTTTAACGGACAACATGAGACCACACAATATAGTATATTAAGGAAGTGTCATGCCTATAAAGAACTGGCTATCAATTCACAAAACACACTGACACCAGGAATCAGATTATAGCCTACGGCTCCACTGCTGACTTTGGCTGTATTTCTCAAACGTGCCTTTTAAACGGCAGTACTCCAAACTCTTCATATGGGCTGCCAGAATTTATTGCTTTTTGGATGTGTAATCCAAAAACCAATCCAGCATAATAAACCTTCTGAAGGTGACATCAATGTAATCTACGTGGCTTTAGACAGCACTTTCATACTGTGTCCTGGAAAAACACAAAGCCGTCATTTCTCCCCAGTAATAAAACATGAAGCCATCATTTCTGCCCAGCAATAAATCATCTGAGCAATGTGGTACTTTCTATAATGGAAGAGCTACACACTGTATCTTCCATTACTTTCCAGTTTAATTAAATGTTCCTTGAATAAATCTTGTGCTTACACTCTTGCGACATGCTACCAGTGCTGCCTTCTCCATTTATGAACTGACTGGACTCAGTCCAATCATTTCTGCTTATTGTACCTGTCAGTCACAGAAAACTCCAGACTCTTAGAAGCAGTCCTCTTTGGGTCCTTCTTTGCTAGTTATTAATTTGATATGTCTGTAGAACTGAATTAATTATCTGAGCTAGGTACCAACAGACCTCTTAGCTCACTTATGTAGACTGGCCAGAGACTGAAGGTCAGGCCACCAACATTCCCTGAAGTAAAACCACTAAGAAAAAAAATCCAGTTTGCTAAGCAGGAATACAGGCACTTGATTTAGTTTCAGTTTTCAGTGTTGGTTGAGGGAGCATGAAAAGCCTCCTCTTTGCCTTCGAATATAGAACGTTCTTACTTACTGTGCTAGTTTGAAGCTAGTTAGAATGTTTTGGTGAGAAGAACAAAATCATAGTCCGAGAAATGAAAACAATGGTGATGTCTACTGCGCTCACAGTCTTGCTGAGATGTGTAGAAAGGAAAAGCAAAACATTAGATAAAGTCACTTTGCTTGGGCACTTTGCTCTGGGCTGTGCTCTTGGCTCTCTTTGCCTGCTGGGGAGCTCGGTCTGCTGGCTGAACTCCATCTTGCTTTCTAACCTCACCCTCCATTTGCTTCTTGGCTGATTCACCTTGCTTCTTAATCCCTCTGGCTGAACCTCTATTCTTCCTTGGGACTGGGGTAAGGTTGAGAGGGCTAGGGGGAAGGTGAGGGAGTCGTTGAGAGCCCCTCTTGGGGACTCAGGTTTCTGGGAGGGGAGTTGTGTTTCTGTATTACTTTTACCTTGTATATTTCTGTATATACCCGTATATACTGTAAATATCTGCTTGTAAATTGTGCTAACTGTAAATATAAGCTTCATTCAAATTTCCAGAGCCGACTGAATCTAGTCTGGGTGATTTCCAAAGTGTGGGGGGGCAGGGGACACCCAAACCATCACACTTATCTACCATGTCAATGTAGCAGCAGCATGGGAAGACAGAGTGATTATAAACCACGAGAATCCTTCAGATGGCTCTACATTTCTAGTCCACTGAAGCACCATGGTGTTTTAAGGCAACCTGGTTTCATTAGAACAGACAAAAGAAGAATTTACATTTGACTGTCATTCTGCAGCAAATGAAAGGATATCTTTCAGAAAAGATGCACTAACAGTTTAAATCACCACTAGCTTAATTATTAGCAGTCATCTGACAAAACACCGCTGTGCAACCCGAGAAGTGAAGGTATTGAATGGCAGAAATTCCTCCAGATTATGTTAGCACCTAATAAACCAGCATGAGGATAAGCAGTAAATCACATACCATTGATAGTAAATCTATATAAAGTGGTATTTTCCTTTCCTGAACCAAGACTTTTACCAGAATTTTTTACAATGTTACATTTAACATGCACCTCGTGGTGATCAAGGAGTCATGGTAACTCTTCATGATGAAAAGAATGCCAAAGTAATCTATTTTACTTAAAGCCACTCCTATGGATCTCCTTTTGCATCTCCATGGCACTGATCTAGTGGGGTTTGTGGGTGGGTTTTTTTTTGATTGGTTGGTTGTTTTGTTTTGAATATTTCCTGCTCTTAAAGGGGACAAGAGACAAAATACTTTAATACCCTGGGCTTCTAGATGAAATCCACACGTTCTCAGAAACAGTTTAAATGATGTATTATAGAATCAACCAGGTTGGAAGAGACCTCCAAGATCATCCGGTCCAACGTATCACTCAGCCCTATCCAGTCATCTAGACCATGGCACTAAATGCCTCAACCAGTCTGTTCTAGAACACCGACAGGGATGGTGATACCACCACCTCCCTGGGCAGACCATACCAATGGCAAATCACTCTCTCTGTGAAGAAATTACCAAACTAATTATTTTGATAGCTTGCATTGACACTCAACAGGTCAAGTGCTGGAGTTAAACTGCCAGTTAAGCTGAAGGTCATTAGCACCCTAATTTCTGCTGACCTGTGGAAAATTAACTGGAAACAAGCTGTGTCATAGAAGTCACTGCTGAGATCCTTAGACTTTCTAATCCATCACAATGTGGCCAGCACCAGACAATTCAGATGTACTCAATTTTCTGTTTCAGAATGGCATCACTCTGTATTAAAGAAAATAAAGTCAATTACGTGCAGAAAATACTTCAGTAATACTTAACTTCATTTTCCTCAGGATGTCTAATACAATTCACTGTTACATCAAGGAAATAAATTCTGCATTTCTATCAGATCCAGTGACAGCAGAAACCACATTTGCAGCAATTAATCAGCTGGTAGAAGCCTACATGTGCACTACTTTGTCTTCTGTCTGAATCAGTACAGCTCAGCTAATAAGGTAGGAATTTTAATCTAATTAGCATAGGTAATAAAAGCCCTGTAATCTAGCATTGCTCTTTACTTGGCTATTCAAAAAGCCTTCAGAAATTCTTCACTTGAGCAAGGCTTACAAATCATTGCAGCCCAGAAGAACAGGTGAAATCTGAGGAGTCATTATAATTACACAGAAAAGGTAATTAAAAATATTCTTCTCACCACCACAGTAGAGCCTAACCTGCTAAAAACCATTAAGTTTGATTCCAACATCAGGCCTGTAACTACTTTCTTAACACATGCATCAACATATGCTGAGGGCCACCCAGAAGGAAAGCTTCTTTGCAGAAAAGAATCTGAGGGTCCTGGTGGGCACCAAGCTGAACATAAATCAGCAGCAAGCCCTTGTTACACAGAGGATGAATGGTCTCCTGGAATGTGTTAGGAAAAGTGTTGTCAGCAGGTGGAAGAATGTGATCTTTCCCTTCTAGTTGGCACTGGGGAAGCCACACCTGCAGTGCTGTGTCCAGTTCTGGGCTTTCCAGTACAAAACAGACATGGACATACTGAAGACAGACATGGACATACTGAAGAGAGTCCCATAAGGAGCCACGAAGGTGATGGACTAGAGCACCTCTTCTACGAGGGAAGGTTGGGAGAGCTGGGACTGTTTAGCCTGGATAAGACAGGCTCAAACAGCATTTGCTTGCTCAAACAGCAGTCTTACCAACCAATGTGTACAAATACCCAAATGGGGATAGGGCTATATTCTTCTCGGTGGTGCCCACTGACAGAACAGGAGACAGCAGGCAAAAGTTGAAACGCAGGAAGTTCCTCCTGAATGTCAGGGAACACTTTTTTACTGTGAGGGTGACTAAATACTTGCATAGGCTGCACAGGTATGTGGTAGAGCCTTTCACCTTGGAGATAACTCAAAAGCCATTAGGACACCAAAGCCCTATCTATTCAGACCAGGTATGCCACACATTGTTTTGAGACAATAGAGTCATTGGGCTCTCACAGACACCTAACCACCTCTGGGTTTGTTCTCTAATACATACAGCTCTACTTTGCCCTATTCCTTCATTAGTCCCAAAGAAATAGCTATACACAAAACAGTCACAACGTTTTTTTTTTACCAGGGAGAAGACAGTTTTATGTCAGCTATTTTGTTCGAGAAATACTGTGTTTGATTTAAAAAGATCAAGCTGATTATTGCTGTCTACAACTACCTGAGGGGTGGTTGTGGCCAGGGGGAGGTTGCTCTCTTCTCTCAAGTGGCCAGCGCCAAAACGAGGGGACATAGTCTCAGGCTGTGCCAGGGGAAGTTTAGGCTCGAGGTGAGGAGAAAGTTCTTCACTGAGAGAGTCATTGGCCACTGGAATGGGCTGCCCAGGGAGGTGGTGGAGTCGTCATCCCTGGAGCTGTTCAAGGCAAGATTGGACGTGGCACTTGGTGCCATGGTCTAGCCTTGAGCTCTGTGGTAAAGGGTTGGACTTGATGATCTGTGAGGTCTCTTCCAACCCTGATGATACTGTGATACTATGATCTGTCGGATTAAATAAGTTTCAGTAACACAGAAGCAAAATGGAAATCCTACTGAGCATTCTAATCTTGCCATGTGCTGAAGAACCACAAGTCCCTCACAATCAGGAGGAGCTCTGGGTCATTTATTTATTTTGTAAGGTCAGAATTACTGCTCCAATTGTAAAATTCTGCTGCCTTAAAACACAGTAATGGATTGCTGTTTGCCATAAAACATCCTCATCTTTTCTCAAATGGAAAGTAAGTGTAGTGAATGAAGGGGGGGAAATGTCTGGACAGACCAAATATAATTAAGGATTTGCAGAAAGAACTTTAAAGAGTTTCCTGACATTAGAAATCTGCACTGATCTGCTCAGTGAAAAAGCTGTGACACATAAGAAAACTACCAGCAGCTTTGACTTCTGTTTTACTTCCATGCTCAGTTCTTCAAAAGAGGAAAGAAGAAACATCCTTGTATATCAATACCTTCTACTTCTCTCAGCATAAACTTTCACCAGTAATGAAAGGGGCAGTTCTGCCTGCCCACATTCACTTTTCTCACTCTAATGTCTCCAGTGGCCCCGTGAAAAAAACAGCAATGGACATTCAGCCTAATTATTTCTTTCATTACCACCCAGGCATACAAACATTAGTATTAAAACAAGGACTGAAGGCAAAGGACTAACCTTGTCAGCACACAGCACAGACTTCTATCAGAGAGCAGTATCAGGGGAACCACAGGCTGCAGTACCTCAGTGCTGATGGGGCTGCTCACCAGTCACAGATTCCTACTGTTCACCAGCAAGATAAAGACTACCACAGTACATTGTCTCTAGCCTCTCTTCTTCTCAGGGATTTCTAGGATGCATAGCAGCACACTAAATGCAATTCAGTCATCTAGTTCTTACAACTCAGCCTAATCATAATTTTGGAAGACTGGTTAAAAGCACTCTGGTCTCCTGAAAAGAGAGCAATTGTATTCTCCACTAAGTCAGGAACTGCAGCTTAGCAACAATCTGAAGGCTCCTGAATAAGAGAATCCTTATGAATCTGCATGGTTCTTTACAGCTTCACTGTGATACCTGTGGGTATTAGTGGGCAATATGCTAAGGGAGTCGCCATCCCTGGAAGTGTTCAAGAAAAGACTGGACAAGGCACTTAGTGCCATAGTCTAGTTGACTGGATAGGGCTGGGTCATAGGTTGGACTGGATGAGCTTGGAGGTCACTTCCAATCTGTAAAAAAAAAAACCAAAACAAACAAAAAAAACCCCCAAACCCAAAAAACCCAACCCAATCAACCAACAACAACAACAACAACAAAAAAACAACACAAAGAAAAAGTGCAAACTGGTTTCCTGAGCACGTGGGCTAGTTATGCATGCACAGCTGATACCACATCCAAGCTCATCAGACACTGCAATTAAATAAAATCTCTTCAAAACAGAAAATATATTGCATGAGTCAATGGATTTCTCAGCTATGAAGAAGTGATTCAGGCACTGTAAACACTTTAGCTGCATGACTCCAGCATCCTCAGAGGCATTTTATGACACTTCATCTCAATTAACCTCCTAAGAAAGCAATTGAGATCTGAGCAAGGAAAAGGGGAAAAAAGACATTACTGACAACACACAAAACCCTGCTCTGATGTCACAGTGCTGTATTATTTGAGTCATAGGCAGAGTTCCTGGAATCCAGTTTTGAAGCAGGGAAGCAGGGGATAAAGGGCATAGGAAGGGCAGCTACTTGCTGTGAATTAGAGAAATTATATCAGATGCTGATTATTACTACTGCTGAAAATAGAAGAAGCTTTCCAAACTGCACCTGAAGACACCACTCAGCTTTGAAATCTTCCCTATCTCAACCATGTGCATACTACAAGCAAAGAATGCAATGGTCCAAACTCTCTGAGTAGCTCCTGAGTCACAAGGTGGTCTTCCATCTCCTTAGTTCCAAAACAGTTTACCATGAAATCATTGATGCCACTACCTGTTCTGACACTGCCATTCCAGCACCACCCTTTACCTAGCAGCACCAACAGCATTCAACATTAGTGCTCTGTGACATGATTTAGGATTCTTTCACCATGTTACACTGCTTTCTACACAAGAAAATTCAGTACTTCCTTTGGAGCAGGAATACTTTTTGGTTGCATGAGGCTAGCAGTTTGTGATAACAGAGCAAAAGGACAAATAGCTACATGAAAAGGCCTGTAGGGTCCTAGCAACTAGTACAAAGATTGCCTTAAACAAAAAATATGTGAATCATAAAATGAGTAGTCTTGAAGGAATTGGCTAATGAAGTCACCAGGCCACTCTCCACGATATTTGAAAAGTCCTGCAGTCAGGTCAAGTCCCTGGATACTTATATATTATATTAATATATAAGTACATATATATTTATATAATACATATATATTTTTATATATATTTATATAGTACATATATATTTATTTAATACATATATATTATATAAAAATAATATTGAAAATATAAAGAACATTGGAAAGAAAAGCTTGTCTCACTGGGATTAGAAGTTTAACAAGAGTTACCTCAAATAAAAGGAATTCCACACTCAGGAGCTCAGTATCAGCGCTGATACAAACCTCTGGGTTACTTTTTTCACTTCTGACAGGCAATCTCCTGTTTTTTGAAACTATCCAGGGTCTGTGAGAATTTATTCTTCACTCTTGATGTAAATCGAGTATAAATGGTTTCCACTATGTCTTAGGGTCACAAAGTTTCCAAGCTCTCCCCTTAATGATGTCTTGACAGATCATACAACAAGCAAAAGCAGAAGTTGCATTAAGAGTGCTAAATAGAGAATGCAACCAATGGTAATTCTTATTACATCAAATTTCTCAGTGTAAAATTCCACAAGAACCTATAACCATAGCTGAGTCTTAAACAAGTTAAAAAATATTTTGATAACATCATAATAAAGAAGCTGAATTCAGATAATGCAAGGGTCTGGATTTTCTCTAACTGTCAACAGACTTGCCTGTATTGGCAAGACATTCAGTAAAGGCCACTTAGAGTGGATTTCACTGAGCATCTGCTGCATGTCTGAAGATGCTAACTTTGAGGAAAAAAATCCTCATAAATTTATATAACCCATTTGTATGACGGACATTATTCCCCTTCATCACAATGACCTTCATTTTCACTGCTGGAAGCACAAAACAGTCGAAAAATTACAGAGCTCAAGGTTGCTGATAAACATATGGTGAGCACAGCAAGCACAGAGGCTGGGTGAAGACCTGGTGGCCTGTACTACTGTGGCTCTGTGAAGAACCAGGGGGCATAGGAGAGATTCACTGTTTCACTTATCACCTATAATTCTACTGACTAGAGAAGTAACACCAAAATCAGGAGTTGTCTTGTGCAACTGATAAGGGAAGAATCGTTTGACCACAGTCCCACATAGGCACTGTACAATAATAAAGCTATAAATATTGTTCCAATGTCATTTCTCATTTGGAGGGGCTTGAGTGTTTGATACCAAATGGCAGGGACAGATGCATGGGTTTGTATTCCTCACTCCTGCCACAGAGGAATGCCTTTTGGTGGACCTGTGGCCTCAGCTATGCTGAGCGCTTTCCTGGGAGATGGACTTTGTGATTGCAATTCCATTTAGAACTACAGAGCTGATCTGTAGTTCAGTGCACTCATCAGAGGTAGTTGTAAAGAACCTGCAGATGCTGCATGTGAATAATCTGAACTGCTGGTGCGCTGACTACTCTGGTGAGTGTGATAGTGCCTGTGGCAGCCAGGCTGCTCCTGTGGCAGCTGTTTGACCCATGGTCACGGCATTACCAGAGCTACTAAGAGATAAATCCAGGACCCACGGTCACGGCATTACCAGAGCTGTTAAAAGTCCAGCTACCTCAAGCCCCTGTGATCTCTGAGGAATGAACAGAACCCAAGGCGATTAATGTCTGACCAAATGTATCCTTCTCTAAATGCAAGTCACCACATTTCCGTGAGCGACTAGAGACAGCCTCATCCCGCTGGTGTGCAGTGCCATCATGAGCAAACTCCTGCTCTTCCAGCAGCATCCAGTTAGGACAGCTAAATTAATCTGCACCTCCAGAAGTTATTACCAGTTTTGATGCAGAGGATTTAATTAGCCCCCTGCTCTAAAAGCCAGCCCTGAGTGTCACTTAAAAGATGCAGTTATTACACAATGGAATGACAGGAAGAATTATGAGTTCTCATTATGAGCAAGTCTTCAGCAATTCAATTACCGAACTCTTAGCCATCATCAAGCAATCTATCATCCTTTGCTTGCTGCTTCAAGAAACAGCCCCAAGCGCCACCTCCTGCTGAACAGTTGGAACCACAAACGATCTCAGCAGCTGGTGAGCTACTGCAGTGACAGCTACTCGGACACGCAGATCCATCCGGTGAGTACCAAAAAACAAACAGGTTTTCTCACTAAACCGATCAGTACGTCACAGCTATCAAAACTTGCTTTTCGAGAAGGGCAATCATACCAAGTTAGGGCATGGCTGCCCAAGTGGCACACATCAAGAACCTGATCATATAAGGGCTATTTTGCCCAGATTTCAGAAAGCATCCAAACAAACATCACTTTATGCATTTCCCCCCGCCTCAGAAGGTTCCGTATTTCTTACTGACATGTCATTGAGCACCTCCAGCCTATTGTCAGTTTCTAGGCAACAAAACGGCACACAACACCCAGTGGGTCCCAAACGGGAGCTAAGTAGACTTGAGTAAAATTACTTCACGGACCTCACAAAAACAAACCCAAAATCATCTATTTGATTCTTGTGAGAGCTGGACATGCTTAATTAAACCAATGTTATTATCAAATATAGAACTTAGTACAGAACAATTCACTCTGGCAGCTGATCCCCAGCTATGGAAAACACAAAGAAGACTGTAAAGAGCGCAAACACTTAACTTCGGAATCTCTTTTCATCTGTGTTTTGGCGGATGAGGCAGGGTAGGGACGGGATGGGACAGGGGAGGAACGGGACGGGGTAGAGGGCGGACTTCGCACCGCTGGACCCGGACGGCGCGGAACGGTCCGCGGTAAAACCGCGAGTCCGCCACAACTGACCAATCAGGCGCCAAGACCTCAGCGCCTCCGCTGATTGGGAGTGAGGCGAGTCGCGTTCAGCCAAGGAGGAAGCTGCGTCTACAGAGCGGAAGTGCGCTCAGTATGCGGCGCTGTGGTTGGCTGGAAGGCGCGGCGGCGGGATGGCGGCGGTGGGGCTGCCGGGCAGCGACTTCTCGGACCTGCGGGACATAAAGAAGCAGCTGCTGAGTGTGGCGGAGCGGAGCCGTGAGCGTGGTCTGCAGCACAGCGGGAAGTGGTGAGTGTCGTGGGCGGCCCCGGCCCCGGCCCCGGCCCCGGCCCCGGCCCCGTGGCTGGAGTGCCTTACATTGATGGCTCTCTCTCTTTCTCCTTGCAGGGCCTCTGAGTTGGCTTTTGCCTTGGACCCGCTGCCACTGAGTGAGCTGCCGCCACCCCCCGCGCTCACAGAGGTACGGCCGCGACTGGGAGAAGGCCTGGCCAAGGACCGCTTCAGCGACCTGCGGTTCGGTGGCTTCCTTGGGCCGCTGCCGCGCCTTGAACTGGGTGGGGTGGGGTGGCTCAAGTCCGAGCCCTGTTTGTGCTCGAGGATTAGAAGGGGTTGATAACGCAAAGGGCAAGTAGCTCTCGCTCGTAGAGCTGCTTTGTGACTTGTCTGCACCTACTGAGGAAGAAGTGCAGTAGTGCTCTTGTTCCGGACCTGGGCTGGGTGTTTCAGAATGCCCTCGATTCTCTTCCTTTCGGTATTTAACGAGCTTAATGTGCTCCCTTAAGTGACAGCATTACTTTTTATATCTTGCTGTGCCCGAAGGTAAACGCTCTATAAGCAAACAATGAAATTATACAGCGTAATTTTTATTTGCCTCTAGTAGGGTCAAAACTTACTGTCAATACAAGTTATGAGGTGCTATTAAAGTTGTGCTCACGAGGGCACGATTGAAACTAGTTGCATATTCCTCCCCACCTGTGTAGGTGTACAGTAGGACTTTTAGGTATATGCCTATTTGTTGTTAAATTACAGCAGTGTAACACCTTAGTGCATTTCAAGGTGTAGTTAGCAAGGAAATGTTTGCATTTAAGTTAGCAGGTCAGTATTGTTTAATATGGAATTCCTGAGCAGACGTCTTATTAATGGTCATGCCTACCTGTTGAAGAGCAAATTGATGCCTTGTGGCAGCTTGTTTCCTGGAACCTCACTGTTTGCTCTGAGTGTTTCTATGTCACATGTACTCGATATTTGAGAATGAGGAATCTCTGAAGGAATGAGGAGGTTTCTGATTGTACTCAAACCGTCTTTGAGGATGAATAAACTTCTTTTTTATTTAGCTTTCGGAGCAATTTCATTTATGTTTGTAACTAGATAATTTTCCTAAAGCATGTCAGAACTGAGGTCTTGAAACTCATCTGTGTCCCCGCAGGAGGACGCTCGTGACCTGGATGCCTATACGTTAGCCAAGTCTTACTTTGATCTGAAGGAGTATGACAGGGCTGCCTATTTTCTGCGGGGCTGCAAGAGTCAGAAGGCTTACTTCTTGTATATGTACTCCAGATACCTGGTAAGATAGAAGGGAAAGCCACCTTTTAGTGCTGAACTCTTCTGCTCCCCACTTAACCTCTGGAACATCTTTTTTGTCTCTTCTGTAACAGATGACCATTTAAAAGTCCACATTGTTTGTTCAGGGGGAGAGGAGATGGGGTTGTTGTTCAGAGAACTATGATGGTTTTTTAAACTCTATTTACATGCTGCTGCTCCTAGCATTGGAGCAAATGTGAGGTGTATGCTGTCCTAATGTCATCTTGGTCTTCCTCTCTTCTCACAGTCGGGGGAAAAGAAGAAGGATGATGAGACAGTGGATAGTTTGGGTGAGTCTCTGGTGTGAAGAAACACAGGACAATATAATGAAGGTTCCATTAATGCCTCTCCCTATAAATCATCTTGGGTTTATGGTTTTCTTCTCAATTTTTGATAATAGCATGCAATAACATGATTTCTTTCATCATCTTAATAGAGATTACAGATTTTAATTAGTTTTTCTGTTAAAGCAGGCGATCAGGCGAAGTGTTTTAAAGGCTGGGAAGCTTTCAGGTCATGTCAGTGATCGTTCTGAATATAACTTAGACTTGAATTGACTGAAAGCTCATTGTTTGGCTTTCTTGTCATGCAGGACCTCTGGAAAAAGGACAGGTGAAAAATGAAGCTCTGCGAGAATTGAGAGTTGAGCTCAGCAAGAAACACAAGGCGAGGGAACTAGATGGATTTGGCCTTTATCTGTGAGTTTCTATGTGTATTTCTAGCATGTTTGCATTTATATGTGTGGATGTGCAATGTTTTGTGATTCTGATTAACTTTTACAGGTATGGTGTCGTGCTGCGGAAGCTGGACCTGGCGAAAGAAGCAATTGATGTGTTTGTTGAAGCTACCCATGTCTTGCCTTTGCACTGGGGAGCCTGGCTAGAACTTTGCAACTTGATTACAGATAAAGAGATGGTAAAACTTTGGAAATACCCACATGTGGTCACAAGTAGCAGAGTTTACCCTTACTAAGATTATTAAGTTGCCATAAGTCTGATGTTGCTGTTGTTGTGTTCTGTAAGATTCTTATCAGGCAGAGCAATCGGAGATTGTAAATGATGTTGTTAAAGCCTCTCTCTTGAGTTGCCTGCCATGCTGTAGCTTGAAAATTTTTGTAGGAGTGGGGCTAGTTTCTTCCTATTCACCCACAAAGTGACTTAAGAAATGGGTAACTTGCATCTTCTGAAATACCTGTCAGGAAGGTTATTGCCTTTTTCATTTAGGTCATCCAGAATAGTGATATAATATTGATGACCAAACACAGGAAGCAGGTGCAGTCTTTCAGAGGACTTTGGAATTTAATGGAGAAGTATGACCAGGGTCTGAAGCAGAACCTGAGTGCTGTCAGATTCAAATACAATTTCTTCCCTAATTTACCACATTAAATGTCTTCAATTCTGCAATTTCAGCAGTCAGGGGAATGGATTGAGAGTGACTGAATAGAATTACATGGTTGATACTGTGCTGCATTTCAGACTAGCTTTCTTAATGCTTCTTTCCTCTGTAATATTCTCAGTTTATAGGCATTATTCAGTCCCCCACTGTGGAAGAAGAATCTGGTATTAATTCTTGGTCCTACTACTGCTCTTTTGTAGCTGCTGTTTTAAGAAAGTGATTGCAGGAAAGCCTCCTGCCTTGAGCATCTACTAAATCATGGGAGGGAAGAGAATGGATTCTTGCCATGGGTGACTCTTGGAATACTACTGATTGTCATCTCTTCCTCCTCTTTGGTTCTTGATAGTTGAAGTTCCTGTCCTTACCAGATACATGGATGAAAGAGTTCTTTCTTGCACACATTTATACAGAGCTGCAGCTGATAGAGGAGGCTCTGCAGAAGTATCAGAGTCTCATTGATGCAGGATTTTCCAAAAGCACTTACATCATCTCTCAGATTGCAGTTGCCTACCACAATATCCGAGGTCAGTGGCACTTACTGATGTAGGAATGAGCTTCTTCATGCAAACTTGGCATTTATAATTCTTGTTCTCCCCTCACCTGTTCTTCAGATATTGACAAAGCTTTATCCATCTTTAATGAGCTAAGAAAGCAAGACCCCTACAGGATAGAAAACATGGACACTTTCTCCAACTTGCTGTATGTAAGGGTAAGCACTATTTCTGCTTCCTGTCCATAGTGGTGACGTTTGTTAGAGGTATGTTAAACATGAGTGAAGGAGATGGAGCTGTCTGTTCTGGCCTCTGCAGGCTTTCATCTTCTGCTTTCTACTTTGCTGTGCCATGAAATAGATGCAGTGTACACATTGCAAACTGCCTGGGTTTTGTTTGGAACAGTAACATGCTGCTTTTCTCATCCCTTTCGTTTCTTTGTTTTACTAGAGCATGAAGCCTGAGTTGAGCTACCTGGCTCACAATCTCTGTGAGATAGACAAGTATCGTGTCGAGACCTGCTGTGTAATTGGTGAGAGCCAGCTCTTTTCCACGTTCTCACTACTCTGTGTGCAGGCTGTATCGTAGATCTTAGGAACAGTTGTGAAAACAATCAGCCAGCAAAGCTCTTGAATACAGATTCAGACAGCTTAAAAAGCAGCTGAAATTTCCATTGTTCCTTTCTGAAAAAAGTTGCTGTAATATTATCAGTATAGAAAAGTGAAGAAACCATTTTGAAGACCCATGTAGCTGGTAATCCCTTTTAGTCTTGAAACCCCAACGGAAAGAATTGTGTGTCAGGAAATGTGTCATCATGACGTAAGTTTGAAGGCTGAGGAGGTGTGATTTCTGATTGGTGCAACTGCAAAAGCACTGAGAACAGACTGCCATTTGGTCTCTTGAGGTTTGAGTTGGATCTACCTTTAATGGGACTTTGTTTCTTTCCTAATTTAATGCTGAGGTTTGTATTCTTATTTAATTAAACATTGTGACTTTTGCTTTAGGGAATTATTATAGCTTGCGTTCCCAGCATGAAAAAGCAGCACTCTATTTCCAAAGGGCTTTGAAACTGAATCCTCGTTACCTGGGAGCCTGGACACTTATGGGACATGAGTATATGGAAATGAAGAACACATCTGCAGCTATCCAAGCTTACAGGTATCGCTTGTACTGCACAAAATGTTACATGGGGACTGAAGTAGTATGTTAGGGGGTTTGTTCATCTTTTGCTGAATTCTGTCTTAGTTTTGATCCTGACTGCTTTCTGACTAGTTCATCTCCTTTTCTTTGACAGGCATGCAATAGAAGTGAACAAAAGGGACTACAGAGCCTGGTATGGCTTGGGACAAACCTATGAAATCCTCAAGATGCCATTTTACTGTCTCTATTACTACCGACGGGCTCACCAGCTCAGGTAGCACTGAGAACTGAGCCATGTTTATTGATGTTTGTTCTGAAGTGGTTGTTACTTGCGAAGGAATTTGTACAGAGAAGGAACTAAGTTGAGCAAAGGTAGAAGAATATCAGTGCTATGTGATTTGTGCAGTCGCACTATTCCAAATCCTCTTTGGTTGTGTCAGCTAAAGGCTTTGTCAATTAAGTGATGTCTGTCCATCAAACTACATTTAGGAATTGCTCTTTTACAGACCAAATGATTCTCGAATGCTGGTTGCTCTAGGAGAGTGCTATGAGAAACTCAATCAGTTGGTGGAAGCTAAAAAGGTGAGTGAGAACTGTTGTATGGAGTAAGACATTAAGATGTCTTACTGCACACTGGAGATGCAGCAGAAATGTCTAGCTAATGCTGCTGGACAAATATACAGAGTGTTGTTAGGAGCTTGTGAAAACCATTTATGTGTGGTTTCTATTGGAGAGGTTCTGCTACAATGTAACTAGAGTAGCTGATAAAGGGAGAGAGTCCTCTGCAGGTCATACCTGCCCCTTTGCTGGAAAACCACAGTTTGTCTTTTTGTGGTGTGCTTGACTGAATTTCCTTCCCTACAGTGCTATTGGAGAGCTTATGCTGTGGGAGATGTGGAGAAAATGGCACTGGTGAAGCTAGCAAAGTGAGTATCTGTGTTGCCATGAGCTGTTGGTGCTGTGGTAAATGCAACTGGCACTTTGATGGGGGAGTGTTGCTTGGGCAGCTCTGTAATAACTGCTGTCCCTAGGTATGTAGTGAGTCCAGCTTCAGTTGTCAGTTTCCCTAAGGAAAATTAGAGGGAATCAGCATGAGGCTGGTTGCAAGGGAGTTCTAAATGTTGAGGTGATTTGAGCATGTTGTGCTATCAATTTTATTTGTTGTATTCAAACTTAAAAATCACCTAGCACCATCGATTGCCTTTTTTTAATGTATTTTTTCATTTCCCCAGTATATGGTTGTGAAACTAGAAAAAGGTCTAATGTGAAAGAAACATGAACACTGACAGCAGCACTATTTTTTGGTGAGGATTAAAGTAATACAAAGTGAAAAAAGTAATGGGGAAGGAAAAGGGCAAGTGACAGGTGAAGCTGATACACAAAGGCTTCTGGGATGTAGCAGGGAAGGGGCAGTACTGGAGGAGGTAGTCAGATCTGGTAGAATGTTGAAAATGTAACAGAAGAAGAAGTCCATGCTTTGGTTATCACTTTGATTGTCTGTCAGTATCTGGTTCCTTTCCTGGTAACATAACTGTTCTAAAGCTGGATCATCTCTTTCTATGAGGGGCAGCACATGGTACATGTCTTGTAAATGCTGAAGGAAAAGACCTGGTTTTAGTCCAGGTCGGGTTGAGTATCTGCTTTCTCATAGGCTGAGAAGGTCTTCAGCAGTGCAGTCTTGTTCCAGTGGCCCCCTTTTTTCTCCTTTCCTAGGCTGCACGAACAGTTGAATGAATCTGAACAGGCAGCTCAGTGCTATATCAAATACATCCAGGATATTTATTCCTGTGGGGTAAGACAATATCATGGGAATAAAAGGAGAAATAAACATGGTGTAGATCTAACTTGGGAGGTGCTCACAGACTGTGGCTTTCCTCCTCCCTCATTGCAGGAGATAGTGGAGCATCTGGAGGTCAGCACTGCCTTCCGTTACCTGGCCCAATACTACTTCAAGTGTAAGCTCTGGGACGAAGCCTCGGCATGTGCTCAGAAATGCTGTGCTTTCAATGACGTGAGTAGTTGTACAGCCTTTGCTCTTTCTAAGGGGATCTGTGCTTCCCCTCAAAATAGAAGGAATCCTTTGTTGAAGGAATGGGCTGTCTGCTGTGCCAGTTGCATTCTGAGTCATGGTGTATACCTGACTACTAACGCTGCTTATGTCTAAAATTGCAAGTTCTGGTATAGGGAGTAAATCTGAACCTTGTCTCATTGGTGTCCCTTAAATAAAAGAGTTTGAGGCTCCACATGGCAGAGTGCTGAAAATCTTGGTGGTGAGGAGGTGGTCAATCGGCCAGACTCCCACATGCAGTGGAGTGATGGTACTCATGTGACTTTTTTTTTCCCTCATTCTCTGTGTGTAGACAGTGCAGAGGATGCAGTGGTATTTGGGTTTTGTATTTGAGTATTCTGAGATGTTCTGAAAGTAGACAACTTTGGATTTTGAACTTCAGCCTAGGAGTAGACGCTACACACAAATGCAGAGTGTTTGGCCTCTCCTTAACAAAGCTGTCTGAAGCTATGGAGAACTGAGCTCAGCTTTATTGAAGTTTCTCTGATCTACTTTGTGCTGGTATATTTAGACAGCTTCACAAGTGAAACACAAGTACCACACGGATCAGGTAAGTAAAAGGGGAGGCTTAGTGACATGATTTAACAATTTTCTTCTGCTATGTAAACAAAGACGACTTTTATGTAGCCTACAGAATGACAAACTACTGTAACTTAGATACTGAATTTGACCCAGAAACCACCCATCTATGGATGCCTTCTTTTTTACAACCTGATTTCAGACTAGAGAAGAAGGAAAGGCCTTGCTGCGGCAGATCTTACAGCTTCGCAACCAAGGAGAAACATCATCCACAGATATTGCTGCTCCCTTCTTCCTTCCTGTATCATTGTCGGCCAACAACACTCCAACACGTCGTGTCTCCCCACTCAATTTGTCTTCTGTAACACCATGAACAGTGCTGGTACTTCTGACCTGTGCATTGGATGTGACGTTGCAGATGGGGCTTGTAACCACTTCCCAGTGAAATGTCTACGCTGATTTCTACCTTCCTGTCAAGGGAAGGAGTTACTAGAGCCCACAGCTGAAGGCAAATGAGCCCCAGCAAGCAAAGATGGCACCAGTGTGAAAGTGTCTACACTGAGACCTGAGAAACCACAGAGCTTCTCACCAAGTCATCCCAGTCAGAGGGCGAACATGTTCCAATAGACAGGACTGCTCCTGCCAGAGGGAGAGGAAAGAGCTTATCTGCTTGAGTTCAAATCTATTCCAAGTTTGATTCTGCCTTGTTACCTCTGGTCTTCACTGAGCTCATTTGGATGACCTCTTAGTGATATCATTTCTGTCTGCACCAGAAATTGGCTATTTAAGGACTTTGGTTTGCCTCGAACTACACAGATGTTCCACTAAATCAGTAGATACAGGCACTTAAATGTGCTGTGTCTCTGTGGAAGGACGGAGAAGTGTCAGAGGAATTCCAAGTAGCCAAAGCTCACAGCTGTTTGCCATTCTGTCTGTGCATCTGACAGTTACTTTGGCTTTCAGTGAAAAAGCAGACAGTGTGATAGCACAATTAAAAAAACTAATGGTTAAGTTGCTGTTCTCCAGTGTCTTTATAGTGCAGCTTTCATGTGAAACTTTGTTTCCCAGGATGTGAAGGATGCTTCCAGATACATCTACTTCAAATAGTCATCTGTATAAGATGCAGTAGTATTGAGCAATTATGCCTGTGTTGGATTGTAAGGACTGAGTTCAGTCTGCCTCCAGTAACTCTAGTTCAGGCTCATGTCAACTTCAGAAACTTGATGACAAAGTGTCCAGTGACAGGTCTGCTGTGCTATGCCAGCTCTGGTTGCTAGCAACATCTGTCACACAAGGTGGGAATGATTTGTTAAAAACAAGGAGAAGACTACATGTGAGTAGAGCTTCTATTACTATGTTTGAAATGACAAATCAGTCTTATTATTTATGTGTTACAGACACTAGAAAGCTGTGTCACATTGGTACAAGCATCAGTGTCCTTACAAAAATCATTAACTGGTAATGACAATTGGTGGTTAATTCTTACGCCAAGTGAACTAGCTGTACTTCACAGGTGAGGAAGCTGAAGCTGGAACAAACTCATCAGGCCTGGTCCTTGGGCTCCATTCCTCTTTTGTGACAGTTTCATGGTAGAGGTTTGGAGCACCAGCAGTTGCTGAAGGGTTAAGGGAGACTGATGGAATTTGGTGTTTAGGATGGAAGACGGAAAATTCAGCCTTTGTCACTAGCTTTGTTCTGATTGCCTCTATTCTATAACGTGGTTCCTTGGTCAGTGACAGTCTGCAGGTTGAGTAACCCTCTCAGCTTCTATAACTGTGTTGTGTGACTTGTTTTGTTTTTTAAATGGCGCTATGCTTAGGAAGAAAAGCCTGGACTGCACTACTTGTCTTCACTTTGTCCTCATCGACAAGAGTCTGTTTTTGCAGAAAAAGGACCACCTTTTCTAACCAGCCTTAATACTAATACCTCCCTTCTCTCTAACCTGTCACAAGAACAAGGTTTGGAACTCTGTTAATTGTCAACCTGCTGCCGCCTTCTAGGGATGTTGCAGTCAGTCTTTGGAAGGATGGGGATAAGGAAGCTTCTGAAGGAGGAGGGCCTGTGTTGTCATTGTGTGCACGACTCCTCACGGATGTTGGTGCTGTGCAAGGGCTTGTGTCTGATCCACGGTTTATTCAAATAGAAACGGCTCCGAGTCAGCCTGGGCTGGATGGAGCTTGTTCCCGGAACGCTATGGACGCCTTTCCCCTGTGGTTTGTGGCCGCCTGGAACGCGAGCCTAGCACCCTCTCTGCCGCTGTTTCGTTCCTCCCGCAAAACGATTTTCGGCCTGAGGGGTGCTGTCAAGGCATCGCTCGGGTTCTGTCTCTCTAGGCCGGCGCGCCTTTCCTGAGGCTGAGTTCCCAGGCGCCGCAGGTCCGCGGGCTCTGTGTCGCCCGAGGTTTGGTCTGGGGGCTGCGGCCTCGCAGACCCCGCGTTCCGCCGGCGGCCTCTTGGCGTCGGGACGCGGTAGGGACCCCTCCACGGGCGCTGCCTTTGCCCAGGCCAGGCCGGGCCCGCCCCAGCGCTCCTCTCGCCTCGCCGCGGCGTTGCCATGGCGGCCGGGCGCGCTGCGGCGGCGGGCGGGGCCTGCCGCAGACCCCGGCCCAGCAGCGCAGGCCTCTGCCGCGGGGAGGCGGCGGGGCGGGCGCCCGCGCTCAGCGTCGGCGCGCAGGAGGACGGCGAGGCCGGGGCTGGAGCCGCCGCAGCGGCAGGAAGATGGATGCGCCAGGCTCGTCCTTAGCCGCTCGGCATCATCTCCTGGCCGCGGCACGGTGAGCGGCGGCGGCTGGGAGGGTCGTCCGGTCCCCGCCGCGGCGGAACAATGACTGTCGCCGGCTGCGGGAGGCTGGGGTGGACGTGTGAGGCGAGGCGAGGAGCCGGGGCAGGCGAGACGAAGTGATGGAGGCGAGCTGGTGATGGAGAAGAGGCAGCTGGAGCCGGTGATGGAGGAGAGGTGTGGCCGGGCGCAGCCCACAGCGCGGTGCCCGAACTGCTGCAGCCTCTCCCAGCCCCGCACCATTGTGTGCCCGGTGCTCATTGTCTCGCCTCCCCGTACCGAGCGCTGTGCGCTGGGTGCCAGCAATGGGTACAAAGGCAGGGATTTTCCCAGAGCCGAACGGGATGCGCGGAGGCTGCGGCCGGCACAGCCTGGGCTGGGCCTCAGTGAGATGGCACTTGGGGCGGAGAGCAGAGCCCGGAGCGGCTGTGCGGGCGCTCCCCGGATTATTTTTGCTCTGGTGCTGCTGCCTGCCCATGGCGAACCGCTCCTTGCGAGCGCAGCTCTTCAGAATGCTGCTGTGCGTGTGTTGGGCTGCCAGGGCTGCTGTCGGGATGCGTGGGGAAACATCGTTCTGTAGCCCCTGGAGCTCCATCTCTTTGTACGTGCAGTGCAGGCCTGTTTCTGTAGCCACCCCCATTGGAACCGGCGCTGGGGCTGGCGGGAAGCTTGCTCTGACACTGCCGATTGCAGCCTCTGCGCCTCAGCATGGATGCTCAGGACAGGTCTGGGTGCTGAGTTTGGGGCTCTCTCATGGCACCCAGCACTCATTTCTAGGCTGTTTGTAGTTTTTGCTGTGGATGCAACTATGTAAAAGATGTTGAGTTTACCTCATAGGCAGGGACTGGAGAGATCATGTATTTTCATAGTTGGATTTGAGCTCTTGTAAGGAAAAATGAATGGGATATGTATATTTTAAAACGTTTGTTTTCTGATATTGACCCGTGCATCACTGTAAGGTGGTACATTGGACTCCAAATTCTCTATGTCTCTTATTTCTTGGGTCCAATTCTGCACTGGGGCACGTATCACACGTGGTCTATCAGACCTGGGTCTCCCATCAGGAAAACGTTTTGTCTCTTTTCAGGCAGTAATGTGAGGTTTACTGCTTCTGCTCTGACTCAGGTTTAGTTTCTATTGATCTGGCCTGCTGCTCTACAGAAAAAATTCAAATCCTGCTGTGCAGCCGATGCTGGCTTGGCTGGCACTGGACCAGCGTCCTTAGATGGGTGATTGAGTGAGGTAAATATCTGGTGATTCTAAAAGGTTATCTGGGAATGGTCATGATATTGATGATGTCTGAGGTTGGTTATTGTTGAAGAGGCTGTGACCTGAGTGCTCTATAAGTTGTTCTGTAGCAATCAAAAGACACTCTGGATGTCTTGATACATAAGAAGGATGTCAAATTATTAGAGTGTGTCCAGACAAGGGCAACCAAAGTCAGGGAAAGTTCTCAAGAACATGACTTATGAAGAATGGCTGAAGTCACTTGGTCCTTTAATTTTGGAGAAACCTGAGGAGGGACCTCATCTCAACTTACAACTATCTCAAGGGTGACAGCAGAGATAATGGTGCTGATCTCCCCACTCCAGTGACAGGCCACAAGGAAATGGAATGAAGCTGTGTCAGGAGCAATTCAGAATGGACATTAGGAGCAGACTTGTCACTGAAGTGGTCACGTTACCACTGGACAAAGGTCTTGGTCATATGGTTTAATGTAAGGTGGACCTGCAAGGATGTGATTCTTATGAGTCCCTTCCAACTTGATATATTCTGTCATTCTAATCAAGTTAACGGGGTTGCAGCCCGATCTGCTCTTGCTTCCACAGTGAGCAAAATCCCAAGGAGGAGACTCGGGGAGGTAAGGTTGTAACATTTCTGTGGAGTTGCCTGGCAGCAGCTCTTGATGTGATTGTCTCTTTGGCCTTAGACCTTTCCCAGAATTGTGGCAATGTGATGGACTGTTGGGGGGGTCTCTGATTGTCAGCAGAGCTCTTAACTGAAAGGACCAGGCTGTCAGTGAGAGACGTTGCAACTTTTCTCACTTGCTGATCTTGAACTGACTGTTCTGCTAGTGCCTGAGGAATGTGACCTTTACTGGAGGTGAATTTGAGACAGATATTTCCACAGTGTCCACCACAAGCCTAACTTCAGTCTCTGTGATATTTCAAATGCTAATACATGCCTCAGCTTCTCTTTTGATAAGCTTGTCCCTGCCACCTTTCACTGGCTTCTGATAATCCTTCTGCTTCCAGAGGCCATTCCCAGTTAAGTAATCTTCTGAATAAGAACCTCAATATCCTACTTACTAGGAACTGAACATAAGGTAACAGCTAAAACATGTTTATATTTCAAGGAGGTGATTGCCTATAGTACTTCATAAGTGTATGCTGGGTTCTTGTAGACCTTTTATTATCAAGGCCTTAATGTATCTGGAGGAATGCTACATAATTTTTCTGCTATTACAAAGGGTAAGTGACCTCGAGGTCTTCAAGACAGGAGAATGTTGTGAAACATAAATGGCAAAATGATGCCCAGAATAATGTTCAATTTTGGTTTTTAGTCATCCATTTGCTAGGCAACTGATATTTTGGTTGAAAAAAAATGTATTAAAATAGTCCTGCAGCTGTAAAAAAAGGTGTGATGATGGATGCTGCTGTAACTCAGGCAGAACTTGAGCAGTTGAAATCTAATCAGTTTGTTATTTACGACTTTTTTTTTTCCTTTTCATTTTTCTTCTCTATTTAACCAAGCTATAGAAGACTGAAGATGCTTGAAATTTGGCTTTTGCTACTGAGTCATGATCATTTTTCATGATGGTCATTATTTCTGCCATCTATTTAATTTGCGACGTCATGAGGCAGCAAAATAGTCCTTACCAGAAAGCATCACTTACTAGTTAGTCATTCTTTGGATCTTCTAGGTTCCATCAGATTTCGTTTCAGTCTTTGTGCATGGCAATGCAATACTTGGGTTACAAGACTTCAAAAGGAAGGTTTTTGTTTTAAAAGCCAATTATTTTACTTGAATTTACAATGGCATGTTTGCACTATGTGTTTCTAAATCAATAGCTTGCTCAAATTCCCAGCACGTAACCTCTTCAAAGATCTTCTCTAAATCTCTATCACTTGAAGATCTGGTCTGTATCAGATTATAAGAAATTTATCTTCTCATCCTCAGAGATGGATTCTGTGCTGCCTTCTCTTTAGTAACAATCTACATCTGTGCAAAGCATCCGTGCAATTCTCTGAGCTGTTGTCATCAGCTCTCCATATCCAGAATCCAGGAGGGTGAAAATCCCATAATTTTTGTAGTATTTCTAGTTTCCATATCTTTAAGGTATGTTTGAATTTCACCTTTAGAATGTGAGGGCCAAGAAATCTTGGCTCCAGGATATGGGGCTCTAAATAGAAAATTCAACAGCGTATTGACAGAGTGATGAAAAAGCTCCACGGTCTCACAGCACTGAACACTGTCAAGTTAAATAAGTGTAAATACAGCTTTTTCACAAATGACAGAAAACCAGTGTGGATCACAGTCTGCAGCTTAGAGACTAAAAGATCCAACGAACTTTAAAGGGAAAATAATGACATGCAAGCACTTTCAGCAGGCTTTCAGTTCAGCTTACTAAAATTTACAGTGCTGTATGATTTTTTTGTGAGCCATTTGGGTAGCTGAGAAACTCTCATATGCTGGAAACTTTAGGACCTGTATTTCATCTGGAAGATGACATTTGGGCATCACAACCAGTTCCCCATGTGAAACAGTCTGAACCAGCTATTGTCAGAAGAGAAGCAGAATGAACTGATAGATGTGACCATCTATATAGCATAGTTAAACAACAAAGAGGCAAATGAATGCTGCAAACAGTATGAAATCCTGTTAGTTCACAAACAGCAACAGATATTGAATAGAAATAAAGACTAGATAGACCAGAACTGCATTCCTGACTTCGGGTGGAGCGTAACTCTGTGCTGAATCACAAAGCAAGCTGATACACCTGAGAAAACAGCTTAGCTAGAGAAGTTGTTGTGGTATGCCAGGTCTTCTTGTTATGCTTTGCATTATCATTTTAAACATAAAATTACTTTGGATTATTTTGTCAGAAATCTCCAAATGAAATAGAATCATAGAATGGCTTGGGTTGGAAGGGACTTCTGAAGATCATCTAGTCCAATCCCCTCTGCAGTAAGCAGGGGCATCCTCAGCTATGTCAGGCTGCACAGAGTCCTGTCAAACTTCACTTTGAATATCTCAAGGGATTGGGCTCCAAACATCTCCCTGGGTAGCCTGTTCCAGTGCTCCACCACTCTCAAATAACCTGTTTCTAACATTCTATCTAAATCAACTCTTCTCTAGTTTGAAGCCATTTCCCCTCGTTCTATCACTGCAGGCCTTTGTAAACAGTCTCTCTCCATCCTTCCTGTAGGCCCCCTTCACATACTGGAAGGCTGCTATTAGATCTCCTCAGAGCCTCCTCTTCTCCAGGTTGAACAACCCTAGCTCCCTCAGCCTGTCATTATAGCAGAGGTGCTCCAACCTCTTGATCATTTTCATGGCCTTCCTCTGGACCTGCTCCAATATAGGAAGGTCCATGTCCTTCCTATATTGAGGGCTCCGGACCTGGATGCAGTAATCCAGGTGAGGTCTCACCAGAGCAGAGTGAAGTACTTCAACAGAGAATGGCTGATGNGCTTAGCTAGAGAAGTTGTTGTGGTATGCCAGGTCTTCTTGTTATGCTTTGCATTATCATTTTAAACATAAAATTACTTTGGATTATTTTGTCAGAAATCTCCAAATGAAATAGAATCATAGAATGGCTTGGGTTGGAAGGGACTTCTGAAGATCATCTAGTCCAATCCCCTCTGCAGTAAGCAGGGGCATCCTCAGCTATGTCAGGCTGCACAGAGTCCTGTCAAACTTCACTTTGAATATCTCAAGGGATTGGGCTCCAAACATCTCCCTGGGTAGCCTGTTCCAGTGCTCCACCACTCTCAAATAACCTGTTTCTAACATTCTATCTAAATCAACTCTTCTCTAGTTTGAAGCCATTTCCCCTCGTTCTATCACTGCAGGCCTTTGTAAACAGTCTCTCTCCATCCTTCCTGTAGGCCCCCTTCACATACTGGAAGGCTGCTATTAGATCTCCTCAGAGCCTCCTCTTCTCCAGGTTGAACAACCCTAGCTCCCTCAGCCTGTCATTATAGCAGAGGTGCTCCAACCTCTTGATCATTTTCATGGCCTTCCTCTGGACCTGCTCCAATATAGGAAGGTCCATGTCCTTCCTATATTGAGGGCTCCGGACCTGGATGCAGTAATCCAGGTGAGGTCTCACCAGAGCAGAGTGAAGTACTTCAACAGAGAATGGCTGATGCTGAAGTGACTTTTTTTTTTTTTTTTTTTTTGTCTCACATTTTCACTTTCTGCATTCTTTCCTTCTCCACCTGGGAGGTAGTATTTCACAGGTGCTGTTTAACATCTTTATTCCACTTGTCAAGTTATTTGTTGAATTTTGTTGACATTGTTTATTGTACACTCTTTTAAGGGCTTAGGGAAAAGCCTTTTTAAACCTTTCCTTGCATGGGCTGTAACCAAAAGGTCTAAGTTCCGTGGAAACTAAAACTGAAAAGAAGAAACAGTTGTTGTATTAAGGTGCTGGGTGGTCTAAGGCAATAGGTGAGCAAATAAAGTTGGGAAAAATGGTGGAGTCAGGGATTCTGGATTTAGGGATGGGGGTGGGAGGGATGTTGATTTAAAATGGAGGCAGAAATATCTTCCGTTATTCATTTCTATGCTGCCTGCGAAATCCTAAGAACTGTTAATGTTACAGGTGACAGAAATAGATTAGAGTCAATACTGTTTTGTGTTTGGGGTGGATTTGGTGCACAAATATTTTATTGATGAGGTTTTAAAGGACTTCAAAGTGTATTAATACATAATATACACTTGTATCTTTATGAATATGAATGTTATTTTTGTTCTTGAAATTCTGTTATTTGTAACAAGTTCTTATGGTTTTTTTTTTTTTACACTTATTTGTACTTAATATTTAAGGTTTTGCAAGCTGCTCTATTCTTTCTGTGCATTGGTGAGGAGCAAAATGAAATGCAGTCATTTTTGGAGAATCAGGAGAATGCTTTGATGTAATATAGGCCTTAGTAATACCCTCTGCTCATCTTCCCTTTCTGATGGGAAATTGCAATGGGTTAAACCAGTCTTTGGCAAACAAAGAGTACATAGGAACCATTACACTTGAAGAACATTGAGTAGTTTATGACTGAAAGAGCAATTTTGTTGGTTACTATTTGGTAGCTTACAACTAAGCAAGAGGTTGCATTAATTGATTTGGAAATGCCTTTAAGAGTGAACGTGAACCTGTTGGTTTGAAGTGTGTCCAGTAGGTGTTTTAGAGGCAGATCTGCTTCATCCGTGTATCTGCAGGTAGGTATTGCTGACCCGGTGGTGTTCTGCCCATTTTCACAAGGCGCTGTGCTAGCAGCTCCCCGTTGAATTGCGTCACGTATTTTTGTAGGTCACAGAGTGACCTACATGTTGCTGTTTTCCTGGAGTGTGCAGTCGGTGCCTGTGAGCTGTGTGGCAGCCTGTGTTAGGGGAACTCAATGGAGGTGTAAGCAGTGTCCTTGGAAACTGATTTGAAATGGTACACAATAGCTTCATGCCTATTAAAATCTCTGAAATTACCATAAGGTGTTTTTCTGGTTTCAGATGCAGCCTTAGTGGAAATCTCTGTGTGTGTGTGTCTCTGTGTTTATGTGTGTGTGTGTGTGTGTGTTCAAGACAGCGTCCTGAATGTCTTATAGGCTAAACCTCTTAATTCTTTAGTACTTAGCCATGTCATATATGAACCTTCATCTCAGCTAGGCCTGCTGGGCAGTTTTGTGCTTAAACTTGTGCCAGCTGAGAATGCACCTCATCACCTGTGTACATAGGAGGATAACGCTGCTCCCCTGGCCAGTACTAGCAGATGCTTCCATTTTTAAAGCAGCACAGTTCAGCTAAAAATCATCCTGTAAATGTCAGGGATCATTTTTAAATGGTAACATTTAACAGGAGTTTTGCTTTATCCTGGCTGTTTACGTGTTGAGTCCTGTTCTTTGCATTATGAACAGAGTGAGAGGATGCCTATCTTTGAACATATGATAGAAGGGTAAGAATGACAATAACTCAAAAAAAGCAACTCTGGTCACAGTGTATTCACAAATGAATAATTTTGAGCATTTCTAGTGAATGCTGCTTGTGATGTGTTTATTTTTGAAGGTATTTTGACGCTAAGAGATGGATAGAAACAGCTAATGGGATAGCCACATACGTGTTTACATTTCTACTGAAAAGCTGATGGGAAGAGATAAATAGTAATTCATGCTGGCTTAATTGGTGCTCAGCTTCCCTGGTAATGGGAATGTTCAGATTCTTTTCCAAGAAAAAGGGAAGAAAAGGCAAGGATACAGGACATGGGATACTGGAGCAATGCTTACATGAGGTTCTGCAAGTCACTGATAAGTGATATGATGGGAGAAGAAAACATTCATTTTGAAGTTACATCGAACTGCAAGCTGATCTGGGACATGATATTTTCACCTCAGTTGGTTGTTTTCTTATTTATATGCATTTTAATTAAATAAAAGATGGGCTTACTGGCTTGTTAAAGTCAAAATCAATGAAAAGAGAGCATGATGTTATAAACTCTGGGAACTGCAGTGTTTCAGGCTGTACATATTGTCTCCGGTAGTGGTTGAGTGTGACCCTACTTGCATAAAATAACAAAGAATCTTGAATAATATATTTATAATGTATTTATATACATAGAAATGATTACATATGTTTACATATATAAATAGATAAAATATATAATAACTTGCATACAAACCCCATCCTTTTAGTGAACTAAGAACGGACCTTGAATAATGCTTAAAGTAGGGAACCACTGACATGGTTTCATAGGCCCCCATCTTGCAGTGACCTGGGTGGGTTGGTAAGAGTTAATCCTTTTCCTTAGAGTCCTTCTGTTCTTAAATAGCGTCTGTGTCCATGAACATCTCGTGATGAAAAATACTGATTCCATAAAATTTCCATTTTCTTTCAAGATAGGGCAGGGTTTTGTATTTTCTCTGGTGGTATTCTGTGTGGATTGTGTTATGGCAACCTTTAAAGAAATAACTGCATGAAAAAGAGACAGATGGTATTTTAGCCACAGAATACTAGAATATTGGTTTAACAAATCTCCTCAGCTTTGCAGTGGATAACAATAATGCTTCTGTCCCCCTTTGACTGTTTCCATGGAGCCGCCAGCAGCTTGGATAGAGTTTTTTGGCTCACAGTTTAGAGTGAGGGCCAGTGGTAATTTTAGCATGAGTGGCCTAGCAGCACCAGAGTCATCCTGGGTTCCTTGTGCAGAACCCTGAATCCCAAGGGTGCTGTGGGCTCAGTTCTTAAAATTATTTGATATTG
The DNA here is from genome assembly GCA_013400475.1 of Tricholaema leucomelas. NCBI lineage: Eukaryota > Metazoa > Chordata > Aves > Piciformes > Lybiidae > Tricholaema lacrymosa > Tricholaema leucomelas. The sequence continues at coordinate 581,428 of WAAF01003013.1, read as the reverse complement.
GTTAAAAATCTAATTCAGTAGTGTAATTTTTTTTATGCAGTCAAAAGCAGGAGGCGATTACGATTTGGTCTGAAGCGCAGTTTATGACCGTTTGGCGGAATAAAACATGCAAACTACTAGCATGTGAAATTGGCCATCTACTGACTATAAGAAATACAGAATAGAATTGCAAAACCACTGCAAATATTTGCAGGAATCTGATCTGAGGTTTTGGGCTGATCTTGGGATGCTTAATTAGGATTTTCTACCAAAATAATATAAATCATGCATTTAAGCAGAGTTTTCATTAATTGTGTGTCCTGTTATGTGGTAAAACACACAGCATGGAGTGCAGTAATTAGGGATTTAATTTTATTCTGAATCAGTGCAAAACATAGGTGAAAAAATCCAAAATCCCAGTGGCAAAATGAGATGTGCTTTGGAGAGGTATAGGGAGTTTTGTATGTTCCCAGTGTAGCTAACAGAAACGTAGTTGTGAGAAATGGCTAATCATGGAATCACAGAATATATCAAAGATGATCCAGTCCAAACAATATGGAAATGTTATTTCCCCAAAATATTCTTTGGACCAGATCAACAAACAAGCACAAATCCAGTGAAGCTATTGGGATGCAATTTCAAGCAGCTCAGCACTGGAAATATTCCTCCAGTTCCCAAGAGAGTTTCACTGTTTTGTGGGAGTAAAAAAATGCCTCTCAAAATTATGGCAGATTGTTGGCAGAGATGGTGACCTGTACAGAGGCCACAAGGATTTGAGTATGAAAAACCTTCACAGTGCTACTGGATTTAGTTTTCTTAATTTGCATTGAGGACCTGCTGTCCTGGGTAACCACAGCCTGCTCTCACAAGCCCCTCTCCCACCAGACAGATGAGAGGGAAAGTAATACAAAACCCCTCTGGGTTGAGATAAAGCGTTTTACTGGAAAGGTTACAATGCGTGGCTACCTTAGCCTACTTGCAGAAACAGCAGCAGAAGCCAGCAATCTCCCCCCCCCACCCCCTGACCCGAAGCCCACCCAGTGGAAAAGACCAACACCCCAAAACTGAGGAACCGTGAGGAACTAGTGGAACAAGAAGCCTCTCTTGTTACAATCTGAACTTCAAGCCCCACAACACTTTGCTCCATCCATCACATTTATTTTGAAGCTGGCATGACAGCAGCTTGGTGTTGAATATCGGCAGCAGATTCTGCTCAACTCGTAACACTTGCAAAGTCAGGGAAGAAGCACTAGAACGTGTGAAGTTTTAGTTGACTAAAGCTTGCAGAAGACTTTGCCTTTGTGCCTGACATAGGGATGGATGTTTGATATAGGGTCACCTAACCTGAGTCCCAGCACCCTTTTCTGGTGGAGAGTTGGATCAGCAGAGTTCTGAATTAGTCTGTTAATCACTGTCTTGGCAAGAGTTTAAATGCTGGCTCTGGGCCCCGGAGAAAACAAGTTTAGATGAGAGTTTCTGTTTGTTCACATAGCCAAAGCCACTTCAGAGGAAACAAATGTCACCCTCTCCTTGAGCTTAGCAAGTGTCTGATAGCATGGCTTTAGGAGGAGCACATGAATTACTTGTGGTCCCTGTCTGCATTTGCTCTCAGAAAGCAGAAATTTGAAGTATAAGTGAAATTGAAATATGACCCTTAGAGTGGACTCACATGAGATGAGACTTTCCCTATGGGCAAGGACAATAAAAGTCCCTTTCTTTTAATTGCAGTTTCAGGTATAAGCAACTTGCTCAGTGGTGATAAAAATGGCTTTTCAATGTGATGAGTTCCTCTTTAGTAGAACACAGCTGATTATGACAATGAGACAGCTGAAGAAATCCTGGTAGTCGCTCCCTAATGTTTTAGTGCCTCATTATCCCCAGAAACTTGATTTTGGAGGTTTCAGCCAAGAGAATGGGAAGTCGATTCTGCTCTGTTACAGGTCATCAGTTAATCCCTCAAAAGGGACAGAAGAGAGGAGCTAGTATTTGTGCCAACATCCTGTCTGAAATGTTTTTTTCTTTGTGCTAGGGACTCCTGAAAAAGGGGAATATCACTGAAACATTGGAAGTAATTAAGCCTACTTGGTCAGATGTGGTCTAATTCTCTCTTGCTGTTGATGGGGCAGGTTGATGATGGTTCCGTGAGCTATTAGCTGTTGAGCAGCAATTGTCAGCTGTGCTGAGCTGCACAGTGTTTGCTCAGGTACTCTGTGCTCCACTCCAGCACAGAGGGGCTGAAGCTGCCCACTTGCTCTGGAAATCTGCAGCCCATCAATGGTGTTTCCTTTCTAATAAGCCTCGCAGAATCAAGTGCACTACTTCTGGAGGCAGAGTGGCATGCAGTGATGATTTGGTTATGAAATGTATGCTTGCTGATACTGCATGGTAGAATCCAACTTGGCAAGGTTTTGTGGCTTCCTCAGTCTGCCCTTCTTACCTGTGAAGGAAGCAAGTGTTCCTTGCAGCTCTGTGGATCATGAGAATGAAACTGGGGGGAAGTGGCTGCTATCTGTTAAGATTTTTGTTTCTTTATGCTGTGAAAGCTGTTCTGCCACACACCTGGTTGATGTCAGATTTGGTAACTATATCTTCACAGAACTCACAGGTGGTGTGAATGGAAGCAACCTTCTTGCTGCAGGGTTTTTTCAACATTTAATTAGTGCTTGGTTTGATAGAGTTGCTGGTTTTGACACAGCTGTTTAATTTTTAAGCTTGACAGTATACAAACCAAAAGAGTACTCTCAACAGTGGTGCATTGATTTGACAATAGCAGGGCAATTTGAGAAGACAGTCTCAGTGTTTCCAAGAGAGAAATATCGAAGTTCCCATTTCTTTCCTGTTAGCCAGGGATTTTCTTGATCTTCAGAATTCTTCATGCTACACAAATTATGATTTCACTTTTTTTTTTTTTTTTTCAAAACAACCCCCCCACATCTCTAGACTTTGAGACTGATTGAAATCTACTTAGATTTGACCCCTTTTCTTCCTTCCCCCTATCCTGTAGGACTTTCTGTTTTTTTTAATGCTAAGAACGGAAGAGATTTAGAAATTACAGCGAGTGGATTTGTCTCACAGTATTAATCATCATCTGGTCTAGAATTTCATGTCTATGGACTCAATGTGGTCAGTACAACTTTAGGGACAGATGCAACCCTGTGGTTAATAAGGTCATATTGTGAACTTACAGGGCTCTGTGAAGATCTTGATGTGCTGTGCAGACAATTATGTTTTCTTATTGATGATGTTGGAGTTTTGAGAGGGACAAAGAAGTAAATAGTGTTGACCAAGCACACTGCTGTTAAATTTGGAAGCAAAGATGCAAGCAGTGAGGTTCTCATTGTTTTTTTTTGCTGAATGTCAGAAATAACACTTATGGCAATGGACTTGTGGCTTTTTAATGAATACATACATTTTTGTCTTACGGAATCATGGAATGTTATGGGTTGGAAGGGACTTCCAGAGATCATTGAGTCCAAACCCCCTGCTAAAGCAGGATCACCTAGGGCAAGCTGCATAGGAACACATCCAGGCAGGTTTTGAAAGTCTCCAGATGAGACTCCACAGCCTCCTTGGGCAACCTGTTATAGTCTCTTGCTCAACATTTTGTGTTCCTACTTTTAGCCTAATCTCTGTGTAGGATGATGTGTTGCTTTGTACCCATCTCTCGCCCGTATCTAAACTGTTACTTCTGAAAAGGGCCTCCTGTCTAAAAGCAGTTGTAATACATTGAATACATTTCTTCCTCCTGTGGACACCTGGGCCTCCTAGAAAGTCCTAGGAGAAGGGCATTTGCTGTCAAAAGAATTATGTTACGTTGATGTTTGAGATGCATTAACTGTTGAGAGATGCCAAGGAAGCACAAGTAGTGGCTGCTGAAGCTGCCTATTTCTGTACAGGCAGATGTGTTCTCAAAAACATGCCCTTAGACCTCCTGCAGCATACAGCCTGCCGAAAGGGCAATGTATTTAACATCAGGTCTTTAGGAGTGGATGCCTGAAGAGAAAGTTTACTGGCAAAGAGAGGCCATGCATCTATTTCACAGCCATGTAAACAGTATATATGTCAAATAATTGTCCTAGATAACTAATAATGAAAATTTCTTCAGTGATGTGTAGCTTTATGTTTGTTAGTGAAGATCTGATTCACTAAAAACTTCAGACCTTAATGCAGACCTTTGGTATGCCAGAATAATTTGTTGGGGATGAGCACAGGCTTAAGGTGGAGATGGCATTTGAAATAAATAACTAACAATCTTCTGTGGTGTCTTTTTGCAGGTAGGAGAGACATAAAGTAGAATAATAGGTTTTAATGTGTTCTTTATTAAAATAACTCCTCAATGACTAGCAAAAGGGAACAGTTAAGGTGTTAGGAAGTAACTGAAACATTTGATCCAGTTCTAGTGACACATTGTCCTCTGTCACTTAAGACTTGGCAGAAATAATCTGTGTAGTGCTAATGTCAGCAAAACTCTGTATACATATGGAAAGTGCCAAACTGTCACCCAGATCAGAAGTCTGCAAACTCAGTTATTCTACTAGACAAAAATGCACTGCTACCAAAGAGCATTCCAGGAAACATGAAAACTTCAGGAAATTATTTAACATCTAGGCAGAATTGGCCACTATCTTCTGGCCACAGAATCATAGAATGGTTTGAGTTGGAGGAAACCTTTAAAGAGGTATCAGCTACTAAAACTCCTCTCAGATATGGACTGGAAAAGAAGCCAGCAAATATGAGGATGTGGCAGTAATTCATTACTGCTGTCTTAGTTATTGCTAGGACTTGAACTGGAGGTTTCCAGCTCTGAAACTTGAGATGTTAAAATGTAAGCCTAGGGATGTGGGACCTGACTACTTGCTTTAAAGCTACTTAGCACTGGTGCTATTTTTGAGAAATATGAGGTAAGTGTCCCTACTTCTCCCCAGGGGAGTTAGAGCCTAGGCACTGCTGAGAACCTGTTGTGAATGTTTTGGCACACTATTACTTGTATAAATCTGGTTGTGCGTTCCCACAGATGGTAGCTTTGGGAGACTTCTGTTCTCTGTAGATCAGGTGCAGAGGGGAAAATGAAGTGTGTACTGAAGGGTGGCTTATACTCTATTGCTGCCTGTCAGCAAGCAGCAGTCTAATGGATGGGAAATTAAATGCTGTTTTTCCACCACTAATGAGGAAAATAGTTTGTTTTTTTTTATTGATTGCTTTGTTTAAAGAGAATTATTACAGCTGAAATTTTCATGAAGCCTACGAGAGTTATAGACCCAAATTCCACTGAACTTTTGGGCATAAAATATGCAGGAGGAGACAATCTCAAAGTATTTTTTGGGTCCATTTCTATTGTGTTTAAAGGCTAGGTGATGAAAGAGTTATCAGGATGAGCTGATGTCTCTGCTCTTAGAGTCATAGAATTGTTTCTGTTGGAAAAGACCTCCAAGACTGACTCCAGCCATCAACACAACACCACCATGGCCACTAAACCATGTCCCCACATGCCATGTCCACACATTTCTTGAACACCTCCGGGGACGGGGACTCCTCCACCTCCCTTGACAGCCTCTTCCAATGTCTAATTAGTCTCACACTAAAGAAAGTTTTCCTCATACCCAACCTAAACCTCCCCTGGTGCAATTTGATGCCATTTCCTCTTGTTCTATCACTTGGTACTAGGAAGAAGAGACCAATCCCCACCTCACTCCAATCTCCTTTCAGACTAGACACATCCCTAACAAATTATTCTGACATATAGAAGGTCTGTGTTAAGATTTGAAGTTTTTAGTGAGCAGAATCTTCACTGACAAATATAAAACTAAAATAGAAACCAGATTTTTTTGGGGGGGAGTCATTTAAAGATTTTTTGAGGTGGATGTCTGGGAGGAAGCAGCTGAGAGAGTCAGAAAACAAAGGTCTCTGGCCTTGCAGAGGTGTGTCTGGGGGCTGGTGGATGGCTCTTTCCTTTGGCTTTGAGGGAAGGCTGCAGTGCTTCTGGGTGTGAGCTTTGGTTTGGAAAATCTGGATGCTAGGGCCTGTATTGTGGGCTGTGTGCCTGGGTGTTTGTTCCCTGTTGCCCTACATCCATCCCTGTTCCCCATCCCAAACTATTTCTTTCTGGTGCTGAGCAGGAGCACCAGGGTGTGGAAGTGGCAGAAGGATTGCTGGGCATGGGTCTCTTCTCTTTGTATTTGAAACTCAGTCTCCATCAGAAAAAAAGTTGTTTGTTTTTTTTTTTCCCTGTAATCCCATGGAATTCACAAAATGCAGCAGCATTTCTTTCAACTGAGAAGGAAACAGTGAAGTCCCAGAGATATCTATTTATTATAATCTCATAATTTTGTTTCATTTTGTACAAGTGGAAAGATTTCTTTGTGATGATAGATTAAAAAAGTATATTGGCTGTGTGATTCCATTGTTCTGATTTTTGGCTTCTCTGAGATCCTGTTATGCAGATTGTTTCTCATGGGTTTTCAGAACAACTGTAGATGAGAGTGACAGGAGCACAACTTAATCTTTATTTATTTGTTTATATTGAATGGTTTGGTAGGCCAGTCCAATATTTCTCAGTCACAAGTTGCCAGCAAGCCCCTCTTGTGTTGCCTAGAGACATTACAGTTAGATGTGAGGTCAACAGAAAGTGGTAAAACGCATCTTAATCCCACAGAGAGTAATGTGCCCAGAGATAGAAGAGAGTCAGGGCTACTGTTTTAAAGGCTTCTTTGATCTGGAGTAAGTTTGCACTGTTGGCAATGTTTTGATAGACAAAGAACAGCTGCTAAGTAACAACTCTTTGGAAGAGGCATATTCTGAAGTTACGTTGTTAGATGTACACATTTGAGTGTGTGTCTGTGTCTAACCACACATAAAAGGTGTATAACGTAGTGTGTTTACTGGGGCAGGAGCACAGTTTGCATTATGCATATGATTTCCTAAGAGTGTGACCTTGACCCTCTTTGCACCCACAGCCAAGTTATATCAACCATATATGTTTTTCCCCTGCAAGCATTTAACTTTCATGCACAATTTGGGCATCCCATTTCAAGTGGCTCTTGTACGTAATTGATGGAGAAAGCAAAGCCATGGTTCAGAAGACAAAAGTGGTCTGGCTGGATTCCTCTAATGCACTTTACTACAATAAATCAAGGTACAATGGCAAAGATTCTTGCTGCAAATGGAGAAAGTCGAGTAGTGAGCTGTTGCAGCACTGTAAGGCAATGATGGCCTCAGCTATATTCCTGACAAAGCCCCAGGCAGTGTCTGTGATGGAAACAGGGGCTCGCCTGTCAGATGTGCAAACTGGAGCATGTATGCCCATGGCTGTTGGCTTGGTGCATGCCTGGGGCTCTTCACACTCGGCTGAGCTTCCCCTGAAGAGAATGTGGGGTTTCTCTTGTGCTGTTGTTCCATTGAGAATGGGAAAGCATTTTCTGCAACTTGTTTTGTTTGTTGCAAGCGAAAAGAGCAAGGAGCCAATTCCCCTAAAGACAAATTGTTTTGAAATAGCCTGACCCCAGCTAGAATTAGCATTGGGAGCAATGTTAAGAGCATAGTCCTTTGTCACTTCAGATAATGGTGTTATCTGGGAGAAAGCGTAGGCGTAGTTTTCCTCTATACTAGCTTTTTACCAAACCCAAGTATTAATACGAAGGTAATGTAGAATGCCATGGAAAAGAGTGAAATCAGCAAATAAATAGGAAATGGGGGAAAAAATAAAAGAAAAGCATGGAAGTAAAGGAAAAGTAACAGCAATGGATGAAATTCGTAGAACAGAAGGAAAGCTGAGGATTAAAGAGGCTCCTTAGGCAGACACTTCTAGCGGGACTGCTCATCCAGTTGTACTTGTCTTTTTACATTGAGCCTTAAAGATCACAGAGTGCTTTCTTCCAGGCATTCCTGGGGTTTATGGCTCGTTCTGCCACGGGAAGTGGTGCAGTGTTATCTGCACACCCAGTGCGTGTCATACTCTGAAACTGGTATTCACTTCACACCTCTGGGAGTGTGAATATAAATAACCTTCTTCTACCTGCTTATGCTGTGCTGCTAAGCTTGAACTGATCTTGAAAAAAATCCAATCCAAACCAAGCAACAAAACCAACACAAAAAACTCTTCCCAACAAGCCCTGAGATTCAAAGTACCTTTTCATACAGTAGCAGTTCTAATTAAGCTGAAGGGTAGCCATGATCTCTTGCTGATGAATACTCCAATGCTTATAGCGATGTGCTACTGCTTCTTGTGAGGAGTGTGGCAGATTCTTCAGTGAAGTCGTGTAGAATTTCATTCAAGATGCAGCTCGAAAGAAATGTGTGCAGCTGTTACTTCAGAATTTACTGGATGGATTTTCCAGGGAGAGGGGCAAAATAAAATCTTTCCTTGTGAGCTCTGGAATGAATTTATTGTGCTTTAGGAATGGGTTTAATCCTGTCTTGAATGAAATCTGCACATAGAATTTTACTTTTTTTTTTTTTCCTTTACTATTTTTTAAAGCCACCTTTTGCTTAGCCAGAGGGTTTTATGGCTCTAAGGACTCCAACAATAATTCCTATAGATTATACTGACACATGCCGGTAGAGGGGAAAGCTGATGCCAGTGTGCTTGGCAATCATTCATTATAAATAATTCTGCCAGTCTTTCTGCTTACAGACATCTGACAGATGCTTCCTGCAATCCCTGAGTGGTTGCATTGCCAGTTATTAGGCTCATCTTATTCCCACAATCTGGGAATGCTATTGGTGTTTTTAATTTCCTTGAGTTGATACATCTAATGTTATTAGCACTGCGTCCTGTGCGCTTCACGGAGAGGTCTATATACTGAAGGCTGCACCTCGATGAAATCAAGGGAATTTATTTATCTAGGGAACTAATCTGTTTCTTCTCAGACATAAAATTTAGGATTTGATCATGTGTACTGCTGAGAACCAGTTCATCTCGTTGGGTCCTCTCCTTCCTTTGTGCTCAGGAACTTGCCAATAAAAAAGAAAAATGCAGAAGCCCCCCACAAGCACTCCCCAAAAAGACAACCACCACACCTGTGTGTTTATGGGAAAGCAAGATGCTCGTGTTCATAGCAACAAGGAGAAAAAAAACGCTTGGCTTCCTGATCCGCTCATGTCTTTAAATTCACTGCATCACCCTTAGAACAGAATTTTACCCCAAAAAAATTCAGTTGGTGGAAACCATTAGTGGAATTGTTCTGAATTCCTTTGGAAAAGGCAGATGGGATAATTTCCAGTCTGATACAGGCTTTTGCATATCGATAGTTTTCTGCTTCCACAGAGAACCGGGATGCTGGTGAGGTCCTCAGCACTTTCCCCTTTTCTCCTGCAGCAGGTGTGCTGTGGAAAGTCGTTGAGTTTAGCATAGGATGTTGGGAGGGAATCAAGGCTTGGGAAGGATAGGAGGAAGATATTGTTGGTAGATCCCTGATATTAAAGTGCCTGCTTTGTGGTTACCTCCGCCTGCAAGACTTGAGTTAAATGATCTGTTGTTCCTAGTCCTGTACTCTCAACAGCACTAATCCTTATAGGAAACAAACTTTGATCTTCATTGCTTGCTGCCCCTTTCTGAGAGCAGGAAAAGGGCATATATGGAATCTCCACTAGAACACGGAGTTGCATACAGAAGCTTAATTGTGCTGGGATCTCCTTTGCAGTTTTTTGGACAAAGGTTGCAGTGTTTGTGGAAGCGAGATCTCTCTTGTGTTCAGGAACCATGTGAACTGTCATGCTGCAGTGTCCACTGACAAATAATAGCATGTCTTATCTCTTCCAGGGCTTCCAAAGCAACTGAGTCCAGTACCTTAAGGAATGTCATGCAGTAGGTGCTAAACTAATCGGCACTGAAAGGAACATAAAGAGATGGCAGTCTGTATTTGAAGCAGTTAAACACATGGACTCTTGCTGAAAGAAATCATGTCAAAAAAAGGACGTAGCAAGGGCGAAAAGCCTGAGGCACTGATTGTTGCCCTACAGGGTGCCAACGAGGAACTCAGGACCAAGTTAACAGACATTCAAATTGAGCTGCATCAAGAGAAATCTAAGGTGAGTGAGGGTTTGGTTTTAAATAAGTGGCTGTGCTGAAAGAGAGAAACATGGAGAAAACGCTGCCGCTCTTTCCTGGAACAGTGCTCTGGTTCTTTCCCCACATGCACCATTTTTTTTTACTGTGGATGTCCTGTTGCTTCTGTGGGAAAGACTCCTTTTTACTGGATGTACAAGTTTTAAGAAGCCTCTGGCCCACAATTGAAGCAGTACGTCCTTTGTAACATCTTTGACCATACTCATTAGTGAGTTTCATACTGTCCATTCAGTGTTTAGAAACTGTAGTGTTGGTGGGTTTTGCACGGCTAACATTTCAGTGAGACCTGCCCTTATTTCACAGCCAAGTGAAGTACTTCCTCAATACAGAGCACAACAATCCATGCCTGCCCTTGTAACCCCTCTGCAGTGCAGCTGAACGACATTGTGTGTGCACTAGGATACCACGCAGTGTTTTAAGCTGCTTTGGGTGCCAGTGGCCTGCCAGAGTCATAGTCTCAGATGAGTAAAGTTAGTCTGAAGCCAGCTGAGTATTATGCAGGCAGGGATAGCAAGTCCCACAGAGCTGCAAAGGTTTGAGGTGCTTCCCATAGACTTTAGAAGCCTTTGGCCCAACTGCAGGGCTGTGTGCTGCAGTTTCAGCTCCTGCCTGCATCTTCTGATGAGCTTTTCACTCTTGTCCTCATTGCTTGTACTAGGCCAGCCTTTGTGAAACACATAACGTCTATTATGCTAACCACTACAGCTGTTGTAACCTGTAAGAAGGTCATGGGCTGGATGCTACTCAAGTATAAAATACTGGTTTTTATGCCTGTTAAAGTCCTTGCAAGCAACATCAATTTTCCCACAGGTGATGCTGGAGTGGCTTTGCAAAGAGGAGTACTTTTTGCTCTCCACAGTATTGCTCCCTCTTCATTTAGAGAAGTTTCCAGCAGCAAGCACAGTATATCTTAAGTTTTATAGCCCGAATACAGCTTTTGTGCTGTAAAACCTTTATGTGGTAAGCACTAAAACTCCTTGAACGTAGGTGAAATGAAGGCAGCCTTCAGGTTGAGCAGTGTGTTCTTTATGAGCAGTGAAGAGAACAAATGTCTGTTTACTAACTCCTGGTGAATTCTTATGAAGAGGTCTGGAAGCAGCCAGGCACCTGCGTTCTGGTGGGAGCAGGTGGAGGATTCACCTCTTCAGAAGATGATGCCTAGTGATATCTTGTTTTTCCAAACAGAACGTGATTGGAATCCATCAACCTGGGATTTGATTCTTTTGCAGATAAGCATATATCCTGGGAAAATAAAGCCAGAATTACTTCCCTCTAGCTTCCAGATATGAATGACTACAAGCCTTTAGCCTTTAAGAGGTCTTTTTCATAATTTCTCTCATAGGGACAAATGTTCATGCCTCTGGCTCCTCTTTCTGAAAGGTTTGCTCACTCTTCCTCGATCTTTGTGCTTGTTATTTAAAAAGGAATTAACAAACCTTCTGAATAACAAACCTTACAAGTTTGCTTTGAACTGAAATTTGTTATTCATTGCTTTCCTTTTGTGTGGGTTCCCTCATGTTTCTCTGGTGGAACTGCTCAGGGATATGAAGTTGCACCTAGAGATATATCAGTGTAAGTGCAGATTACTCCCTGACTTTGATTCCAAAGCTGCTGTCAAAGAACTTTAAAAAATATTGTTAATGAAGAGTAGCAGCAAAGGACATATTTGAAGTAAAGCTGGCTGTTCCATAGACATAATAGCAAGTGCAGAATGCTTTTCTCTAGATAGGTGTCTAAGAAGTGACTATAAATGTCCATTAAAGCTCTGTGTTATGGGTAAGAAGATCTGTAAAAGGTGATATGTTCCCTGGACTTTCAGACTTGCACCTTGCCTCAGCTGCGACACATAGAGCCAAGATCTTCCCTCTCATCTGACTCACAGATGGTCATGGAAGTTGCAGGCACCTTTCTGTTTCTGAGCTTTGTTAATTTTCTGGTGATGTTGACTGATGGGTTGCAAAGTTATTAGACAAATCCACTCATATACAGGGAGCCTTATTCCCTAAGGAGATATTGAAAGTAGATGTAGTGTCTGCACGAGACAAGACACCTGGAGAAGACAGACTGATTTTGGCTTGAGTAAAGAGTATAAAATTTATGTGAATGCCCCAGGAGCTGGCTCATATTTTGTTGTAGGAGGGTGGAGGATCATCTGGGGCCTTCAGCAAGTTCCTGAATTTGACAGGGCTGTGTCTGAGCAGGCTTGTTTTGATGCCATTGTGTGTTGCAGGTGACTGTCGTTTTATCTCAATGTAGGTTGCTAAACTTGAACGAGAGAAGACTCAAGAAACAAAGCGTATCCGGGAGGTGGAGCAGCGCAAGCAGACTGTGCAGATCACAGAGCTGAAAGCCAAACTCCATGAGGAGAAAATGAAGGAGCTGCAAGCCGTGAGGGAGAACCTCATCAAACAGCATGAGCAGGAGATGACACGGATGGTGAAAGTCCGGGACAGCGAAATCCAGCGCCTCAAGTCAGCGCTGTGCGCACTGCGGGATGGGAGCAGCGATAAAGTAAGGACAGCGCTGACTATCGAGGCTCGTGAGGAGGCCAGGAAGCAGTTTGACTCCGAGCGCCTTAAGCTGCTGCAGGAAATCACTGAGCTGAAGTCTGCCAAAAAGCAGGTAGACGAGGCCCTTAGCAACATGATCCAAGCTGACAAGATCAAGGCAGGGGATCTTCGGAGTGAGCATCAGTCCCACCAGGAAGCCATTTCCAAGATCAAATGGGAGAGCGAAAGAGACATTCGCCGCCTGGTCAGTAACCAAAGCAGTTCGTGTGTTCTCTTACACTGTAGTAAGTTTGCTCCTTGTGACTCTTAGCTTTTTGTGAATAAGAGAAATCTGCAGTGCACCTCAGCTTGCAAAGATGTGACAGACTCCTCACTGTTATTTCCCTGCAGTGACTGGATCACAGTGAGTCATCCAGAGCAAGCACTGTGGTGGCAGCTGGTACCTCAAAGAGAGTGATTGGCCCAGTCATAGGGATTTGGCCTGCTGAGATGCCAGTATGTGTGAAGTCAGTGTCAGAAAAAGAATGTTTGCATCTGCACTTGCAGTTTGTTGTTTTTTTCTAGCCCTTGTGGTGGTACTATAAACACAGCTGTAGCAAGAGGGAAGATATCTTTTGTTTTGCTCTTGATGATTCCTTCAGTAATTACTGGGAAGAAAGAGCAAAATGAGGCCTGCGCCAGCCACAGTGCAAGTTGCCCTGTCATGGGGAGCTGGACCTGCTTGTAACAGTGGAAAGTTTGCCATGAAATCTGTGATTCAAGATTTGACAGTGAAGAAAGGGAATGGTAATTTAAACTGACAAGAGGAATTAATTTTTTTCCTGCGGGGCTGTGTGTGTTTTTTTGCCCAATGCAAAGTCTGTGTACTCAGTGTATATTCTTCTGTTGCTATGGGCTGTATTAAGAGGCAGTTCTTTTTTGTCTTGGATGGTCCTGGGATATTAGTCACCAGTGAAGTAACAGTAAAATGAATAGTCTTGAACTTGCCCTCAGCAGATTAATGAGATGACAATCAGCTTTAAGAAATCCTAGGTCTGCACAGATCTGTTTGTGAGAATCAGGCTGTAACCTCTTCTATCTCATCTAACAGAGCTCCATTTACATGAGCAGGGGATAGTCTAAGCATTGTTGGGTTTGTCAGAGTTTATACTGATTTTCCACCGGTATAAATAACTGACCAAAATGCAATGTGAAAGCCTGAACTCTTTGTCCAATTATCTGCCAACACATAACACTGTGCTTAGTTCCTGTGCTTCACTCTGTGTGTGGCTGGAGAATCTTGCTACTATGCCAGTGAACAGTTATGGGCTGAGACCTCAAGATGTGTTGCTTTACAAGCCTGGTGCAGTATGACATAGCAGGTTTAAGTGGTGGACACTGCTGTGAAGTAAGTCATACACTACTAGATTGGAGAAAGCTGCAGTGCTGTTGCCTTTACCCAGTAATATTGCTGTTCTGCTGTTTCTCTCATGCAGATGGATGAGATCAAGGCCAAAGACAGAATCATATTTTCCTTGGAGAAAGAACTGGAAACACAGACAGGCTATGTGCAGAAGCTGCAGCTGCAGAAGGAAGCTCTGGATGAACAGCTTTTCTTGGTGAAGGAGGCAGAGTGTAACATGAGCAGTCCCAAGAGAGAGATCCCAGGAAGGGCTGGAGATGGTTCGGAGCATTGCAGCAGCCCTGTATGCAGGTTTTTCTATCCCTTACGAAACTGAAACATGGCTGTTTCTCTTGATTAAATGTTTTCTCAGGTCCTGGGGAAACATTACCACTATTATTCACTATGGAAAAGTTAAGTCCATAGATTCTTCATAGAGGATGCTATTGTGACAAAGCTTTGTAAGACTGTTTCCTCAGTTGCAAATACCAAACAGCTTAAATAATCAGTGTCTCTCTGAAAGAATCAATGAACCTAACTCCCTGGGTGGCACGTATAGAATTGGGAAGATGGGCAAGGAGAAAGCTGGGGAGTTGCAATCCAGAAGATTCTTAGAAGGTCCTCTGTCTTATCCTTCACACATCCAGTCCTTGCTGTCATTCACAAAACATGTAACTCAATGATTGTGTGGCTAAATAGGTGATGTTTAAACAACAAACGTGTGTACACAATTTTACACACATACAAATACAAAATTAGAAATTAAATGCCACTGATACTAAAAGGGATATCCTTTTCCCCCTGACATAGTGTCTCTGTAAATAGAAGCAAGGTATAGGAAAAGACAATAAAAATTAGAATCATTTAGCTTTTTGCCTTTTCTTTGCCATCTGAAATTTAAAAATCTGTTTGATTGTTTTTCATTTGTTAAAAAAAAACAAATCAAAACATAAAATTCCAATTAAGTATCCCCCAACCCAGATGCTTTCTTCCAAAAATACTTCTGTTGTGGTCAGCATGTCCAACACAGTAAAAATTCATAAATACCATTTGTTAGTGATGACAGGTGAAAATGACTGCTGTCTGTTTCTTGAGGATTCTTTTCCCAGGCGTGTGTAACTATGCTATGTTGTTGCCAACGAGCAGGACCTGCGCAGGAACCAGAAGAGAATAGCGGAGCTGAACGCCACCATCCGGAAGCTGGAGGACAGGAACACGCTGCTTGGGGACGAGCGGAACGAGCTGGTGCGTGAGCCTTGCACTGCCGGACAGAGCGGGGTGGGAGCCATGGGCTCAGCAGAGAGGAGGAGCCGAGGATGATAGCCCCCGACGAATGTGCCTTTTCCATCCAACAGGCTAGTCGCTTGTGAGGCCAAAGATGACTTTTTATCCTGGAATTGAACAGTAATTGAATTATTGAAGTGATGCAAGTGCAAAACCAGAGCAGAAACTGAGGCAAAGGCTTGTAGGTTTTTGTATAAGTGATTATGTTCCCTCTGTGACTTTTTAAGTGGTCAGCAGTGCACCAGGAGACTTTCCTTGTGAATGAAATCATGTCTGTGGTCTGGTATTTCACCAGATTGAGAATAGTTAAGTAGTGGATCTAGGGAGGATTGACAATGGGGAGTTGATCCTTTTATCTGATTGACTCCTTTATCTGATTTACTTATCGGCTGTACCATCACGCTGGTGATACCTGTATGTTAAAGTCAGTACCCTGTCTTTTTAACTTCTCTGTTTCTACTTCCCTTATTAAGAATGAGGGTGGTGAAATTCAACTCTTAATATTTTATTTTAGTTTTATTCCTGAGCTAGGAATCCTCATCAATTCCTTTCATATCTGTTCAGCTGCCTCAGATCTCCTCAGCATTCTCAATGTCATATTTGCAAAATAATGACTTCTCTGGATTGCAAATTAGAAATGTGCTCACGTGTGTCTCTTCAGTTATGAAAAGCTCTCAGTCCCCAGATTTCTGTGGTACTGAATAGCTTGGAATCTGGTGATTCAGCTTGACTAGCTGTTGTATGTCATTAAATAGTCAGCCTATTTTTTCACAAGGAAAAAGTAAATTAAAAGGCTTCTAAGCAAAATCTTGCACAACATGTCTGAAAGGAACCAATTTTGTGCAACGTGACCAGCAGTACTATTGGCAACACCATATACTTTAAGGTACATATAGACTTGCCACAATTAACTTCATTCTTAGGGTAGGATAAATGGTTGTTTTGTCCATAACTGTGCTGATCAGACATGTTACCACTTCCTAGCCCCCTTTTCTGTTAGCAGAAGAAATCTTTGGGTACCTGCTTCAGAAAAAAATCACTGTGTTAGTTTAAATAACCTAGCATAGTCATTTGATGTGGTAAGCAAATGTAGTTACCTGTCTTTTACAGCTACAGAAAACTCCTGTGGTCCTTTCCTCAGCAGAACTGTAAGAGGCAGGAACCTCTCAGTGACAAACAGTAATGCAGAACTGGGATAGTGCCTTTGTTAGGCAGACCATCTGGGTACAAAGATGATGTCTTTCCACAGCCACATGCCAGCTCCTTGACCTCCCTTAGAAAAATTAATTATATCTATAAAATACTCAGTAATACTTCAGAGAAAGTGATCTTGGTTAATAATCTAGTTGTACCAATACTGGGGCTTCCAAACATCTCCTGTGACACTTTCCTACCTCATGGGGCTTTGTTGTTTAAATATTATGTGGCTTGTCTATGAAAACAAAGTTCATCATGCATGTGCACAGGTACTGCACCGTGTGCCATTACAACCCAGACCTACAGCTAGTTGTGGATTCCTTGTACTTAAAGCACAGCTAATTGGGGATTTTGGCAGCACCTTTGCAGTTGCCTGACTGCATGTTCGGTTTCTTCATCTCTGTGTCAGAGTGTTTCCATAGATAAAGCCATCTTTTGGAAGCAGCCATACGGAATTATTCTGTGAGATTTATAGACAAAGTGAGCAGGGGAAGCTTCAGTTCCATTAGAACACTTGGATGTTTTACTGGGACAATAGTCCAATAGGGAAGTAACAAAAACACTTCTAACAAAGGAAGGAGAAAAGCTATATCTTATTTTGATTATTTCCAATTGTTAATTGCATTTGTCAATCCAGCTGAAGCGTGTTCGAGAAGCTGAGAAACAATGTAAACCTCTTCTGGAGAAGAACAAGTGCCTCACAAAGAGAAATGATGAACTCATGCAGTCACTGCAGCGCATGGAAGACAAACTCAAAGCAGTCACTAAAGAAAATATAGAAATGGTTGGTACTGAAGAGCAAAATGAGGATTACTGCATGATCTGTGTTTATTAGGTGTGCATGTATAGATATAGAGAAAATGTGTTCTGTAGAGTGTGTAACACTACTGATAAGATACAGCCATGCTTAGGTCCCCACAGAATCACAGAATGTTAGGGGTTGGAAGATGCCTCCAGAGATCATCAAGTTCAACCTCCGTGCCAAAGCAGGGTCACCTAGGGCAGGCTGCACAGGCATGCATACAGGTGGGTTTTTGAATGTCACCAGAGGAGACTCCACAACCTCTCTGGGCAGCCTGCTCCAGTGTTTGATCACCCTCATCATAAAGAAGTGTCTCCTCATTTCGAGGTGGAATCTCCTGTGCTTTAGCTTGTACCCATTGTTCCTCGTCTTATCTCTGGACCCCATCAAAAAGAGCCTGGCACCTTCATCTTGACACCCACCCCTCATATATTTATAGATATTGATAAGGTCCCCTCTCAGCCTTCTCCAGACTAAACAGCCTCAGGTCTGTCAGTCTTTCTTCATAGCAGAGATGTTCTAGTCTCACAGTCATCCTCATAGCTCTCTGTTGGATTCTCTTCAGTACATCACGGTGTGTAACTTGGGAGCCCAAAACTGGACACAGTATTCCAGGTGTGGTCTCACCAGGGCAGAGTAGAGGGGGAGGCAAACTTCCCTAGACCTGCTGAATGCAATTTTCTTAATATGCCCCAGGATGCCATTGGCCCTCTTGGGCACAAGACCACGTTGCCATCCCATGGATAACTTGCTTTTAGATTTAAATACTACAGTATCTAAATGATGTATACCTGTGCAACATATTTGAAGTGAATGCATCATCAGTCTATAATACTAGGCCCAAAATTAGAATATTGAGTTTCAATTGTTTCATTAAAAAAGAAAATGAAAAAAAAAAATATATGATTGAGTCATATCCTACTGTGCTGTTTTGCATCTGGAACTCCAAAAAAGAAGGTGCTAGAGTGATATTTTAAGCCAGCATGAGGTTCATCTTTGATTGTGGATGTTCTTGTTGGAGCTGATGATGGCAAAGAGAAATTCTGGTCTGTCAGTGAGCATGTACCGTCTTTCCATATGTAGATGAGTGTGGGAAATGGAGAATGTGGTGGTGGTTTGAATTTAGCTATGGTCATAAATACCACACATAAGGGCTTCATGAAGTGAGGTCAAAGCAGTTATGCATCATATATCCTTCAGGTGGAATTGCCTGCAGTGTCAGTCAAAATCTAATCCCCACACACACACTCATGTTGCTTTGACAATAACAAAGACAGGAGGTGGAAGTTCAGGGTTCTGAGAGCTAAGGTGATGGGCTGAGGAGACTTCCCCTGCTGGCTGTACTTGTGTGCCACGTCTCTGGCTCGCTGCAGCCACTGTCCTTATCTCAGGCTGGCTGCTCTGCTGTGGGAGCAGCTTTCTGGCTGATTAGGACAAGATGGTCAGATTCACTTTCTTGTCTTATAGGGAAAAGGCTTTAGTGGTACAGGGTTAATCCACTTTAGACTGCAAATCAGCCATGCTCAGAAGACAGATAAACTTATCACAGGTGTCATGGGTCACAATTCTTCTCTCTCAGCTCTGATAGTTTAGATCACAGCCCCTTGACTTTTCCCACAGCAAAGAGAAGAAACTTGGGAATCTGCCTGCATTAGACATCAGGGACAGCACCCCTGGTGTGAATATATCTGCGTACAGCACATATGTTCTAACTTAGCTCCTTAGAGCTCTGCTCTTTTCACTGTAAATGCCCAAATTATGGCAGTTAGCAAGCTGTGGGTGGCTAGAGTAGCTCTGATGGGTTGTAGCCATCTCTTCTCCCACGTACACTCAGGAGCAGGCAGGATGTGGATTTCTATTTAAAGTAACTCTAGTAGCACATTTTTTGACTGTCCTGCTCTTCTGACTGTCTTTCACGTAAGTAAAGCACGTCCATTTCCACACTGAATATGGCTGTATGATGGATATCAGTAAGCACATAGGATCATGTGAGTAAATGCTATTTACATACTCATTGGACACGTAGGGAGTTGCACTGTATTTACCACATCTTGTGGCACCTTGATGCGTGGCAGAGGAAAAGCTATGGTGCATGAGTTCTACGAGCTCCTGTAGAGCCTGTACTGCCACTCAGGAAGTAAATAAAGCTTTGTTCTAGTTGATGAACTCAGCCTTGCTGTGCTGCTCTGTTGGTAAGAAGTGCTGATGGGTATTAACAAAG
Source organism: Tricholaema leucomelas (assembly GCA_013400475.1). Taxonomy (NCBI): domain Eukaryota; kingdom Metazoa; phylum Chordata; class Aves; order Piciformes; family Lybiidae; genus Tricholaema lacrymosa; species Tricholaema leucomelas. The sequence continues at coordinate 561,991 of WAAF01003013.1, read as the reverse complement.
TAATATAAACAGTGTGGCTAAAGCTTATTTAAAGGGTCTGTACACCTCAAGTGAAACCTAATGTCAAAGTTTTAACTGAAGGGATGTCTTTTGATCTTTTAATTGATGGATCTTATTTTATCTGTTTCTTCTTCTTACTACAGAGAGAAAAAATGACATCACATCCTCCTCTAAAGAAATTAAGATCTCTCAATGACCTGGATCAGGCTAATGAGGAACAAGAAACTGAATTCTTAAAGCTTCAAGTCATAGAACAACAGAACATAATTGATGAGTTAACAAGGGTATGTCCAGAGTGCTAGGAAATTAGGAATGATTCCTGTGTCCAATATTTCTTCTCATAGCTACAGGTCTGAGGGTTAATACCTTTCTTTTCGTACTTGCATGTTTTTTAGATGTAAGTGTGCATGGATGCAGTTTAAGCGAATTTCTGGTGGGGCAACTTGAAAGTACAACTCTTGTGTGTGAATCATCCTCTAGAAACAAATGCAGAGTAAGAACTGCGGAGCTTGGGAAGATGCCTACATGGTCACAAGGCAGGGCTGTGCCAAGCCTCTTGTCATTATAACTAAGGCACTCTTAAAAAGTTTGCTTAATGAGAGACAGGCACACAGTGTGATATCGTATGCTGCTAGGTAGTGGTTCTCTCGTTCTGTTGAGAGGAAGGAGCAGGAAACTCCAAAACAGGCTGTTGCCTCTTGCAAGACGTCATTGCTAAGAGTGATAAGATCACACTATCATCATTCAATGACTTTGGGGCAGACAGCATCTCCTCTGCAGGGAAAGCAGCCTCACATATGAAGCCCAAACCAGTCCCCTCCAGCAGGCCTCCCAGTGATTTTAACAGGAGATCCATCAGTGCCTGTTGTTTGACAGTCTGTGAAGGTAACTGCTTAACGAGGGGTGAGTTTTTTGATAGCTGTCCCTTCTTGCCTTTTTAAAGTGGTTTTCAGCTGACACCTGGACAGATTTGGCTAAGAATTCTCTCTGCCACTGGGTTCCACCTGTTTGAACGTCCACAGAGTTGGTGGAAGCCAAATATTTTATTTCCTCTGTAGAGCTGCAAATGAGAAGAGTGAGTAACATCTTAATCTTATTTTCCAGGACAGGGAGAAACTCATTCGTCGCAGAAAGCATAAAAGGAGCTCAAAGCCAATTAAGGTAAAGGGAAAAATTATTTTCAGCTTATAAAACTGCTAGTAGGCCCTGCAGGAAACCACACTTTAGCAATGTGATTAAAGACAGCTTTATGGATTATAAGAATCTGCTTTAGTGATCAAGTTTATTAACCTTAGTTATTCTGAGAGAGCTTTTTAAGTCCACTTGGAAATTCAGTTTAAGATGTGCAGCTATTCTATTTCCAGCAAAATGGGGCTTTTCCTTCCCACTCTCTGAAATAGTGATAATCTTCAATCTGATTTCTATAAATATTGGTCTCAAGGTCTAGTATTCTGAGATATATTTACATTTCCAGAGAACTTCCCATCCATCTGCTGCTATTTTTCATAGCACATATGGGCTAGAACAAGATCCTTATGCATCTTTATTCTTCAGGCAGAAGTCTTTTCCCAAGAAATTGTCATTCTCTACTGCACACTTCCACAGGTCTTTGGCTGCCCCTTGCATTACTCTGAACTGGGTCAAGTCCAAAGCTGATATAATTTCAACAATTTGAGAGCTGAGTATTCATAGTGGTGCAAGGAGTTCCTTTATCAGATAGATGTGGAGAATAACTTCACAATAGCCATGACTCACCTCCAAAAAGAAGAAATACTGTATAGGAAACAAAGCTTGGTTGCTCTTTGTCCTCCAAGGATACCCCTTAGTCCATCAGACATGTTCTGTGAAAGTAAGCCAACTCTTTTCTAAACAGAGAATTTCAGACCAGTACATCCTAGAGGTGTCATCACATTGTTTCTGTATGGGTTTTGAAGCAACATACAGCAGATGTAACAAGGAGACATAGTAAAAAGTATTTTCATTGGTCAACTTGATTTCTAAGACATAGATTATAACAGGAGAGAAGGTGGCTGTTGTCTTCACTTGGAAAAATAATGAACAAAAAAAAATATATTGAAAATGTGATTGGCACCTTTGGTATGTGGGTTTTTTTTTTTTGTGTGTGTATGTGATTTGAATTCCAGGTTTAGAAGGTTGTAACCTGTCAGCAAAAGCGAAGAATGCTGCAAAGCAAATGCTTGACAATCAGTTTGCAGAATTATTCATAAGTCAAGTATTTAAATGCTCAAGTCTGTGCCTGAAATCAAGCCTGCTGGGTCAAGCATCTGCCCCTGCACAGGACATGACTCACAGCTTTCATTTTAATTCAGTTACTGAGATTGGAGGTAGTGAGATGTCAGACACAAAACCAAACTGTGCAATGTGACCAATCTCTTACAACGTGTGCCAGTTACTCTAGAACTGGAAAAGAGGTGGAAATAGAAATTCCTTTATGCTAGTTCTGTATTGAAATAGCTTTCACTCACTCCAATAACAATATCAGACAGAAGCACTGAGGTACTAAAAGCCTCAGCAGTGTCTGAGAGCCAAGAAGGAGGGTTCCCTGTTCTATGGTCTTTTCCAGCTTGACACAGCATTACCTCTGCACACCAGTCTGCATGTTGATGTCTTCTGAACAGTTTTGGGGTTATCAAACAATTATTTTGCCTTCCTGCAAGGGCAAAGGCTTTTTCTTTAGCATGGTGCTGCTCCTGTTATGTTTTCCAAGTTTTAGAGTGAGACAGATCCTTAGCTGAGAAAAATTAAATCAGGATTCTCATACCCCACCAGTGCAGACCTAATCTACATTGTGGTTCCCTTTTGGTTTGGTTGGCAATAGTAATTGCTTTAGTTCCATGTCTTGCCTTTTGGAAGTAACTATCAATAAGTTTGTGAACTCATCTAATTCACTGTTCTCCTGCCACACCCCAAAAATCATGTTACTTGTTTCCAATGAGATTCAAAAATAACATTTTTACTCCTTTAGAGACATGTGGTGGATACGTTTTTTGGGTACGATGATGATTCCATGGACTCTGAAACATCCTCTGTAGCCTCATATAGAACAGACAGAACACCAGCAACCCCAGATGATGATCTGGATGAGGTAAGAGCTGACTCTTTCCATAGGCAAGGAGAGGTTTTTAAGAGACTTTGACTTTCTAAACAAGTGGCCATGGTCTCAGAAACACTAAGGTTTTATAGTGTGTGCTGACTTTTATGAACTTTGGCCTCAATTTTGGTTGCTGATACACTGCAATGCTGAAAAGTTCTTTCAAGACATAGTCCATAAAGTCTACAGTTGTGACATCATTGCAATGTGAGATTATTTTTCTCCTCCTTCTTCGAGAAACTTGCCACATTTTATTTAAAGACGTATAAATGCTGCAAAAATTGCACATTGTTACTTGTATTACAGCTCACCAAATCCGGTCTTTGAGTCAAGACCTGTAAACCAACGATTGTGCTTAACAAATCCCACTTGCACTTTCTGCTTTGGTAGTGCTCTGCCCTCTGGTGCTCAGGCATGTCCTTTCTTCTCCTGCAGAGTCTAGCAGCGGAAGAGTCAGAGCTGCGGTTTCGACAGCTGACGAAGGAGTACCAGGCCCTGCAGAGAGCATATGCACTGCTGCAGGAGCAGACAGGTGGCATCATAGATGCTGAAAGAGAAGCTAAGGTCAGTAGTTGTTTGAGAGTAAAAGCATTTCATTGCTGTTTGGACATGCAAACCCCTGAAGGCAACATACAAGAGAATGAAGTTACATACACCAACCATATTTAGAGAGACCTCCACTCGTTAGCTGAGGACATTTAAAGAGTGTGACAAGAACGGAGACGAGAACTTTACAAGGGACTGTCTTCCACCTGAGCTGAACATTGCAGTTAGGTAGGCATGCCAAAGCAGGCAGTTTGGCACAGAATCAGAAGGGTTTTCTCCTCCTTGGCCCAGGTGTGAAAGGGTTGTGGTTTAAAGGTAAATGGAGGTCTGTGGGGTTTCACAAGAGCAGGCTCTGCACCAACTTTAGGACTACTCACCTGAATGTTTCTAACAGAGAAATGCAAATTGTATTCAAATTTGATTGTGATGTAGACTACAGTAATCTTTCCACAGCTAACAATTTTGTCCCTCTGTTAAAATCACGGAACCATTCAGGCTGGAAGGGGCCTCAGACCCAAAGTCCTGTTCAAAGTAGTGTCAGCTGTGGCATCTCCCAAACATGTTTGCAGACTCAGCTCTTGCAGACCACTCTGAGCAAATGCAATTGCTTCTTTCCAGTGATTTTTCCCACACTGACCTAGTAAGCACTTTTCTTCAGTTCAGGAACTACCCCAAATAGGGTCTTGGAACAAAGCCTCTCACCCTGAATTCTTGGGCACTAATTTCACTAAGCAATACATGGTAACAATAGACATGGGTGTGGTGTGGGGTCTGATCTACCACCGCATTCCCTTGTCTCATCTGTGTGCCAGTCTGAGGGGTGGCACGAGACCTTTCTGAGCCAGAGTCTTTGTCACTGCTGCTTACTCAGTGGAAGCAATAAACCCACAGCATAAACCCAGACTCTGATGTGTTTGGTTTTATTTTAATACCAGCCACGTTGCTGGCTTTGTTCCCATTTAATGCTGTGTATGACTTCAACAGGCTCAGGAGCAGCTCCAAGCTGAAGTGCAGAGATATAAAGCCAAAATAGAAGATCTGGAGAAAACTTTGGCACAGAAAGGGCAGGTAAGCACCTTTTGTGTATTTTCTTTTCTGAATTGGGATCTTACTTGCTCTGCTTAGAAAACACCTAGTGCAATTTCAGTGTAGACTTCAATGAGATGTAATGTTGCTGTTCAGTCAACAGACAGGCCGAATGAGTTCAGAAGCCATACAACAGCTTGGTAATGTGTTGTTACTCTGTGAACAGTTCATTCCTGTAGGATTTTAAAGCTTGAATACTCTTTTCAATAACTGTGCCTAACTTCATGGAGTTGGATAATTGTAATAGCACTGCCTCATCCAACAGGACTCACACTGGGTGGAAGACAAGCAACTTTTCATTAAGAGGAACCAAGAGCTTTTAGACAAGGTATGTTCCCAAGTTTTGTGTGTTCATTCTCAAAGGTCATCTGGATCTAGTATAAGTATAGAACAGCACAGGTTAATATGAACAGGATAGTATATGGAAAGGTGAGCACTCTCCAGCTCTGCCTAGGTACCATTGTTACCAGCAGCTACTGATGCACTTGTTTTGCTGGTAAGTTCCAGTCTGAGCATTGAAAGCTCTGCTTGTCCTTCTGGCTCCAAGGTGCAGACTTTTGTGCTCCAGTAGTGTTGTGCTGAGGGGTCTGCAACTGTTGCTGCACTGGCAGAGAAGTTGTGAAGACATCATCCCTGGAAGTGCTTTAAGACCAAACTGGATGAGGCTTTGAGCACCCTGGTCTAGTAGGAGGTGTCCCTGTCCGTGGCAGGGGAGTTGGAGCTAGATGATTCTTAAAGTCCCTTCCAACTCAAGCCATTCTATGATTCTGTTATCACCAGATTTTGGATTTTGCACTGCCAGTGCTACCTCAGCTATTGCTCCCCAGATATTTAATATTTCTTGTAACAGCCACACCAATGCTGAATGTACATCTTTCCATTAGATAGAGAAACTGGATGCAGAAAACAACCGTCTGCAACAGGAGCTGCAGGATGCCCGAGACCAGAATGAGCTGCTGGAGTTCCGCAACCTTGAGCTGGAGGTGATGGATGAGTTCTCTTCAACAGAGCTGGTAGCAGATTATAATAGTGCACTTGCACTGGACTCCAACTTTAATCAAGTGTATACACAAGCACTTTGATGATAACAGAGTAACAAATCAGGACCAGCATTTTTAGTTGTGAACTGAAGTTTGTCAGCTCTAATATCAGAAAACAGTAAGCTCCATACTGGTCTGGTTCCCCTCTCTGAGCTAAGTGTCCAGTGCACATAGATCAGCTTAACTGATTGATGTCAGCGTGGCTGTTAGTTACCACACCTCTGGATATGGTTTTTCTATTACTTTGGAGCAGTCTGTTATCTCCTGTCAAATAATTACCTTGAGTTTAGGATCCTATCCCAACTGACACACTGTTTTCCAGACTAAGTTTAAATATTTGATTCTTTGACTTGTGAAATGAAGAGCTTGGCTTTGCAAAGCGTGATGTAAACAGTAGCTATGGCATTTAATGAGTTCATTTATGTTCTCTGGCATCTTTTCAATTTATTTCCAGGAAAGAGAGAGACGGTCCCCACCGTTTAATCTCCAGATTCACCCATTCTCAGATGGTGTGAGTGCTCTACAGATCTACTGCATGAAGGAAGGGGTTAAGGTAGGTCAGTTTTATAAGACAGCATTTCTACAGGAGTGCTGGATGTGGTCCATATAACCCATTGCATTCATCTCTGCTTATTATTCCACTAAACTTGAAGCAGAGTCTCAGCCTAATTTAAGTCTAATTTAAGTCTAATCTCAGTCTAATTTAAGAGGGTGTGATAACTGCCACAGTTGATTTGCACTCTTAATTTTCACCTTAATGATAAAACCTGACTCAAAGGCAACTGAAATCAGTATGTGATGCATTTCCATGGTGTAAAACCCAATGGTTGTTTTCAGTATGGTTAGTAGGAGGAATGGATATTGCAGCTGTGATAAAAATGTGCATGCCATACCTTTACCTTCTTTTCTCTTTGCAGGATGTCAGCATCCCAGATCTCATAAAGCAGTTAGACATCCTTGGTGATAATGGGGTAAGTTAAAATGGGTGATATTTTCTTTATGCAGGCTGTATTTTGTACAGTAGCATAAGTGAAATTGATAATTACAATGATTAGGGTCCTTGTTAAATGATGTAATAACAGAACGATTAATGTAAGGAGCATTTTATTTCCTTAAGTTAAGGTTTTGTAAGATTTCAATAACCAGAGAAACTGGTAATGAAACAGCAGCTTTAACATCTGGTTTAGCAGACTGGGAAGGATGTCCAAAGGCCACTGATATTTGGAATTGGGCCTGACTGCACTCCAGGCATTCAAGGAAATGTGTGAATTAGTTTGGCAGCTTGAGCCAACCACACCTTCACCAGGACTAGAATTCTTTTGCTAACAGTTTCATCAACAGGAAAGAATTAGCTAATCCCCTGTGGTTTTCTAAGTGGATGTTTCTTCCTACTTTAGTCACCTATATAAAAAGAGATCATCCTTTATCTCTGGCCACCATTAGATATGTTTCAAGAAAATGTATCAAAAATAAAAGTGAAGGACCAGGATTGTCTGTTCATGTGCTGGTCTAATTCAGCATTATTTTGACAAAAAACTGTGATGGAAATTCAGATTTGTAAAGCTAACATGAAGGTAGACAAATAGATCTAGTTTTAGTTTAGATCCAATGGGATGACAACAGAGAGTTGGTCCATATCATGCAATGTTCCTTTTAATATGTTAACAGACTCTTGAGTGCTTCAATGGGAAGAAGGTACCCAGTACTACAGGGATCTGTCAGCCTAGTCTCTAGCCTGGGTTATCTTTATTCATGCAGAAACCTGCTGACAATCTCCTTCTTCCCTCTCTCCACAGAATTTAAGAAATGAAGAACAAGTAGCCATAATTCAGGCTTCCACTGTATTGTCCTTGGCAGAAAAGGTAAATTGTGCGCTTGCTTTTCTTAGATGTTATCTGAGGCCTCATCTAACAGTGGAAATGTTCTACTCTGTTGTTGTCCATGTTGTCAAATTTTCTAGTGGAGGAGGTGACTGCCCAGGTAAACTGTGCCAGTGCAGCCCCAAGCACCTTGCTAAAGCAGCGAAACACAAAAATAATCAAACTCGACTGGCCCAAACTCTGAAATCAGAGCAACTGTAAATACAAAAAGTGTATACAGAAGCATAGAATGGTTTAGGTTGGAAGGGACCTCAAAGATCATCCAGTTCCAATCCTCTCCTATAGGCAGGGACAGCTTCCACTAGAACAGGTCACTCAAGGCCTCATCCAACCTGGCCTTGAACACCTCCAGGGAGGGAGCAGCCACAACTTCCTTGGGCAACCTGTTCCAGTGTCTCACCACCCTCACTATAAAGAATCCTTTCCTAACATCTAGTTTGAATCTCCTCTCTTCCAATCTAAATGCATTACCCCTCATCCTGTCATTACAAAACCTTGTAAATAGTCCCCCCCCAAGCCCTCCTGTAGGCCCCCTTCAGATACTGAAAGGCTACTATAAGGTGTCCTCAAAGTCTTCTCTTCTCCAGGCTGAAAAGCCCCAGCTCTCATAGCCTGTCCTCATAGCAGAGCTGCTGTGGCCCTCTTCTGGACTCACTCTAACACTTCCATGTCCTTCTTGTGTAGGGGGCTTCAGAACTGTACACAGTACTCCAGGTGGGGTCTGACAAGAGCAGAGTAAAGAGGGAGAATCAAGCTTGCAATTGTATGCTGAAGGAAAAAGCATTCAGACATTTAAGCCATATGTAGTTACAGTATGGGATTTCTAGTCCTGAGATTTCTAGAGAGAAGAAGAGAATCAACCAGGTTGGAAGAGACCTCCGAGATCATCTAGTCCAACCTAGCACCCAGCCCTGTCCAGTCAACCAGACCATGGCACTAAGTGCCTCATCCAGTATTTTCCTGAACACCCCCAGGGACGGTGACACCACCACCTCCCAGCTAACTTAAACCAGACAAGCAGCTCCCTCCCCCTTTTAAGTTAATTAGAAACCTGGGTGGCTTCAACCTGCTTTTGGAGACTACCAAGAGGAGCCCCTTCCATCAAGTCACCAGTGGGTAGGAAGCTCCATGACATCTGGGGCTCTGGGGAACAAAGTTTCCCCACCCTCACCTCATGATGCTTTTGGGCAGTGGGGTTTAGAGCAGGTCCAATGTGTGCTTTGCACCTGGGTTTTAAGGGGTGAGAAAGCCTTGGCCAAGCCTCTCTGACTGCTGCCAGGGGACTCTCCGCCTCTTAGGAGGACTCTTGCCACCTAAGGCAAGGGATGTAGCATTCAGCCCTCTGGGCTCAGGTGAGGTGCTGGCCTAGAGCTTCTGAAGGGATCTGTATGCAAAATTTCCACTGGAATTATATGCCTCAGTTGCTTGATTTGGAAATTAAAAGTAAAAATGTGAAAGTTGGTTAAGATTGCTTTCTGTGGCTCAAATGCAGCACACAGTTTTGTCAGTGTGACAGCTTCCAAGGAACAATTCCTCCTCCGCAAAGAGAATTGTTATCTACTCAGCTAAGCTATTTTTGGGATGCTAGAGCTCTGTCATGGGTGTTTGTCCATGAGCTGAATTAATTTCCCTTTCCATTTCCATCCAAGGAAGTGTACTTTTCCATCTTCCAGGGATCTGGTGATGGCAGCCCTGTTTCTTCTCTGTCAAGTGCTACCTACAGACATGCAGCTGCCCCTTCACATGGGCCCAAAACTAGCAACAGGTTGCTAAAATCAGACTTAACAAGATGCTGTAGATGTCCCACTTGCCACTGCCCATGGGCCTACAAAACACAGCAGGTCACAGCTCTCACTGTTTTCCCTCCAGTGGATCCAGCAGATCGAGGGAGCTGAAGCTGCTCTGCATCAGAAGATGATGGAACTGGAAAGTGATATGGTAGGCAAACCTTCCTTAATACACATTTTAGGAGCAAGGTACTGAGTGTGTCACATGTACTTGGTGTGCAGAAAGCTAAGTGAAAGGGTCTTTTGGCAGATGAATCATGCAGACTTCCCCTGGTTATTGGTGAAGCCATAAAATAGTTACTGGTCTGGTCCAGATGCAACAGCAGAATAGCACCGAAATAGTGAAGGTTGAAATCTTCCCCTGCCTGTCCATCAGGATGACTGTTCATTACTAAGTACAGAGCTCAAAGCTTGCTGGATGATTTTCAGAGATGGGAATGACTTCACTCTTTGTCTCTTAAGGTTTATGCTCTAAACATGAGCAGTTGTGTCACATTTTATTCAATACCAATGGTGTGAAACTAATGAATTATCACACTGTTCTCTTTCATTGCATTTTAAGCCCATAAAAGCAAAACATTCTCAGCTGAACTGAAGTTGCTGTGACACCAGTAAAGTTAGTCACTTTATTCTTATTCTAGTTAATGGAAATAACCTACACTAGGAACAAGCACAGCTGCATGAGCTGGATAGCTATAATGGTTCACATTCTGTTGCTGTGGTGCGTCTTGTACTTGAGTCAATTCAGCTTCAGGCAGGCCGAAAAGTTGAAGTACAGCAGCTCCCCCTAGGTAATGTGAATATGCCTGATTAGCTTCTGTCTAGTTCATAGCATTTTCTTGCCTCTTCCAAAATAAGAGAAAACACAAGAGGAGTTGTCCACGATGCCAGAGGAGGTATCTTCAGAAGGATCACAGTAACTCCTAAATTACACTAGTGAAATTCCAAGTGATATCACTGAATTCACAAAGAGGTGATGGATTTAGTTCCACATAGATAGATGTGTTATCATACAGAAGCTGTTTTGTCTTCCTTCTATTCTAGCTGAGTCAGATATTAGTTACTCTGCAGAGTGTCAAGTGAAGAGCAACCTCCTAGTCCCAAGGCAGATATGCGTAGTTGATTTAATAGAACTTCCCTAAGTATTCAGAGTAACTAATTCATTTTTCTATCCAAATGATCCTTCATTGTAGGAGCAATTTTGCAAAATAAAAGGTTATCTGGAGGAAGAATTAGACTACAGGAAACAAGCTCTTGACCAAGCATACATGGTATGTACAAAGGAAATTCTACAGCACGTATTGGCCAGTGTTGTGATGTGACACAGACTCCTACTGGATCAGGAAGAGAGGTTTTGGCCTTTTTTTAGTGTCTTTTTATTATTCCTTTTTTCACATTGCACTACCATGCAATCTACACAGCTTCAACATGACACCTAGATTTTCTCTTGCAAAAGGGTGAACCTGAAGTCAGAAACTCTTTTGTCAGTTAAAGGCAGATACTGGTCATTAACGTTAGCTTGTCCAGCTGGAGTCAGTGTAACCATCTGGAATCTTGGCCGTTTTGCACATCATAGCAACAGAACCATATGCCATGAGAAGCAAAAGTTCCATCTCTAAACACTGCTCTGACAAGCTCTGATGCACGGGTCTGATAATTGGCTGTGCAAGTTCAGCATGTTTGGAATGCTCCTTGATTAGAAGAATTAAGAGCAAGGTGGTCTGACAGTGACCTGCAGTCTTTCCTCTTTTGTTTTTTAGCACAATGGGTCCATATTTCAGAATTGGTGAAATATTCACCTTTACACTTACAAAATAGACACAAAAATTCTGTCCAACTGCTTAAAAAAAAAAAGTCAGTGAGAGATTGGAGTGAAAATGAATATTACAATATTTTACAATGGAAGTTCATATCCTTTTCAAAACACTGAACCATTTTATAAGTGCAGTTTTTCACATTCTCACACACTTGAGCACAGGGACCACTTCTTGTGCAGGTGCCTGAATCTGTCACCAACCCTTCAGTTCCCACTTGTTTTAAATAATGTTTCATCTCTAACTGGCTTTTGGTATTGCATCAACCAGAGGATCCAGGAGCTTGAAGCCACCTTGTACAATGCTTTGCAGCAAGAAACGGTGATAAAGTTTGGGGAACTACTCACTGAAAAACAGCAGGAAGAGCTAAGGACAGCAGTGGAAAAGCTAAGACGTCAGATGCTGAGGAAAAGCAGAGAATATGACTGCCAGATACTTCAGGAAAGGATGGAGCTGCTCCAGCAGGCTCATCAGGTAAGAAAGGGAGGAAGCCCATGTGTATCATCTCAGCTTTGTGCTGTAAGAACATAGGCTGAGATCAAATTTAGACAAGCTCCATCCAGCTCATGAGGGAGCCTGTTTTATACTTTGTCTTTACTGTGTACCTGAATACATGTGACATGAGCTTATGGAGGATTGTTTTGGCACACTTTGAGTCCTACAATTCCAAATGAAAGGTCTCACCCAGAATTCTGTCCACACAAATCTACCTTTGCAATAAATCCAGTCATCCCTAGTTGCTTGCTAGGGCACAAAAGGAGCTGTCTGATTGCTTCTAAAGACTATACCTTGTTTATAAGCTACATCTGGCCTGCTTATGACAGAATCAGTGTTGTTGTAGTTTTGTGGACTTCTATAATTTCAGATCTAATAACAATACTACTTCAAATGTTTTTCAATGTATCAAACTAAGAAAAATCTTAATGAATCATGAGGTAATTATAAAGAGTATGACCTTATGCTTCCTATCTATTTAACACAGGCTTTACATAAAACAGACAGTGTGAAACAGATCCACTATTGATTTTCATTTCCAGCATTTGAGGATGCAGTCACATGTATGCAGTAACATATTTTGAGCAATTGTGCACATAGTAAAGTTGTGGTTAAGCAGGATTGGTAAAGTCATGGTACTACACAAGATGATCCTGCAAAAGAAATGCATTTGTTAATTTCTAGGCTTTTGCACATTTGGAACATTGTTACTTGTTCAACAGAGCAAATGTACTGAGAATTTAGTTTGTATGCTTTCTTCTTTGATTTCCAGAGAATACGAGATCTAGAAGACAAAACTGACATCCAGAAGAGACAAATTAAGGATTTGGAGGAAAAGGTTGGTTCTGTTACACTTCAATTTTATTGGAAGTAATGGTCCAGTTCTCTTGAACTTCATAACTGTTTTGTTTAGCTGAATCAACTGGGAGCTGCTGCTGGTGTTCTGCTATGCTTTCTTCTCAATTTGTGTTTCAGGATATACAGATTTAATCTTAGAGTCTCCTCCACAACATTCCGTTTTAAGAAATAAATGCTCAACATTTTGAATTCTAGTGACTGATACTCTCTGCCAAATGATGAAGCCTTTACTTGGCTGATAAATGCTGTTGGTAGACAGGCAATACTTCTACCAGAGGCAGGATGAGGGTAGCAAGCAGGAAGAACTGAATGCAAATGAGTGAAGATTTGAAGATTGTCCTTATCTGGCAGGACTATCAGGTTCTGACACTGTCTTCTTTGAGGAAGCTTGTAATTGACTATACAATATGAATATGGTACCTGAATCTTGCTCTCACGCTGAACTGGTAAAGAACTATACATACACACTCTTTATATATACATATATATACACACAGACACTGTCTCCAGCACTGCATTTTCATGGTGAACAAGGCCAACTCCATCACATGGAGTTTTGCTCCTTCTAGAGAGGTGAGACTGTTGAAAAAAGATCATAGTATGGGCACCGTGGCTGGTGCCAGTAGTGTCTTCTCTAGATATGCCAGGCTGGTGCAAGGTGCATCTCCGGTGGTAGCCTGCCTGCAGTAAAGTGCACTTCTAGTGGTAGCTTGGCTTGCATAAGGTACATCCCCAGTGGCAGCCTGGCCAGTGTACTTAGATTAGTAAAGATAATGTCCATATGTTGGCTATACTGTGAAATATTGGCTGTGTTAGTACAGTGACAGCAGTGCTAGTGAATCATTTAGAGTCACAGAATCAGATAGAGTTGGAAAGGACCACAAGGATCATCTAGTTCCAACCCCCCTGCCATGGACAGGGACACCCTACCCTAGATCAGGCTGCCCACAATCTCATTCAGCCTGGCCTTAAACACCTCCAGGGATGGAGCCTCATCCACCTCCCTGGGCAACCCATCCCAGGCTCTCACCATTCTCATGGTGAAGAACTTCCTCCTCACGTCCACTCTGAACCTACCCATTTCCAGCTTTGCTCCATTCCCCCTAGTCCTGTCACTCCCTGATATCCTAAAAAGTCCCTCCCCAGCTTTTTTATAGGCCCCCTTCAGATACTGAAAGGCCACAATAAGGTCACCTTGGAGCCTTATTTCAGCTTATCTGTGTTCCTACAGTGGGCATAATGCAACGCTGGCTGCACATAATTATTTCTGTTTTTCTGCCAGTGTTTTTGTGATACAAGGACTCAGTGGTAATCTGTGATCAAACTAAAACAAAGGAAAACTTACACCATGGCTGGATGAGACCTTAAGTAGAAGTTTTTTTCAGTGTTAATTTTCAAAAGAGCTTTCAGCTTCCCAAAATTCACATCTCAGAAGGCAACACATTCATGATTAAAATGAAACATTTTAAAAATGATTATTGAACATTTAATGGTTAGGGTTTGATATTATGTGTATGTGTGTGTGTGTATATATATATATATATATATCCCCAAGCTATTTCCAGAATGGATTGCAGGCACCATTTAAAAACGCACTTAAAAATGCTACCCACGCTATTTTTATGTCCCATTTTGTGACCTCAGTCAACCCGTGGTGGTTCATAATGACAGTAACACCTCAGGCTCTCAATATGATGCAATTGTAATTCATCACCAAAATTATTGAGATCTGTTTTTTCAAGCCTGGGAGGTGCAGAAGTAACTATGAACATAGAGTGTTTTCTGAACACATAGCTATTCTAACTGCCCTACAGAGTGCAAAAATAATCCAGATGTTTACAATGCCATGACCTTTAGTTTTTTACACAATCTTCTTTTTCTTCTGCAGTTTCTCTTTCTATTCTTGTTCTTCTCTCTTGCCTTTATTCTTTGGCCTTGATGTCAATGTGCCTCTTGGAAAGGTAAGACTATTTTATTTCCTTCCTCAAAGCTACCACTTCTTGCACAGAGCTGAGAATCACATCCTTGTGTGTTCTTGTGTATGTCTGGAGTCAGAAAATTCAGCAGGTCATCAGTCTGTAGTAGCTCACAATGGAGGGTCTTAGCAGTGCTGAGCTGCCACAGGGAGCTGCAGTCAAAAGAATACCATTCAACAGACCTATGCAAGTGAACTGCCAAAGCTTGCTGCTGATACTAAACTATTCAGTGCAAGTGAACTGCCAAAGCTTGCTGCTGATACTAAACTATTCAGAAAAGTAAAAATAAAAGCTAACAAGAATTTCATAGTATCAAACAGCTGAGAGAATTGCAGGTGAAATTTACTGTTGGCAAATTTCTCTGATACCGGGACAGACCTGTGGTTCTTACTCTGTCTCTTGGCTCTGGCTTGAGATGTGCTAGTTGAATAAATTCTTCTGCCTTCACATGAGGCAAGGTAGAGAATACAGCTATGTGTGAAAGATGTTTAGCCATGCCCTTTCACAGTTTCTATTGGTGCAGTCTTTGTTTCCAGGTGCAATTCAAAGTATTGTAACTAAACATGTGGGTCCTCTGACGAGTTTTCCTTTTCCCTCTAAGGGAATCACAGATGGTGCTTTCTGGTCTCCTCCTTTCCCAGGGCGAGCACAGCACTCTCTGCTGTACTTTGCAGATAAGGAGGGGACAAACATGAGTGAAACCATGTGCAGCAACATTGAGCACACAGACCAGAAGCTCTCTTAATTCCTATTTATGTGAGATTTTCCTACCTCCATATTTTCTGTTCACATTCACTTATTTGTGCTCACATCAGGCAGTCTGGTCTGACTGGGTTTTGCACTCAGTGAATTTTACCATGTACATTTGAATGCTGAGAGAACAAACCTGAGCTATTCCCTTCCCCCCCGGTTTCAAATTTGAGAGCCACAGTTAGTTTCTACAGGCAGTGAAGGCTTCCTCAGAGCAGTTTGTGTTTTCCTCATTGCTGTGTTAACCAGAGTAGCCATAGCACCTACTCTCCTGTCTCCTGTCACTGGTGAAATTTAGGCCACTTTGGTTCAAGAGTTATTGAGACTAGTGCATAAATGTTTATACCTACAGAGACTACTATGGACCAGAGGGTTGTGCTTGGTAGGGCTAACTGGACAGGCAAAATACCCTGAATTTTCATAAATGCCTGTCATATGGACGAACAGAAAGAGTTCAGCACTTAAAACTGTAAGAACAGACCTTTCTGACTTCTGATTGACAGACCTACATCTTTTCAGCTGGGGCAAGTAAGCAGAGGAAATTGTCACTTACCTGATACAAATGTTGTTCTTTTCTCTTTCTTTGTTTTCAGAGTGCCCGACCACACAGATATATCCTTATAAAGGCAAATGCTTCCACCCCCCCCAACGAAGAGAACATTGTTTACACCTATTTAAAAAAGTATAAAAGTGAACAACCTGTAGCCAAGACTGCAACCACCTTGTATTTTAAAGCCATCACCCAAGATTTGTTACTTGACAGTTCCTGTCTAAAGCTATGATATATGCTGCATCTAATGAAATTCTATATGTTGAAATTACAAATGGGGAAGGAAAATAACCTGTGAATCTACGTCACATAGGAAGAACTTAAAGGGAAGGAACCACTTTCAGCTGATCAAGTCAGTGTGTCTTGGGCATGGAACCAAAGTTACAACAGAAAAATCTATCCCTGCTGTGCAGGGCACTCGTTTAAATGTGACTCTGTCATCCCACAAATGGATCGAAAGTTAACAGGACAGAGCAGGAGAAACACGAGCCGTGGAGAGATGCTGACAACAAAGCATTGGGTTTGAACTGTCTGGCTGTCTCACTGCAGGGACTCCTCTTCTCCCTCTTTGGTTTGAACCTCAGGAACAAATGACAGCTGCAATGTGGGGAGAAGAAAGAAAAATGGTGTTCTGTTTTATTGCAGGATAGGCAGGACAGGGCACCACGTTTTGGTGCTTGAGATCATAACAAAGCATCACCCTACTCGGCAAAGGAAGGGAAGAAGAGGGTGTCTGGCCTGAGGATCTCTGACAGAGTTGTAGCCTTATGTCTCTTCACCCTCCCTCCACGAAGAACAGCCTGTCTACTGTCAGATACTTTTCATACTCTTTCAAGACTGCCATTGAGATAATAATGACTACACGGGTTTACTATTTGAATAATACACTGAGGATAACTGGATTGAACCTACAGAGTAGCTTCTGAAGAGAAAGGGAAATATGTTGGAGGATAGAGGGGAGAAAGCCAACTCTCTTGTCCTTATGGTACGATCCAGAAAGCATCAGCTTCCAACTGTTTTGCCCCAGCCTGGGAGAAACATTTTGGTTTGGCTTGTCTAACTTTGTTGGCTGGCTTCCCAATCAATGACACACAAACCAAAAATGGGGAAAAGCTGTGTGAACACATCCTTGTTAGAAGTAAGAAGTATGGCTAGTCTGTGTAGATTTTTCCACAGTTAGGAATAACTAGAAGTAGTTTGCTTTCAGAGCATCCCTTGCCTCTCCCGTCACAAAGCCTGGAACCCAGTACTGGTGCCTCCCTGAGGTGTCACAGATCCGTGATCCATCTGCCCTCCACAGTCAGTAAGAAATTAACCCTGAGGAATGTCACACCTGCAGCAAACACTACAAAAGTCCAGTGCCTGCTGGGGTGGGTGCAGCTGCACCCTTCTTCCCTTCCTCACCAAGGTGCTGTATGAGCTGTTCGTGGCTGTGCTTCTCTGTGCCTGCTTTCATTTCCCTGCAATTGAAGTCATGCCTGTTCAGACTTCAGGTTCCAGTGGCAAGGCTCCTCACCTGAGCTGTGTCTTCCATGATGGAGCCTTAATTTTAACTGGGAGAAATGGATGTCTGTATTACAAATCCAGAAAGCTAAGGGCCAGAATGCAGCCTGTGCATTACTTAAACCTTCAAAACAGGGCTCACACGTACCAATGTCTTACGCACACAGACTCTGCCCATCAGAAGCTTTAAAAGTGCTTTACAAAGAGTCTTTCCTTTCTTTGCTTTTTTATTTTTACAGATGAATCAACTGAGGCACAAAGCAGTGAAGTAACTTGCTGCAGCAACTCTGCAGGTCAAAAGCAATACCTTGGCCATAGCAAGGATGGTAATTTCTTCTCCTATCAAGGATTCCTGCCCCTCAGAGATACTTTTTGGCCAGAATAGCCTTTAATTGTCAATGCACATTCATCCAACTGGATTGTAGTGCTGGGCTCCATTTCTTCACAAAGACTCCAAACACCCTTGATCCTTGCATGCTCTCAGATTGTGTTAGCCTTCCATCAAAGGTTAGAAGCTATTAGCAAGTGATTTTTTTTTTCCTACTCCTTAAAATTAATTTAAATTACAGAATGACCACATCTTCTTTAAGCAATCTGCTTCAGGCAAGAGGTTTACTGAATTCTGCACCAACTGTATGTTTGTGGATTCATTCTATTATAAGCAGACTTGTGGGCAGGTGTGGTAAATGAATACAAGTATGTTGCATGCTCTTTGTTCAAATACTTTCCCCCCTGCAGCAGAATCTGTGGATGAGGCTGGCCCAAAGCTACATGTGCTTCTCAAGAGTGCTGCTAGCAACTCACCGCTGAAATGCTGGAGTCCAGGTCCTTTGAGAGTCCTATGACACCATTAGATTACTAAGCAACTTTACAACACCTTGTTAGCTACAAAAAGAGCATTTTCTTCTCTGGTTATTCCCCCTTCCCCTCTCACTCCTCCTATCCCTGTTGTAGGTCCTGTTCATTTCATACCACTTGGTTGCAGTGTTCTGCTAGTGTATAGAGGCTAGATGCTGCTTTCCTAGCATGAAGGCCAACAAATAAAGCTTGTGCTCTTCCTGTGGAAGAGTGAGCAGCACCTGTTTTCTGTGATGGTGAAAGAACTTCCCCCTCTCTTTCAGTTAAAAGGAAAGAGGAAGACTAGAAACCAAGCAACCATAGGGAAGGTTCATGACACAGACAGAAATCAGAAGACACCTGCCTGATCTCATGACAGGCTTCATCGCTGAGGCCCTCCAAACTGTGCTGCACAAATCTTAATTCATGTCTCCTTTTTGTTAATTGCCCTTCCCTTACTGCTCTGCACATATACACCTGCAGGTGCCCCATGTTCAAGGGCTGGGGGTAGTAGACAGTCCACAGCTTATCTTGGTCTGCAAACCTAAAAGATGGTGGTGTTCCCTCAGAGAGCTGAACGACAGCTGCTTTGCTCTCCTTGCAGCCTAATGCAAGCCATGTCTAAAACACACTTGCTGACAAGAGTAATATAAACTTCCTGCTGTCAGCTAGATCCAAATGAGTTTGACCTTTGTGTATATATATATACATGTACCCATATAATAATGTCTGTATATGTACATATATATACATATATATGCATATATCCCCTATTGTATATAGTAAATTGTTGCTATAGCTTATGAGGTATACTTCCAATCTAGGTATGGGAAATTGAATCTCAACTTGTTTAGCTGCCACAACTGGCACACTCCTCGTGGTTTAGTTTTACATCTCATGGACATCTAGTATTTGGGTCTGGTTTTTGGGGTCTGCCCCTTTCTCTGTCTCAAAGCCGTTTGTCTAGGGCTTCCTGCTGTTCCCCATGTCCCCTGAAACAGCGTATTACAAATCCTCCCTCAAATTAGTCACTGCAGCCAATCCCTCCTCTGCAAAACCGTCCAGCAAATAAAAATCAATTGATGGCAGCCTTTGAAGGCAGCAGATACAGCCCTGAGTCCCTCCATCGGTCTGCCCTAGGCTGCAGCAGGAGTGCCAGCACTCGCAGCTCTCTGTACCCTCAGAGCCATGTCAGCTTGGTCAGAGTCTGAACTTGACGTTGTTTTTTTTTCCACTGACCATGTCAGGAGTTTCTGAAGACTATTCATTGAAGCACTTCAGACGAGGGCCTAGTTAAGTGAGATGCATTTAGGCAGCTGGGGTTGCAGAAAGAAACAGGGCTTCTTGCAGTATCATTGCCTGGCTCACAGCTCCAGCCTCTTTTGTTGACATGTCTGGAGAACCATGGAAGCTTTTTTGTACATGTATTTAATTTTCCAGCTCCCTGCCCTCATCTCAGTGGGAAACCTCCTGTGAACCCCCAAAGCTTTCTGTTCCATGGCTTCCCACAAAGATTGAACTGGCCAGGCTCTCCTGCTCACCGGGGCAAGGTTCAGTAAACAGCCACACAGCTGCTGGTGATTCAAAGGGTTTTCCTTTTCCCTGCCCTCCCTCACATCAGCACCTCTGTGTGTTTTTATATCTGCTTTTTGTTCCCGGTTTTCTGATGTCTATTCCAGAACAGAACTGTAAATGACTGGCAAAATTACCCTTTGATAAACACTGGACATGTGTCTGTACTATATGTATTCATGTGTAGAAGAGAATCCTTATTGTATGTAAAGTTTTATGAATGGTTATTTTTTAATTTATGTATTTAATATAGGATTCAATGACCTCTGGTGTTTTAGTTTGTATAAAAAAAATAAAACAGCAGCATTTTTAAAAAACAGTACCTCACTTTACATTCACAGAGATGCTCGGTGTCTGTCTCTGATCTTTTGGGAGGAACCATGCTAAAGCTGATCAACGGAGACGCCTGCTCTGTCCCTTGATCGGCTGGTACCAGGCGGGGACAGAGGGGAGGCTGCGCCCGAGCAGCAGGTTTGAACACGAAGCCCTCGGTGCGCATCCCGGAGTGGTAGGTGATGAGGGCAGGCAGGCGGCTTCCTTAGTGTGAGTTTATGGGGTTTTGCTAGCCCTATGCAGAAGAAACAATAAAACAAAAAAAGGAAAAGCAAGCTGCTGTATTCTCCTCCCATCGATCGAACTAGGGTGTGGGCATTCCCGTTAGCTTCTTGCCCCAGTATAAAACAAACGGCCTTGGGCTGTCTCTCGTTATCCAGAGCCTTCCAAAGCTGCTCGGCACTGGCTAGAGCCTTTGTGTCTTCCTCCCTGGGAGACACTGGCCGGGATCAAGCTCCGCTCGACCTTCGCAGCGGATAGGCGGCAGCGGTACGGCTGCAAGCTGCGTCTCCACTGCGCCGCTGTGGCCGGGGAGCTGCTACTGCCGCGCTCCACTCAGCCGCCAGAGGGCGCCACTGCCGTCCGCGCCCGCCCGTCACGCACCGCCCCGGCGGCGGCCTTGGTATCGCCTGGTGTCGTTGCCCCCAGTCTCGCAGCCGCCCCTGAGCAGGTGTCACTATTGCGGGACCCTGCGGGCAGAGGGTTAGCTGCTTGGCGCTGCCCGAAGGCGGGAACGAACGCGTTGTGCCGAGCCCGCGGCCATTACCGGCAGCAATCTGCCAGCAGTGGGTGGGGGCTGCAGGAAAAGCTGAAGGGGCCCTTTCTGTAGCCAAGACTTGGGAGACCCCATCTTGAGTACTGCGTTCAGTTTAGGAGGGACAGGGATCTGCTGGAGAAGGTCCAGCGGAGGGCTGCAAGGATGATGAGGGGACTGGAGCACTGCCTTATGAGGAGAGGCTGTGGCACCTGGGGATTTTTACTCTGGAGGAGAGGGGACCTAATAAACATCTATAAACATCTGAGGGTGGCAGGAGCCGGGGCCCTAGGTGCTGCTCACTTGCTTCCTGTGATAGGACAAGGAGCAATGGATGTAAGCTGCAGCACAGGAGATTCCACCTCAACACAAGGGGCAACTTCTTTACTGTAAGGCACACGGAGCACTGGAGGTTGTGGAGTCTCCTTCGCTGGAGACTTGAGCTAGATTATGGCACTGCTCTGGCAGGGGGGTTGGACTCGATGATCTCTTTGAGTCCCTTCCAACCCCTGACAAGCTATGATCCTGTGAAACCTTGGGAACCACTTACTGGAAGCTCATCAAAGCGAGAAACTCAAAGCTGAACGTCTTTGCCAGACCTGGCCATCTTCAGGTGCTGGTGATGCTTTCCACCATCGCTACCGGTACTAAATTGGAGTATTTGCATTTTAAAGCCGTCATTGCCTATGGAAATCAGTCCTCTGCTACCAGATCTGTGCCATTTCTCATCTTAAGATGAACTTTAAATTGTCACCAAAATGGGGAATAAAACTCTGTAGCCCTGGTGTTAGCGTTAATGAGCAGGCATTAATTTCTTACAGAGTAGTGCAGGTCTGAGTGCTGGGCTTATCCCTACGGAGCCAGCACAGCAGCTGATGTTCACGGCTGCACTTCATGTTTACCCTTCCTAATCATCCACAGGTTTGTCTGTTGCTGCCTTCCCATTGAAGCTCCAGCTTCTCTACATTCACTGCATGTGAGGGGTTTTGTTTTGGGCAGGGATATTCCAGCCAGGAGCTGTGTGGTTTAGTATTGATCTAATGAGGCTGGTTTAGCCTGGGACACTATTTTGGAGCCAAACGCTGACTGTGCTGTTTAGTAGCACTTTTTAAAATGTCCTTATCTAGAATGTTTCAACTCTCAGGGAACATTCGGATCAGAAGTCCCTTTCCTCATTGTTCCAGTTTGTCCTCCAAAAGAACAGTTTAACCCTGAGCTTTTTCGGTAACAAAATGGTCATACCGGTAACGATGACTCCTGTGCATGACAAAGAACAAAGCTGCTGCTGGGGAGTCTCCTGGAATCACTGAGAGAAGCCCAGACACCCCGACAGCTGCACAAAACTACTGAAAATCTGCCCAGGTCTGTCAGGATAGAAGATTAATGACCCTGAACTTCAGGCTCCTTTTCTGGCCTTATGGATTATTGCTGAAAAGGTTTAGACTGGCCAGTAGAATACAAGTTTTCACTCAAAATATACTGAGCTGCTAGCCATTGCTACCTGCAAGGCTCAGGAAATGGACCTTCTTTGGGAGCCTTCTCTTGTTCAGGAGAACAGACTGGGCTCATCCCACTGCTTCTGCTGAAGCTTCCATTTTCATAAAGAATCTTCATGATGGGAATTGGGGCAGCAGTGAACAGCAGCAGTGCTTTTATTGCATTTGTTGTCAGAGAGACAAAATATTATGCAGCCCTACTCGGGAAGCCCGTAATCCCCGAAGTGAAAGGCAACACAGCCCTTGGAAGCTGTGTGCATGGCAGAAAAGAGCTTTTGGAAGGAAATTGCCAAGGAAAATCTTAGTGGAGAAATGGAAAGCACATCTTGAAACTGCAGAGTTGTAGCCAGAAGTACTT
Organism: Tricholaema leucomelas; assembly: GCA_013400475.1. Lineage (NCBI taxonomy): Eukaryota > Metazoa > Chordata > Aves > Piciformes > Lybiidae > Tricholaema lacrymosa > Tricholaema leucomelas. Next base: position 539,244 of record WAAF01003013.1, on the reverse strand, counting down.
AGCTCAGAGAATGAAGACATAGTGCAATGAAATCAGCCTTGGTGTCAAAAATCTGTGGTCTGATTTTGCCATCTCCTGTGCACATCTGGAAGCATGACCATCCCAGAGGCCGTTTTAATGACAGTAACAAGAACTCTGACACCAGAGTTTGAATCCAGAACTTGCTGGGTGTTTCTCTGGAACAGCTGCAAGACAATAGAAAGGATGGGACAATGCAAGGGACTCCCGGACCACATTAACTATGATCAAAAGAGGGCAGGTGTTGTGTGAGTCTGTCCCTGGTACCTGACAGCACTTGACCTCCACCCAGGTAGAACATACCCTGGTAAGGTGGTGTGGTGGTAGCCAAAATCAGGCTGTTTGTGCTACCCCTGAGGAATGTCCACTTCATCCTGTCTTTTATCATTAAGTAGGGCTTTGGTGAGAAGAGGACTGAACTGTATTAGAGGTGCATCTGTCAGGGCAGGCATGGCCAGTGCTCATCACTTGTGGAAAGGGAGTATGACTGCATGCTAGAAGGTTTCTGTGTTGTCTCTGGAGCCCACGTGGATGGCAGTAGTTTTCCATTGTTTGGGAGATTGTCCAAACATAGTAAAAGCCCTTGTCACTGGCAACATGCCATGTGCTCTGTCTTTAGCAGGGCTGAGTTTCTAAACATGGCAGAAAAACATGTTTCAAAGCCCAATTCCTGCTTGGGCAGAGGAGTATCCCACAACTTGTGCCACACTTACAAGAAGCCACTGTGCAATGTCTGCCCTGGTGCCTGGCCACCAAGTGACAGCCATGAAGAGGCTGCTTTGTACAATAAAGAAAGTCCTGTGAAAACCATTTTAGAAGCCTGGAGCAGGGCTGAGACTAGAGATATAATGATTTCAGTGTGTACAACAGATGGAGACTTTAGGGCATGGAGCCACTAATCTATGGATTACAGACACCCTAATTATAGGCTGACACTTACCATTTCTGCACTCGCAGATGAGGGAGAATCTTGCAGATCTGAATGCCATGTTAGGGATAACTAGGGAAGGAAAGGGATTGGAAAATGTAACTGTACCAAACTCTTGCCCATTTGTATCTTGGAATGCTGCATGGAGTTCAGATCTACTGAAGATCTTGAAAAGAAGACAGCGGTGCTAGAAAAGATCCAGGAGAGTCTGGCATGTATACTCAAAGACATGGACCACAGCTGCACCCAAGCAGGCTCCTCAGCCACAGGCACTCCCTCAAGGATGAACCATCAGTCAGTCAGTCAGTCAGTCACACATCTGTCAGCATGAAGAGGGGAGTCTGTAAGAACCAGTAATAAAATCAAATCTTCAGCACCTCCAGACACCAATCTTGACATTAACTGCAATACCAGTTCCAGGATGGTCCTGTCTTATTGACTCCTGGCCTTGGAGGAGGTGAAAACCACATGCCACAGCTACTGAGAGGAATCTTGGCAAGCTAGGTTAGAAGCTGAGACTTAATAAGTGAATCTCAGTCAGCTCATAAGACAGTGTTTGTTCTGTGAATAAAGAGCGCCCAGAGCTCTCCTGCCAAGCTTTAACTGAAAATCACACAAATGTGCATGATTATTAGATTCTGATCCTTAGAGAACCTGGGGACATGAATCCTTCTAAACCAAGGTGGCTTGAAAAAACAATCTCAATGCTGCAAAAATAAAAAAAAAAATTAAAAATTGCATTGCTTCATCTGGTTTACTTTAGATCCCTAAACCAAAGTTGCTGAGCTATTGCATTCCTGGTTGATGTCCTACATGAAATCATATTATTAAGTCCAGAGGCCCAGCTGACTGTTCCCTGGTCCGTGTTTCACCATTGCTACAGCAACGACCACAACAGCTTTGCAAACCCCATTGTTCCTTTTGGGTTTGTTCCCGTCCACACTCCTCCTTCCCATGGTTCCTTCCAGCTATGGCTGGGACAATTTACACTGCCTTCAGGCACTGATTCTTTAGGTATCAGAGACCAAGGAGGCAAAGATAAGTCAAGAATAGTGAGAAAGAGATGGGCAGACAGTGAACAGAGGAAAATGTTCAGCACAACCTTGGGCAGGGCACAACCAGAGCAGCACAAACCCTCACCAACAGCTAATACTGGATTATTTCCCGCAATAAGAATATTATCTGGTGATTAGTCTCTCCCAAGGCTTGTTTGAAGCTGGATATCTGATGTCAGTTGAGTATTTCACTGTTGTGGAGTTTCAGCAAGTGAGCACAAGTCAGCAACAAAGTTGTGTTCTGATCATGCTTCAGCCAGCAGGAATGGCTCTTGAGAGTTGTTCCTGCTGATTTACAGGTGTGACAGAGAGAACAGCCCAGCCAAAGCTCCAGAGAAGATAGGTAAAAAACTGGCAGGAGAGTCAGCTCACTGCCTGAGCCCTGTGCTGATGTGTTGCAGGTATCCGAGGCCAAGGCATGAAGGCTGGGGTAGGAGGTGCTTGTGTCTGTCATTTTAGCATTTCGGTGTGAGAAATGTGACAGGAAAGTGTGATTTTACAAATTCAAACCAATAACAGAATAGGAAAAGTAGAGTCACCTCCTATACCCACCTTAAAATATGACCACAAGTCCCAAAGAAACCTTGAGCTACTCTGACAAAAACTTTGTGATGACAATTTTAGCAGGAACACAAAGAGTGACTGCCAAAAACTATGAAAGCCAAAACTCGTCCATGCTTGGCTTTAGCAATTATGAAATGACTGAGAGGCTGAAGTCTGACATTGGTTTGGAAGCAAGTCACTAGAAATTGGTCTGGAAGTGGTTTCCTAACAATTCACATCGTAAAGAAGTGACCCGGTGAGCAGTAAAAGCAGTTAAAAGCTTTTCTCATGCAGAAGGAGCAAAGCCATCAGCTGAAGTTGGCGGTCAGGCCATGCCTATGCCAGCGGCCGTGGGGCTCTGCCTGCTCTCTGCTGTCACTGCCTTAGCTGTGCCCCGCGTGGATGCCACCAGCCAGCAAGAGGGAGGCAGCTGATGGCTGCGCTGGACGCCGGTTTCCTTCCTGCAGTTAGCCACACGGTGATGATCTAACTGCTCCAGAATGCCTTCGAACTGCAGATGCGCAGGCTGGTACCCACCCACAGCAGACATCTGCTGCAGACAATGTTGCCTCGCTGGGAGGACGTGCAGCCCTCTACATGAACTGTTCTGCAATGCTCCAGCTCAGCATCCAGCAGTTACACCCACAACTGGCCACGGCTGCCTATCAGTACTTCTTGGAGGGGAAGACACTTCTCTCTGTTGTTAAAGACACAGCAGAAACTCCTGGTGTGCCTTCCTGCTGTAGTCTTAACTGAGGCTCCAGTGAAGCCACACTGAGGGGTCAGAGTCTCTTTGGCTGAGCTCCACAGCTGCTCATTAGTGGCTGCTCACACCCAGGTGATTTAAAATCTTCTCTTTGTGAACTAACTGCAAGACAAATGCAGTGAGGATCATGTAATAGTGGCTCATTAATTTTTATTTCTTTATAATAGCCCTAATTAGGTTATGTGCATCCAGAGCTTTGAATGGAAAGCTTCTGGAACTGAAAGTCTTTTGTCTGTACACTCTTTGTATGTTTCCAACCATCCCAGAAGTTTAGAAATGTTAACTTGACACAAAATGAAGATTATTCTGCTTCATATGGTCCAGGGGAAACATGATGAGCTTCACTTCCTGAAGCCAGATAAAGGAGGTCTGAAAGGTTCCTTTCTGCCCCAGCAGGGAATTATCTGCCACTCCAGAAAGTTCGTTAGCAAAAGACAATATTTTCAACAGCAGTCTCCAAGTTAAGGATCAAAGCTTCTGTCCAGGCACAAAGAGAACACAACTGGATGTTTTCTTAGGATTAATGGAGGGTTTACACTGGAAAAGGAGGAGGGCAAATGGCAGATATGGAAGCACTCAGCACACACGAAAGAGTCTGGTTTCCTTAGGTACCGAGAGCAGATCTGTATGAATGAAACTTGGTCAAATTCAGCATGATCATTCTGTCAAGTAGCACTGGGTGCTATTGTGTCTTGGGTTCTGAGTTTGCAAGATGTGATTCTATCTTTAACTTAACACCATGGAATCATTCTAGACTGCATAAACAGTATTAATCATAAATGCACTATGTGTGAAATGTTTTTTCTCAGGATCCCCTCAGTCAGGATGTTTTAGGGCAGGGTTAAGGCCCACATGTGACATGTTTGTAAAGCAAGCCAGAGAAAAGTAGTAGGCAGCTGTGTGAGCTGGAGTGAGTACAAGTACTCTGAGCTATTCTGAGCTTCAGAAGTGATGCTCAGAAAGCACTCTATAAATCTTCCCACCCAGAACCAAGACACACACTCAGGATTGTTGTCAGACAGAGCTAGAAACCATCAGTGTTGTGCTTTCTCTGTAACTTCAGGGAATGAATGAGATGAGAATGAATGAGACAAGAATGGCAATATCCACCAAGGAGCATAATAAAAACACAACAACCTACAGCAGTTTGGATTTCTTTGTGTTTGGAACAGGGAACTTTTTAAAAATGATCAGTTCCCCAAAGGCTTGATTCTTGGAGCACAACTCTGCATCCACACCCCTTTGCTTGCGGGTTCCCTGCGTAGATGTGTGCCCAGGCTGGAGTGCAGTGGATGGGCAGGACATGTGTGTGCAGTGGGATGCCACTCCAGGAGGGATTTTCTTCATTGCTATTGCTGACTCCTGTATGCACCCATGGCATTCACTGATCTCCTGAAACTTTTCAGCTGTCAGATGAATTATGTTGATTATATTCATTCCAATTATTTTTATGATGTGTTTTGGCCATCACTGACTCACATAGGATCATAGAACCAAGCAGGTTAGAAGAGACCGCTAAGATCATCCAGTCCAACCTATCACCCAGTCAACTAGACCATGTCACCAAGTGCCTCATCCAGTCTTCTCTTGAACACCTCCAGGGACAGTGACTCCACCACCTCCTTGGGCAGCCCATTCCAATGCCAATCACTCTCTCTGTCAAGAACTTCCTCCTAACATCCAGCCTATACCTACCCCGGTACAACTTGAGACTGTGTCCCCTTGTTCTGTTGCTGCTTGCCTGGGAGAAGAGACCAACCCCACCTGGCTACAACCACCCTTCAGGTAGTTGTAGACAGCAATGAGGTCTGCCCTGAGCCTTCTCTTCTCCAGACTAAACAACCCCAGCTCCCTCAGCCTCTCCTCATAGGGTTTGTGTTCCAGGCCCTTCACCAGCTATGTTGCCCTTCTCTTGACACATCCCAGAACCTCAACATCTCTTGAATTGAGGGGCCCAGAACTGGACACAGTACTCAAGGTGTGGCCTGACCAGTGTTGAGTACAAAGGCAGAATAACCTCCCTCGTTCTACTGGTCACACTGTTCCTGATACAGGCCAGGATGCCACTGCCTCTCCAGGGCACACTGCTGGCTCATGTTCAGCTACTATCTACCAGTACCCCCAGGTCCCTTTCTACCTGGCTGCTCTCCAGCCACTCCAGCCCCAGCCTGTAGCACTGCTTGGGGTTGTTGTGGCCAACAACCTGCAGAACCCTGCACTTGGCCTTGTTAAATCTCATCCCATATATACCAGAAAGCTGAAGGTAAATGTAGCTTATTATTAACCCTCAGAGCTATCTTCCACAAGACCTCTAGCTGATCAGAAGCTGACGTGTCTGATACCTGAGGATCTAACAAGGATCTTTGCATTTGGGCCTTTTTTCTGTTCTCTTTGGTGTGTAAAACTGTTTTACTATAAATGAAATCTACAAAACGTATCTTTTCATTGCAGTGTCTTCCTTCAACAAACAGAGATTTCAGCCAGGACTTAAGTTCATCCTCTGGCCAACAAAGATAAATCTCTCTCTTGTGATTCCTTCCCCCACACCTGCTTTCAAACAGATGGAAAGCAAACCCCTAGCTGTGAGCACTTGGCTCCCCGGCCTGGCTTGGAAAGAAACAAAAGTGCTTGCAGACTTTCTTCTGGGCTAGCAGAGGGCACAGCTTTTCCTGGCGATGTTAAGCATAGGTCTTAGTTTCTGCCAGTCACTGGTTCCTCCAGTGTGAGAATGTTTTACCTCCAGAGTGACAGCAAATGGACTGGCAGACAGGCAGGCAGACGGGGACCCTTCAGTCACAGCCTGGCTCCTGCGGTTCGCACACAGCTAAGGTGCTTATGTCAGGAGTTACACCGGGGGTTAGACAGTTGTGGCAGAAACCCTGCACAAACAGCTGCCCTGCCTGCCTCAGGAGCTGGCCAAAACACATTTCACTGCTTTCTTCTTCCTCACGGTCACAAGAGACCATACAAACAAACAAACAAACACACAGAGTATCTTTAAATCCACTGTAATTCTGCTCTGCTGAGATCTAATTACTGCTTACAGGCATGTAATCACTGGCATGTAATCACTAATTATCTCTGGATACACCACCTGGTTTTGCTATAGAGCATCAGTCTACTCTCCCGAAGCTATGGGCAGGGCTGTTGAAACAAAGACCAATTTAGGTCTGCAACTGATTTGGTCAAGTCCAATGCTGTGGAAACAAGGAAGTCTCAGCTTAGGCCTCAAAGTCTTTTCTAGAAATAAAAGCAAGCTCAGAGAGGAGTAGCTGCTGATCTCTGGGACAGGCTGGAATGAGAGAGTCACAGATGACTGACGTTTGAAAGCAAGTCAGCATTTACCATCACAACAAAGACTAAGAGTGGAGTTCTTGAGTGAGAATGGCTAAGTCAAGCTTCACAGCTTGGAGGACTATACTGGATGATGTCATCTAGGAAGGAGGGAACAAACAGAACAGGTGGAAAAAGACTGATTTCAAGAGGCAGAACTTGAACTCGGGGGAACTGGGCTGACTGCTCTTGAAGTGAATCTGTCACAAGTCTAGCAGAATATTTTGGACTTCAAACTGGGAAAGAATGGGTGTTTTCTTACACAAAGCCATCTCACCCAGGCCCTAATGGTCCACTCTACATCGAGCCAGCCAGCTCTTCCAGCACATGCAGTCTCACCCTTCTCCAAACTGTGATCCTGAAAAGGCCCACTGACCTGCAGCTGGCCCACTGACCTGCAGCTTACAAAAAGATAGAAGTTTATTCTGACTTTCTAACCTACTACGTCCAAGAGTTTAGAAATTGGAGCATGGTGATGGAAGCATCAGCCACTGTCCTTCCCTGCTCAGTGGAGACAGGAGACTTATCAGTCACCTGTTTTTCATAAGTGTGCCATTTCTTGGGGAATAAAAGAACCCACCTATCTCCGACCTCTGCCTCCCAGACAAGACACCCCAGTCAGTCAGGACTGTGGAGTAAGCAAAGGCAGTTCTGGCTTTGCATGAATCAAGAGAACTCTGACCTATTTCATCACTGCTACTCACCATGCATGTAATAAAGGGATGCAGTTTTATCAGACCCTGTAGGAAGCAGATGGGGATGAAGAAAGCAGTGCTAACACGCCACTAGCACTTCTCTGCTGTTTCTCAGTGCTTCTCCAGCAAAATCTACAGACCTTAAAAGCAAATGAGCTATGAAACCAGACATGCATGTATCATGCTAACAAAGTTATGTTGTCATTATGTCCCTTTCATGCACGATTAAAGATCTGCAGCCTCCAGGCCCACAGGAAAACCAGTGTAAAACCATTTTGTATTGATTTGACATCAAGGAAGGAAATGTTCTCACTCACAGTACAGCTCTCCTTTGCTTGAGCATGTGAACACTGGGGAAGGAGGGGGACAAATCTCACCTAATGTCAACAGCCTGTTTCCTTCAAGCAACACAGCATTCTCAGAGTCTAATGAGCATTGTGGTCATAGTTACAGAGCCTGAGACACTTCTATTCCACGCCCCCCACACACACCAGTTGAGCAGTGAGCAGCTTCCAGAGGCACAGGCAACATTATGTGAACAAGAAGCCACAATCTGGGACGTGTTTTACTCTTTACTCTTTTTTTTAATCCTTTTCTGGTTTTATTGTAAACAGAATTACATTGTGTAGAGCATCTGGGAACTGGGAACCAGCACAGGAGTTTGCCAACAGAGGATGCAGGGGTTTTCCAGTTAAGAAGCTGCTTGCCAGCTTCACAAACAGAAAGTGAATTAGCAAAATTAACAGAAAATACCCAGCAGAGAGCAACGATGGCTTGGCAGCGGCAGGCAAAATGACCTAATAAGACTTCTCTGTCAATACCTTTGCTGTTTGAATGATTCAGCTGGCAATTTAAAATCCACTTCAAACATTAAAAAGACTTAGTAAGTGGGCAGCCTCAGGGAGAAAATGCTTGTGAAAGTTATACCACCTGTTCTGGTTACCCAGCAGCTTGGGCAGTCATCTCTGGAGCCAAGATTCCCCTGCACAGGTCCTACTGGGAAACCCACCTGATGCCCTGGAAGCAGATGATGAGAACAACAAAGGAAACCAACACAGGACTGAGGGCACAGAATGAGGAAACGCCTACCCCAGACAGGGTGATTATGTCTCATGTTGTTAACTAATCCTTTTGTAGAAAGGGATTTGCCTAAAGAACAGTTCCAAGAAGGCTGCACCACTGCCCCCATTCATAACTAGTGCAGCTTACCCTGCAGCGTGGCTGATTTCCATTCCAGAGCAGTGGGCACAGCTCTCACCCAGCCAGAGAGGCAGGCTAGTCAGGTGTACATGAGAAGCTTCCCACTACAGAAGGTGATTTCTTACAGAACCAATGGTGATCCTAAATCAGAATACCTGCCTGTTTATTTTCCTTCCAGATATAACCAGCAGTGCCCATCTGGCAGACTCAGACTCCTGACCCAGGAGGGAGAGGCACTCCTGCACTGGGGTCATAATGCAAAATGCAGTCCCTGAGCTGAGAAAACACTCTGCAGGGCTGATGTTTTGGTTCTGGTAGGCCCTGCAGCAACAGTCAAGTGACACCTATTGTGTTGCAGTGCCATCCCCATCACCATCCTACTGAGGGTCGAGACAATCTCCCCTGTCCATGGGACCCCCCTGCCCTGACCTGTGCCACCCATTTACTTTGCACAAACAAGCAGGAAGAGATATGATTTGCCAGCAGGATTGAAGATGCACCACTCATGACTGTTTGCCTCGACAGCATTTTTATCAGCTAGCAAATGAACATGATTTAAAGAAAATGTGCTTAATTACAGGGGATGGGCATTTTGTCATCATGTAATTGAAAGCTTCAGATCTGATCTGAGACACAGATATACTGAAACACAAGTGATGCATTCTACTGGGCTCAAGAGCAAGGCCAGCGCAGGAAACACTGAACCCAAACTTCAGTTTTCTTTGTGTGCTTTGAACTAGAGGCCTTACAACACCCAGCAAAATTAATCCTAAAAGAGAATGGCAATTTGAGACATAAAGAATTGTCTTTCATCTAGAGAATAACTTCTGTTAAAGGTCAGATTTTAAAGGCTTCACTTCTTAGAAGAGCCCCCTTACTCCTTCACTAGTGCAGATAACTTCAGTGCAATCATTTCTGCAGCAAGGCATTAGGAAAGATAAACATTAGAATCAGGATTTGAATAAATATTGCTGTTAAAGTACAATGCTGAAACTTTGCACATTTGCAGAACCAGACAAAGACCAGGCCTTGTTCCAAGGAATTTTAATTCCCCACAAAGCTACACAACCATATGGAGGAGTCCCAACCAAAACAAGAGGTTCACTCTAACTTCACTGTGGTCAGTGCACAAAGCCACCCAGCAGTCTGTGGCTCAGGAGCTGGCTTTTTGTCCTGGGAAAGGCTCGCTTCCTCAAGTGTTAGTACTTGGCAGCTAGAAGGCACAGTCTCTGCTCACTGTCTGAAGTCTCCTGGACACTGGCTCTAAGATCAGCAGATATGCACACTCCCCCCTTTGCTAGAGGTAGGATCTGGCTGAGATGATTTTTAGCCCAGGTGGAGCTGCTCTGTGGATTCAGCTTGCAGTGTAAGAAGGATAAATTCACTCAGGCTAAGGCAGTTTCTGAGGAAGGCAAAGACTTGGTGCATCTGTCTGATACCGGTGGCCTTACTGCCAAGCAGTTGATTACAGAGGTAGAACGTTTGCCTGGAGAGCAGCAGTAGAAGCTACAAACCAAACTCTGTCTGTTTGAGGAGATGCTTCCTTCCTTAGCTGCCAGAAACTGCTGCCATCCCTGTCCCTGGAAGGTGACAGCAAGTACCACACAGCAGCAGTGCAGGGCCCTTCTTGGGTGAGTGGCAGGGCTCTGGTGCAGCATGAAGCTCACATTAGTAAATTCTATGAAGCCACAAAGCTGGGACATGCACATGTTGAACTTCATGTTAGATTGTGAGAACAATCAAATGTGACCTTCTCTGGTGTCTCTTCAGAGAATGTAAGCGCAGGAACTGAGCAGTGGTTTACCCTGTTAAGTGACACAATGCTGTTAGAGTAACCCATGCAACTTTGCCGACAGACTGTTTGTAGTGCATCCTCTCTTTTCTTAGCCCCTCAGATCTGAGTAGTCAGTCAAAAATTCAAGATCCTGTAGATCACCCCACTTACGTGGAGAAAAGGATAGAGTTAATGACACTGGTACAAGTCCAGCTACAAAAGCAGGCTGCTTCTCAGAGTGCAAAAGGAAGGAAACTCTCCTAAACTATTTCCTCTCTTGTAACTTCAAGCCTCTGTCAGCCAGTGCCCACAGACTCCCACTCCAGGCTAATCACAGGAGCATTGTTCTCCCTGATAGCGCAGGCTCTGTGGGAATTATTCCATGAGTGAGAACCGCCAGTTCTTGGAGGGCTGGCAGAGACAATGCCATCGCTTTGTTTGGAAAAAAAAAGGCTGGAAAAAGCGTAACTGACAATGTCTTGTAGCAGATATGTGGTGTGAAAAATTACTTGGCAGGACACTGGGCCCAGGTACTGTGCATACTTGTTCTCTATAAAGAAATGCACGTTTGGAAAAAGACTTTCCAGTCAGAACTGCAGTTTTGGAGCCGTGCCACATCCCGGATCCAGCCTTGCTGTTGCTTTTGCCTTCAGGTCTTTGGCACTTCGGAGCTGAAGCTGCACCTGGGCTCTCTAAGCAGCACCTGAACCCAGCCCAGCCCTCGAGCTCGCTTCTGCCGCCGTGTTCAGGGTGTTGGCGTGACAGGCCCACGGGTGCCCACGCGTGTGCACAGCGAGCCCCTTGTGCAGCTGGCATTGCTTGTGCCCAGCCGTAGTTTACTGACTTTGATGCTCGCTAGGGCCAATGGCCCGAGAGGAGTGACGTCTAGCTGTGTGAACAATCGCGCCCGGGAGCCCCCGAGGGTGGCCGCTGCCAGGGCAGGCTGTGAGCTGGATTCTGGCAGCGGGCAAAGCTCGGCCTGTCCGCCGAGTCCCGACTGTATCCCCGACAGGCTGGAGACGTGTCCCAGGAATGCGGCCGATGCCATCACACCGCCGCAGACCCTCGGAAACCGACGGCTGTAGCAGTGCGAAGCAGCGCAGAGGCACGGGCACGGGCACGGGCACCGGCACCGGCACCGGCACCGGCGCCCCGCCCCGCCCCTGGAGACGCGCGTGCAGCCGCCCTCGGGGCCGGGCGGGGCGGTGGCTGCTCCTGTCCCGCCCGTCGCCGGGGGCGCGCCCGGGCCCGCCGTGCACGTGGCTGTCCCAGCCGGCGCCGCTCGCCGTCTCTCGCAGGAAGCCGGTCGGGACCGGGGTCTGCCAGACCGGTGGCTAGAGAAGGCTCGCCCGTCCACCCGCCCTGCTGCCGAACTCCCGCCGCCGACCCGAAGCACAGCGGCGCCGGTGAGCGGCCCCGCCCCGCCGAGAGCCGCTGCCAGTCTCGCCCCGCACGGAGCCGCCCGCAGCCCCGTCCCGCCCGTCCCGTCCCGGCGGCGTGGCGGGCATGGCGGAGGGCGGGCGGCGCGACGATGAGGAGCTGCCGGTGTACCTGGCTCGGCCCGGCACGGCGGCGGTGCCCCGGCAGAAGCGTGGCGGCCTCTTCTGCAGCGTCGAGGGCGCCTTCGAGAGCAAGACCCTGGACTTCGGTGCCCTGCGGGTCGGGCAGCGCCGCGCCCCGCAGCCCCCCGGTCCCCAGCCCAGCCCGAGCCCCGATCCCGGCCCCGGCTCCGACACTGGCGATCCTCGTGCCACCTCCGACGAGGAGCGGCTACCGGACGTGGCCCCCACTGACGACAAGGTAGGTGCCCGCGGGGCGGCTCCGGGGACCGGTGCGGGACTCGGGCCGGTGTTGACGGGGCTGGCGCTGACGGGCCCCCGCCGTGGTGCCGGTGTAGGCTTCTCGGCCGTGGCTATCTGTGGTGCTCTGCGTTCCCGCACGGGCAGGGGCTTCGCTGCCCTCCAGTGTGAGGAGATACCGGATGCCGATGGTTCTCCCCAGCGGAATTGCCTTCGTCCCGATACCGGAATGGTGACGCTGAGCGACAGCCTGGTGGACCCTGGAAACTCGAGTTACTCCTTCCGTGCGTGTGTGCAGGAATAGCTGCACCACTCCCACCCCCCCAGAAAAAAAGAAAAAAGAAATGTTTGGAGTTGTTTCTCCAAACGAGGCAGACCCTTCTGGCACAGTGACATGAAGCTGAAGTGAGTGGCATCGAATTGGTCTGGAACGGCCATCACTGAAGGTACCATCTGGCACAAAGTTTCTTGACTTAAGCTAAGCTGAGGGCAATGGTCAGACTTGTCTTACTCCCCAGATCCTCCGGCAGAGGCTGGGGCGGTTTCCGAGTCCGGTTCTGGTCTCTCCAGCCTGAGTTTAGCAGGGGGATGTGTGACTGTGGAGTGAATTCCTTAGCTGGGGCTGCTGTAAAAGTGTGGCTCATTCACCTATGAGACAAGTGAGGCCACCAGCAAGCCTGTGGGTCACTGAGTTCATTTGGAGGTGAACTTTTCCAGTAAACAGACATCTTAAGGGCGCCGATTTTCAAGGATCTTGTAGCAGGGCCTGGAGAAGTGGTGTGGCTGCCTTGGGCTTCTGCAAGAACTTCAGCTTGTGTCCAGAGTAGAACTTTGATAAACTGCAGATGTTTGTGATCTGGAGGACTGACCTCAGCTGCAGGACTCTGGTGGGATCAGAAGCAGTGAAGTGCACTGACTTGGCCTGGGTTGGTCTGGGGGAAAGAGACAGGCTGTCCTTAATGCCTGGTGTCTTCTGTAGGAACTTCTAACAGGGCAAACTTAAAAGTTGGTTTCTTACTGCTTGTGAGCTTCGCTCCTTTGCAGCCCATTTTAGAGAGTCAGGAGCAAAATTAACGTTATTCCAGTCAGTACAGTCTTCTGTGTGGTTTCAATAGCAGCTGCAGAACTGACCACTGACTTCATGCTGCTGCTTGTTGGAAAAGAAACAGAAACTCCGAGGGGCTGTCTGCAGACTTGCTGCGAGCTTCTCTTTACAAGCTGTAACAAAAAGTTGAAAGCCTTGTTCCCTTTTAAGGTCTTTGGAGACGCTTATCTCTGGAGTTTTGTGGCTGAGGTTTTTTCTCCTCCTGATGCTTTCTGCTCCTAGATTTCTTCCTCTGAGGCCTTCCACCTGATAACCATTAGCAACCAATTCTTTTTTTCTCCATGTCGTGCCTAAGAAGATGGGAAGCTTCATTTCATGTTCTTGTGTGTTCTTGGCTAGAAGGAATGCTATGACTTATGACCACAACTGATCAGTTTAGGACTGTGCTGGAGTGCAACTATCCTGATGGGAAGTGCCTGCCGTGCCTGCTCCACCGCAGAGTGTTTGATCATGTTGAACTCTGCAGACTCAGAGCACACAAAGGCCCTTTTGTTGAGGCAAATCAAACTTCTCTGAATAATTTCACAGATTAAGAATCAGAGAGAGAGAGGTGAAGTCATCTACCATTGACCAGGCAACTTGTTTGTTAGGAAAGCTGAAATGAGAGCCTTGCCTGTGCCTGGGGCAGCACAGTATCTCCTGATTTTTGCAGTGAACAGTTGTGTGGAAGTACAACAGACCAACACACCTTTGCTTTTCCTTTTCATGGTATTAATTACAATTAAAGCCTCAGCATTTCTGTGGGAAGGCAATTGCAGTGTGAAGCTGCCTTGATGACATGTGATGCCATCTGACCTGCCAGTGTAGTACAGGCCTGGGTAGGTATTTTAACTTCGCTTTGCTTTATCATAAAGTCTACTGAGAGGACAGAAGCTAAGCTGTGGATCTGGGCACTGTGCAGCCAGTTACACTGCAGTGAGGGACATGGCTAAGGTGCTGCTGGCGGTGCTTCAGCAGTGGGAACTTGAGCTTTGCCCATTGGTTGAGGGACAGGGAGATTAAGCAGTTGTTGGGGCAGGGTCAGGAGTGGCTGCTGGAGGAGGCTGCTGCCCACCTACTGCTGTGGGCAGAAGGAATACTGGACTCAGCCACATCCCAGTGCCAGTCATGGCACAGGTCTTACCCAAACAAGAGAAGAGACATGCCTCTTAGGTGCTCTTTGCTAAAAGCAGGAGGCTGCTTTCTTTGGTGCAAAGATCTGCTGCAGCAAGAGTTGTTTTTGCACTTGAGATTTGGAGTCACAATGCTGGGGGGCAGATTCTGCTCTCATCTAGACTGTTCACAGATACTGTTTAGCTGCAGTGATTTAACTGGGTGCAGGTTTCCATCAGTAACAGCCAGTGGGTACTCTACCCTTACAAAGTCTTCTGCAGCTTTCCTTGAGAGCTGCCATGTGCTTTGTCTCACCAGAGTGGCTTGCAACACTTACTGCACTACAATGAAGCCAAAGAGGTCACAGATGACAGCACTGTTTGAGTTCCTGTGGTATGTTCACCAAAGGCTAGTAATGTATGAGTAGGTACTGGAGAGCTGCACTGCTGGGCAGCTGCAGAGGTAACATGGCTTCAAGGAGCAGAGAAGGAGCTCTACACTCTGTCCTGAGTGCTAGAGAGGAGGGTAGAGCAGAAGTCTGTGATCACCTCCTCCATGTAGTTCCTTGCTGCTCAGCTGTGCAGAGACCCTCCTGGTCAGTCACAGAATCACAGAATTGTCCGGGTTGGAAGGGACTTCGAGGATCGTTTAGTTCCAAACCCCTGCCATGGGCAGGAACACTTTCCACTAGATCAGGTCATGCAGGCAGGAGCCTGTGGCTGGTCGTGCTCACCTCAGACGTTTGGGCCCGGCCTGCTGCGTGGTTCTACAGTGAAGTCGTCATTTCCAAGGCAACTGGCTGTAGTCCCACAAACATGGGATTGCAGCCTCACCGCAGGCTAAGGCAGCTCCATCAGCCTGCTGGCTGGGGAGGAGGAGGACTGTGAGGGAAAATACCAGGCAATGAAGGCAGGCAAAGGGTCTGTCTAGTCCAGGAGACCTGCTGGAGCCAGTCCTTGCCTTTCTGCTGGAGGCAGCAAGTGTCACATGTGCCTTGTCATGCTCGGTTGTGTGATGCCACTCAGATTCAGTCTGTAATAAATCCTGGGAAGACACCAGCGCTGCCTCACATGGAGAAGACTGCCTGAACTAACTCAATTCTCTGGCTGTTGCAAAATGCTGTGATTCCAGCAGTCAACTTTTTTCTTCCCATTGCTGGTAATTTATAACAGAAACTCCAAGCCAGCAGCAGTCTCTTCCTCACCAGAGCGCTTGGTGTGGTGTAGGAGTTAAGAGTTGTGCGCTGCCTTTTAGCACAGTTTAAAATCTTGCATTTGTAGAAGGGATGCTGAAACACTTCGACAGCATTAATCATAACCTCTGGCACCCTGTTCAGCAAAGCTTAGATTTACAGTTTGGTTTGACTTTTTTTTTTTTTTTCCTTTTTAAGAGAAGTCTTTGGAGTTAAAATATTTCTAGTATTCCTACAAACAACAGGAACAAACCCAAGCCACTGAACTCTCTTCTACAGTGCAAGCACAACAGATAACCCCATATTATAAATACTGGAGTTTGATACTAAATACTCTGCTCTTCATTGAAAGAAGTCCTACATATCTCTGTGTTTTTAAGAAACTTGATGCCTGAAGCACTACAGTAAGAGGTCAGTTTTTAGCTGCTCATGCCAGGACACAGCTTATTGCCAGCAGTTCTGTAGAACTGTAGAGCCTGATAAACCACTGCCTGTGTAAGAAGACACAGAGCCTGGGTATCAAGTGTTACACATCAGAGGAAGGTTTCTGAAGAAAAGAGTTCCTGCTTGCTGCAAAGAACCTTTGTTTTACCCAAACCTCCACCCTCAAGTGGCAATAGTTTGGTTTGTTGTACTACCTCGTGGCAGCAGCCTCTGGTTTCCATCTGTTGAGATTCTCAGCTCTGGGTGGCTAAGGCTTTGAGCCACTGGTCCTGGTGTGCCATGGTGCCACTGGAGCAGAATGCTGTTTGCAGATGTGGGCACTGTGGATGCCTGCCCACCACAGAACTCAGGCAGCTGGGGCTTTGGAAGAGTGCTGCAGCTGCCATTCTGGATGATGTGTTCTTGAGAAGCTCCTGTTTTTCCCAAGAAAAAAATATAAGTCTTTATGGAACTTTCATGCAAGAAATAAACTGAGGTTTGCAGCCATGTGTAAAGGATATGGGCTGATAGTAACTGAGATCCAGCCTGCTCTTAGCCTCTTGAACAGGTCTCTTTGGAAAAGGCATGGCACTGGCTGGGCTGGCTGGCCCCACTGGCAAGATGAGCATTTCTGATGATGCCTTCTTTTGTGCCACGACCCTGGAATGCACAATATTTAGAGGGTTTCTGACATGGTGGTTTAGAGAGGAGTTGTGTGCAAGACAAGGAGTTCTTTGCTGTATCTGTGAGAGTTTAAAGATGCTCCCTACCTTTGAAAATGACCCCCCAAAGCACTTACTCAAAGTAAAAAGCCAGAGATTTTTTAAAATTTCTTTTTCTCCCTATTGAACAACTAATGATGGATCCTAGCTGTGGCACTTTTCATGGGACAAGGAGGCATCACCAAGCATGCCATGAAGTGTACCACACACAGCAGTGCAGCGCAGCACAGCAGGTAGGACAGGCAATGAGTCTTTTAATGCTGAGTACCTTTGCTGAGGTTATCACAAAGCACAGCGAGACCTGCACCTGCATTGGGAAAAGGCTGCTTTCATGAGTAGCTTCCAGAGTAGCTGGGACTCTTTCAGTGGGGTTCACCCAGTGTTTTGCTGGGGCCTCTGTCCCTACCAAAATGCTGGCTTCAGTGTGAGGTGCAGAAATGCAGGGCTGATGCCTGGGTATCTCTAGTCCTGGCAGAGTTGTCACCGGGAAGTGTCCTGGTAGATAGCATCCAAGCTACAAACATACTTTGGGAGCCAAACAAGCTACATGAGCCATTTCTTGTGGTTCTCACAGATCTGTGTGACTTTTGAGATGCCCATTTTAGGGGGCAAAGGAAAACAATGAGAAATTCTGAGAAGCAGCTAAATAATTGGAGATTTGCAAGGCAAGATTTGCTGCTCTCTCTCTTGGGAGAGGCTTTGTTTTGCTGGAAACTCCTCTGAGCAATTTTATGAACATAGCTGAAAGTGTCAAACACAAACTGCAGTAGGTTTGAATTTAAATGAAACATTGTGGTTTGGCCACAGCAAAATAGTTGGCTCTGTCCAAAATAATATTTCCCTTTTCTTTTTATTCAAGATGTCAGTACCTCCAGCTGGCCAGAACAACCCCAGCTCTGCCTCTCCACTGGGTGGGAGGAGTGTTTGTCTCCAAAAGGTGCCACCAACAAGGTAGACTAGGCTTTTGGGGGCTTTCTTTTCCTAATGGGTGGTGTCTTGCAGCAGGCAGGCAGTTGCCAGGACACATCTCTTCCGCAAAGGTCTGGCAGAGTCTGGGGCTTGTAGCTCAGCAGCTTTTCTGTGTCACTCAGCTGCAATGCTCATCTGCCCTCTTTGCACCATGTGCCTGATGGCCTCTGCCTGGGCAGGGTGCATGGAAGGCTCAGGGGCTCACAGGCTGCTTTTGCTTGCTGGTGGCCAGCTGCTCCTCCCTTCTGCACTGGACGCAGGGATCAGGGCAGCCCGGAAGAAGCTGAGCTCTCCTGTGTGGAGGAAGGAGATCTGGAAATGATCTGGCAGCTGGGCTGCTGGCACCAGAGTCTGAGGATGACCTTGGCTGGGCGGATACAGCCCCATAGGAAAATTGTGGCGGGCTTAAAGGGAAGCTATGTGAGTCGTGTGGTGGGAGGCTGTGTTAAAAGTGACCCCAGTCAGTGTCACTGATGACTTAGACAGAGAGGCACAGCATGCATGCAGGTGACAGCGGTGTTGTGAACACCAGCTGGAGTGATCCCATCATAGTCTTGAGGACTTAAGAGACGTGAGCCAGGAATGATGAAAAGAAATTAATCTCTGAAAAGCACAAGCAAATAGACATAGAGAAAGGCTGTAAAATGTAAATGTCATTGCGAGTGGCATTGAAACAAGGACATTCTGTGGTGAGGCCCAGAAAACTCATCTCATTTGTGTGGCCTTCTCTTCAGAGGTGATCTGGGTGAGTGCAAAGCTGGTCACTGGTGGTCGGACTTAGTCCTAGGGAAAAACATAATGGAGACCAGCTAGAGCTGTGTTTTTTACTTCGGTAGAAAGCTTTACCTGCACAAACCTCTTCCATTGTTGCTTCTGCAGAGAGGTGGAAGGCAGAGAGGGCTGAGAAGCAGTTGCTATGTGTGGCTGGAGGAAATGGGAGGAAGAAACAAAACCCAAATAGCCAGCCTTCCTGGAGATAGGGCTGAGAGGCTGGAAAATATAGCTGGACCTTGGCACTGTCGGCTGGGCTGGATCTTGGCTGTGGGGCAGATCCAGCAGCATCTCTCCCATGCTGCTGGGAAGAGCTGAGCTCCGTTTTACAGCACGTGGGTTTAGATCTGGTTCTGGTTGTTTCCGTTCAGATGAGGGGGGAAAGAAGCGTTGTGAGCAGAGAGCTCAGGTGTTTCCAGTCCTTGCTCTGCATGTTGAAGGGGGCCAGACGTGTGCCTGGATTTTACAGACTCAGGCTGGCTCTGCTGTGCTCTGAGTGAATTGAGGCATTTCAGTGGAAATCCTGAGGCTCTTGTGTAGCAAAACCCCACCCTGCGGAGGGAGCTTAGCATGAAGTGGAAGCCATCTGCTTTCAGGCTTGGCTGCAGCATTTCTCCAGTGGCTGTTTTAGGGTGAGCGTCTCCTAGCCTGGATGCAGCATCTCCAGAAGTTGGGTGCTGCTTACTGCTGTCCCCCTGGCAGCAGGCAGTGTCACAGCCAGACACCTCACTGCCCTGTGCTGGGTGCTGGTGTGGTGGCAGCTGTATTGAAGTCTGTGAGACTTGTCCTAAGGAATGGGATTGCCAGCTTTTGCCAGGAATCCTGCGTCCCTAGCTGTGGTGCTAGGAGCAGGCCTCAAGAACACTGACAATGGGTTAAAGGTTGTGAGATGACAAAGCAGCAAGCATGCTGTGCCGTCTTTGTTTGCAGCAGGCAGGGACAGGGAAGGTGACAGCAGAGTCCTCAGGCAGCAGCACCCTCCAGCAGCTGCACCAGCCCTGGGGCCCAGTGGGTCCATCTCTGTGCTCTGGTGACATCCTGTGGCAAGAGTACCCATCACCAGCCCTGTGCTGCTGGCACCAGGTATCTCTGCCAGGCTGGGGCCAGAGCGGGAAGAGCACGTCTCCTGACTGGGGATGTAATGCCTCAAGGGCACCTCTCACTTCATCCTGCAAGCCTAGATGTATGCTCCACTGCTTCTGCTTCTTTACCTATGGCTGCTTTAGTTTGCAGCCCACTTCTGCAGTGTAGTTCCAAGCCCTTGAGGCCATTTAAAGGTATGTGGTGGCAAAACCTAGATCTGTGTGTTCTGCAAGCCCAGTGCCACCACCTTTTTGTTCTTCTGTCTTCCTCCTCTTTTTTCTCCCAAGTGTGATTTCTGTGGTGAGCTTTCCACTTGCCTCTGGGTTGCCCAGTTTCTCCAGCCCTTCCTGCAGTGGGTCCTGTGATGGGACCAGAGGCTTGCAGGGACCTGAACCCAAGGTCTTGAGTCAGAGGAGCATGAGGACAGGGAGTTATTAACACGCATGGTCAGTAATGAAGCCAGGGTGCAAGTGCCACTCCTCTGGGCTCCCTGCGTTTCCATCGTGCCTTTGGAGGGAGGGACTGGAGAGAGTTGATTATCCACCAGAGCTGGCAGGGGTGAAATTTCTCACCCGATCACTGCCCAGTGTTGGCAGTGGTGCTAAGCAGAGGACAGGGACCCTGTCAGGAGCCAGTCTCACTGCACCAGCTGCAATGATTTGCAGCTGCTTCAAAGTCTTGCTCCTGTGCAGGTTGCACAGTGAAAGGAAAAGCACCTGCTGAGCCCCCTAACTCAAGGCCACTTCATTGCTGTGCTGGATCAGGCTGTAATTGAATTAATTGGCCTTGAAGCTGCAGTCACTCGTGTACACACAATGGCATATCCCATTTGACATGTTTGGTTTTAACCTCATTTATTTCTGGCAAAGAGAAGAAGCAGCTTCCCCCCTTGCCTGGGCACCTCTGTGTGCATGTAGGGAGGAGAAGCTGTTCTGTGTGGGCTCCAGAGTGGAAGTGTGGGGGCTGCAAAGCTCCTTGTTGCCTCTGGGAGATGGTGTGCATGGTGGGAATGGCATGAAAGCTGGTGTAGTTGTGTTTCTCAGTAACAAGAGACAGTGAGCTCTTCCCAGTTTCTTCTAGTTCTGGCTCTCAAGTTGAACATCAGAGACTGGGCAAGCTGGAGCCCAACTGAATAGCACAACTGTCAGATGCTTGTGAGCACTCATCACTGGTAGCTGGACTCCCCAGAAGTAGGAAGAATGACCCATGGATCTCAGTGGAAAGGGAGCAAAGTGTGAACAGAGGGAAAGCCATAGCTTTGAGTCAGCAGCACCCTTCCAAAAGGGATGGCGTGCACAAGCACAAGGAGAGCCTCTCTAAAGTTTCTTTGGAGAAAGCTCCTTCTGACAAAGTCCCTGCAGCAGCACATGCCTTCTACTCCCTGTTCACACTGGTGTTCCTCGCCAGGCTCCTGTGGCTGACCACAAACATTTAGTGCCATGTGATCCTTATGGTTGTTTTGAGGAAGTTCTGAGCTATAAGAGTGTTGCCACTTTGAAATTTCAGATTGACCGTGCCTCTCGCTGAGGAAGGTTTGAAGCGTGTGAGTTACACCTCACTGCCTGTACCTGCAGGAGGTCCTGTAGAAAAAAAAGAATCTTTTTCCATGTTGAGAGTTTTGGGCTTGGGGCAGCAATTTTTATAGTGTATTTGTGTGAGTGTCACATAGCAACCAGGAGGAAAGCACATCTCTTCAGAAGGGTCTGAGGTCACTGTGGTTGGCCAGTATCCAGGGGGCTGATGCAAGCATGGGTCTTGTAGCTGTCCAACTGCTCAAGTCAGCAGCATTTGTCTGCGTAGTCATTTATCTATTGCTAACTAAGTACCTGCTACTGCAGGCACAGTAACATGGTACCACCCAGCTCAGGGATGCTCTTAAACTTTCTGGAAAATGGGTGAGTGAAGTTTCAGGAGGTTTGGCAGTAAAGGTCAAGGGTCTTTCTCATGTCCTGCCCCAGCCAGTCTAATTTCAATAGAGACCATGGCCAGCAGTAAAGGTCAAGGGTCTTTCTCATGTCCTGCCCCAGCCAGTCTGATTTCAATAGAGACCATGGCCAGCATCACAGTGTTGTGGCAGGAACAAGGCAGTCTGATGCCTCCTTCCCACACACTCCTTGGCTGCAGAGGCTCCAGCACAGCTGTGCTCCCCAGTCCCTCCCTGGCACTTGCACACACCTTTCTGCTCACAGATCCACCAGGGAGAGGGAAGCTTCCAGAAGGCTTTCAGCCCATCTTCTGGTGACTTACTGAGGTGCACCAGCTCACCACCAGCAGCACAGGAGCTGGGGAAGGCAGGCAGGAGGCAGGGCTTCAGTGGTTCAAGCAGCCCATGTCATTTTGCAGATTCCCTCAAAGTCCTGGCACTAGTAAGCAGGTTCTTGAGAAGCTGCTGACTTTCACTTTAAGCTGGTGAAAGATTTTTGGGTTTATAATAAATATGTATTCAGTAATACTTTCTAAGAGCTTCAGCATGAGCACACACAGAATAACAGACTCGAGTGAATCACAAAAGCTTGGATCTGGGTTACTGAGCTCTGGAGACATCAAAGCTGGTGGGGAGGGAGGGTTGCCATACCAATCGTTCTTCTTAAACTCCCCAGCAGGAAGAACGAATAATTAACACCAAGGTGATCCTCCTCTGAACCCTGGCAGCAGAGCACATGCTCCAGTTGGTCCACGTTACCATCATCTGCTTCCCCAGGGTTTGGTGGCAACGCTGGCCACAGTGTTGGGGGTTGTGCTGTGGAGATGGCTTCGTTCTGCAGGCAGTGGTTAGCTGAGAGCTCTTTGAGACCCTGCACCACTGCAAACCGTAGTGGGGTTCTGTTTCAGGAGGAACTGAAGGGAGGGTTGGGTGTTGATGTCTCAGGTCAGACAGCTTGTTTCTCTAGCAGGAGCTAGAAATTTGATTTACCTGTGGCAGGTGTGGCTGTAGGGTTTTGGTAGTGGGGGACATACCATGAGCTGCAGCTTGGCATCAGGGTCTGTGGGAAGAGCATTCAGATGTCTGGGCATGATAGGAGTTGCAGCTGGGAGAGAAAGTGAGATCCAGGCCTGGCCATGCTTCTGCAGGGGCAAGGAACCTGCCAGCAGCATCACAGGTCATGTCAAGTGGGATTGGACATGTATGTCCAATCCCATACATGTCCATGGTAGCACATTTTCAGCTAGCCCAGTCCCAGCTGTCAGTGGTGTCCCAGCCCCAGCATCACCTAGTCTCAGCACATGCTGAGTTCTGGTAACCAGCTCCACAGTTTAAACCTCCCTGCCAGGGAAGGCTGAAAAGTTGCAGATGTGCCTAGTGCTGCTGGCATTTGTGGTGTTTGAATAGGACAGAGGATTCCCAAGGCAAACGTGCTCTGCATTTATTAGTTTGTAAATGTTTCCAGTTCTTTGCTTGGGAAAGAAAGTTTGAGGTCATCCAAACGCACTCCGGCAGCACCAAAATACTGTTTGGAAAGCTCTTTCATTTTCACTAATTATGACATGGAAAAGTTTCATTCTGCAAAGAGCCCTGGCTCTGCCTGCTCCCCCAGCCGTCCTCTGCACGGGATGGGCCTGGGTGTGGGCCTGGCCCCACAGGGGCTGGTGGGAGATGCTGGGTGCCCTGCACCTCGCTATATTGTGAACGGTACTCACACCCCAGTATGTGCTTTATTTGGAGTGGTACTCCATAACCATTATACTGGGAGCAGTGCCCAGTGCCTGATAGATGCTGCACTGGGAGCGGTGCTCGGTACCTGATAGCTGGTACACTGGGAGCGGTACCCAGAGCCCAGTACCCACTTCACTGCTAGCAGTGCCCGGTGGCGGGGCGCCCCCTGGCGGCGGCGGGCGGCGCTGTGGGCGGGGCAGGACGGGGCGGGCCCGTCCGTCCCCGGTGGCGGCTGGCACGGCGGGCGCGGGCTCGGTCTCGCCTTTGTGCGGAGCCGGTGCGGAGGGCTGCATAGACAGCGGCGGGCCAGGCGGAGCCATGTCGTACCAGGGCAAGAAGAACATCCCGCGCATCACGGTGCGTGCCGAGGCTGAGCGCCCCGTGGGTCGGGTGGGGAGCGTGGGGCCGGGCGGGGAGCGTGGGGCCGGGCGGTGCGGGCCGGACCGGGGCGGCGGCACGCAGACAAAGAGCGGTGCCCAGCCCGCCGCCCGCACAGGTGGTCCTGTGCCGCCGGTGAGCGCAGGCTGGGAGGAGCCGCGCCCCGGAGGACTCAGCCCTGGCGGAGCCTGTGCGGCGGCAGCCGCTCCCCAGGCACTGCTCGAGTCGCCGCGTCCCCGACTGGAACAGCCCCCGCAGAGCTGCCCTGACCGGGCGGTCGCGGTGACCCGTCTGGACGCGCACCGACCCGGCGAGCCCCGGGCACCGTCGGAGAGCAGGTCCCGCTGGTATCCCACCTGCCCATGCCGCGTACGGCCGTTCCCGGTGTTCGGCGGATCCCCGCTATCCGGGAAGCAGGCGGCGGGTGCGGTCCGGTGTTCGCCCGATGGCCGCAGGGCGTTCCCCGCGCTCGGCACCGCCCGCGCATCCCGAGCCGTTCTCCGGTGCTGCCGCATCAGGTGCAGCAGGGGCCACACCTACCTCCTGCCCGGCCCCGCGCCGCTGGAGGAAAGGGGCTGGCGTGTTCCGTGTGAGGGCCCCCTGTTCGGGTCCTGCCGGTGCTCTCGGTGCTGATCCCTCTCCGGGTTTCCGGGCTCGGAGCCAGCCGGTGCTTCCCCAGAGGCGACTGCGTGGGGCTTTCTTCTGGGAAGGCGATCGGGTCCTTTCATCTCGCTGATCGTTTTTTGCTGGCTTCCTATAGCTCTTGTCTTTCCTCCGGAGGACAGCTTTGGCCCTTGAAGAAAAAAGAAGAACAAAGACTTGAGCTTCATTAATCTTTTTCATGTACAGATGTGAGCAAAATGCTCTCAGAGAAGCACAAAGATCGTTACCCCTGTCAGGAGAAATTCCTTTGTCAGCCCAGATTCAGTTGCTGTAAAGAGCAATTTTACAGCCTCACACATCTTGCCTTTTCTGTGTCCTTCAACCACCACGGTGACAACATTGCTGCTGCAGGTGGGATTTCTGTTCCCCGGGGCCTTTTCTACGAGGACCTTTAATGATGTGCTTTACCAATATGCAGGGTCTGATCCTGTGGGATCCAGCAGGAACTTTCTCCCCTCAGTGGTACAAAGCCTGACATGTTGCCTTATTTCTCCCCATGAGATCCTTTCTTCTGTGTAGCTGACCTTACAGGTAGCCTTATTCTGGCTTCTGCAGCAGGGGACAGCCCTCTAGGACTCACTTGCCCAGTTCTGCAGCATTATGGAATCCTGTCTGGGTGCAGGAGATTGCTCTGGAATTCTGGTCAAACGACCCACCCATCCTTAGCCCCTGCTTTGAGGCCCAAGGGAAGCACCGAAGTGAAGTCAGGTGTTGTGTGGTCTACTGTGTTTTAACAGAGTGGCATAAAGAAAACCTCAGCTATAATGTCTCCTTTAGAACAAAGCCTTTGCTGTCCCTCCCTGCAGACTGGGCCCCCCCTGCCCTGGGCATTCTTTTGATTGTTTATTCTTCCCTCCTGGATTTCTGCCCCAGAACCTGTTCTTGCAGGTCGGGACAGTAACTTCTGGTGACTGTCATCTAAGTTGTGCTCATTAGAGAGGTTTTTGGGGCTATGTGTGCCATCGGGTATAAGTTATCTCAGAGGCTTTTAAAACATGAGTGGGATCAGACAGAACTGCACAAGCCACCTGGTGCTGGTAACTCGCCTGTGGATCTCAACACCCACAGCACTAAAGCAGTGACCAAGCCTAAAGTGAAGGGAGCAGTGCCCTCCTGGCTTCTGTCATCCTGCAATAGGCAGAGTTGGCTTTTGTGGAGGATGTACTGGGAATTTGGGTATTTTTACTTCCTGACAGATATCATTTGAACAGTGTGATTCTGGAGATGCACAATCACTGCCTCCTGGTTCCTCTCATAGTCAGAAGTGCTGCAGTTGGAATTTGTAGCTGGTTTCAGACAATGACATCTAAAACCCCACAGTTTGCACAGTCTATCTGTTTGCAGCATTTTCTGGTCTTTTCTAGAACAACGATTTTAGTGGAGAAGCCGGGAGCATGAGTGAGGGGTGCGTGTGCTTGGGCAAGATAAATTGCTGGGGGGGTGATTCTCAACCTGATCTGGAAAAGCCAAGTCCACGGCTGTGGGCGAGGCTGTAGCCACTGAGGGAAGATGGGGAAGTGTAGGCAGATCTGTTGGTTGAGGTGTGTAGAAAACATGGAGAGGAGAGGTTAGCTGAGCTTTTGGCTTTCTCAGCAATTGCTTCACCAGCTTGGTATGGAAGTGTTGATCTACACTCTGCCTTGGGTTGTGCACAGTGCATCAGAGACCAGTGAACATGGGATTACTTTCCAGGTGTGTGCTGATCCTGACATGCCCATCTTAGCAGAACAGTTGCTTCAAGCCTTGTGTGTCTATTGACAGAGTTTTTCTTAGTTCCTTTTCTTTGCTTGTTTGGAGATATAGTCGGAATATTTCCCCTCCTGCTGTCCACAGTGTGTTTTCCTATCCCTGCAGAAAGAGAGGTGGAAGGCAAGTGGTGAAATGTCTGACTTGGATTACACAAAATAACTGTTGACAGAGCTGCTGGTTGAATCAAAATTGCCCACTCTTTGTGCTTTGGTCACAAAAACCTTTTCTATCCCAGGCAGATCGAGTTTCTATATTTTTTCTTGGCATGAGCTGTGCCCATCACCTTCAACCACTTCATTACAGCCCATGCACACATGCTCTATGATGTCCCTCACATCTAAAACCAGCGAGGTCTGTGTGGTGATGGTTGGTGTATTGTGTCAGGTGCAAACGAGGAGAACAGCCTCGATGACTGAGGAGACAGATTTTTGTTAAGCTGGCAGCTCTCAGTGTGACATTTCTCACTGTGCCCACAGACTGGGTGTAGCTGGCGGCTGCCCTTCTATCCCCACGCTTCCAGCCAGGGGTTTTTCCATGCTGTTATGTGGCCTGTTAGTAGGGAGGAGACATTCAGCTGCAGATGAAACATCACTGCAGTTAGTGTTTTTTTCTTTTACAAAGGAGAGATCAGTAAAGCCATGTGCCTGCTTCCATGCTGCCCTATTTATGCCTGTATGCTTCAAACAATGTGAGCACTATTCTTGGATGGATTTAGCAGCCTTTGGGAAGCTGCTTCTCCCTTTCTGCAGTGACAAATATTAAGAGGTATCTTATCTGCAGTGAGAAATATTAAGAGACCCTCTGATATTTTGACTCTTGAATGACCATATAATGCTGAAGAGCACCAGGAACAGAGTGTGGGCATGAGGGAATGGGCAATGTTTTGAAAGTGTGATCCCAAATGCCAACAAGCAGAGAGACAGGGAAGGTTTAGCAAACAAGCTTCTCAGCTGGCCAGCGTGTTGAGGGTTGCTAATGATTCTGCCAGGTCTTGGCAGAGCTGTGCTGGAGGACATCTCCCAGGCTTGGCCTCATGTGGCAGTGCCTGTACCTGAGGGAACAGACACTTGTGAAAGGTGCTACACTGGTGACAAGTGGGCAGTCGCTGGATGTGAGGAGGCTTGTTGAGGCACCATCAGTGGTGGAGATGAGGCTGATAAGGCCAGCAGGTCCATGACAGCGGTCAGGTGGAGCTTCCTGCAGCCACAGTCTTCATGGCAGGTGGTACCTTTCACTCCCACTGTCACTTCAGCTTGTGAGACCCTTTGAACAGAGGCTAGCCCCTGGGCAGCAGAGTGTCAGGGGTTGGTCCTTGGGCACACTCACCCAGACCTGCGACACTTCTGCCAGGGTGGGAGGGAAGGTGCTCATTTCAATGTGCCCAGCTTCTGGTGCAGGAGGGTTTCTCTATCTGCTAACAATAGCTGATGACACAGTCTGACACTGGCTGGCAGGGAGCGAGGTGGGTGTGGAGACACAGAAATGAGCCCTGGCAAGGGAAACAGTGCATTTATTGTCGTCTGAGGCTGCTCTGGCAGCCAGTGCTGCAGTGCTGTTACAAGGTCAGACTTACTTCCTTGCAGCCACTCTGTTCTCTTCTTTTTGTGTTTTCCTGCCTCTTGACATCTGGGTGCACTCCTGAGTGGTGCCAGAGCCTGTGGAGGTGGTGTCATTTGTGTTTTACTTATTTCACTTTATATTTTCTCTTGTAGCTGGTGGATGGACACCCGTGCAGCCCTTCCCTCTCCTGTGGGCATGGGGACATTGGGCAGCCAGGCTGTGAGCAGGCTCTGAGGCAGCGCCCAATCCCCTCAATGAATGCCTCGTTCATGCTCCAGCCATTATGGCCCTCACCATCTTGTGTACTAACAGAGTGAGCACTGAGCAGCCCTTCACATCTGCCACAGAATGACCATTTGTGTTTGTGGGCAGCATATTTTCTGAGTCCATATTCACAGTTTATTCAGTAGCTGTTGAGTGCTGCAGTCTCCTACCCCTATCCCACACGTGCCTGTCTGCTTTTGCTTTCTCCTGTCCCTGGTGCAGGTTGATGCAGGGTAGCAGCACTGTGTGCTGCTGCTCCTGGGCTCTGGTGAGAACCAGCTCCAGGGTCTTTGGGTGAGTAAGGTAGGGAGGTTTAAAGGGTATGGGCAAGACAAACAGAAGCCCAGTCATGCTGTTGGATCTGGGCAGTTAGACTCTTCTCATCATGAAGTCAAGGAGGATCTAATGGGGCACAGGGGACTGGTTACATTGGACAAATTCTACATGCAGCTGACTGAAATGTAAAGACTCTTCTTCCCTGTGTTTCTAACCATGGCCATGATTCTTCCACAGCTGGTGCCTGATACTGTTGCTTGACAATTTCTATCCATGTTTTCTCTACTGTTAAATCTGCTGCCTGAGCCTTCATGTTCCTCTGCCCTCCTGCCACGCTTGCTCTCTTCTGCAGCACAGCTGGAGAAGTCACGGTGCAAACTGTTGCCATTCACAGTAGGTCTCCAGCCTTGATGGAGTGGCAGGATTAAACAGAAGCCAGGCAAGCTGGCAGCAGTCTTGTGGCTTTTTCTTTCTGGTTTGTTTTTAAATTGGTTGGGAGCAGAAGCGCCAAGGTAGGGACAGGCTGAGCCCTGCTCTTACCTCTGCCTCAGAGTGGTTCCAAAGAATGTTTATCAATGTGGTGATAGGTGCTTTATATATAAAAATACATATTCAACATTCTCATCTATGGGAACCACAGTGACTGACAGGCTATAAGCAACTGGCTGTGCTCACATTTTGCTCATTTAGGGGTTTCTGAACTTAAAATTACAGCACTGTTAGTGAGATGACAATTGGGTACTCACAGAGGGAAGGACGGGTGTCCAGTGCTAGGGGAGGAGGAGAAACGGTGGCTTGTAAACAGCATTTGGTTGTGCTTGGGATCCTCAGCCCCAAAGCTCATCGTCACCGGGTGTGTGTCTATTGGAGGGAGGCATGGTGCAGGCTGGGAGCTAGCCTGAAATGGTGCAAGTGAGAGGTGGTGGTGGTCCCAAAGCTCACGAATCAAGGCTGCTATCTTCGTGTGTTAGTTGTGCTCTGATCAAGCCAGCTGTCTAAGCTGTGAGGGGAGGTCTGTAACTAACAGCGTGACCTTGCTTCCAGGCCCCCTGCCTTGGACAGCAGATTCTGATGGACCCTTGCACCAGTGCATTAGTTTGGGTGTGGGGAGAAGGGGAAATGAGCATAGGTCTGCTTGACAGGGAGGACAGTGGAGCTCAGCCATGCACTTTCCCTGGTGGGAGGCCAGGCTCCTGGTTCGTGTTGAGCTGCTCTGGACGAGGAGGTGAATCCCCGCTGCTCTGGGGTCATGGGCACAGCTGTGAGCAAGGAGGGCAAAGGCTGTGCCCCTGTGCCTGTGCCCCTGCGCCAGCGCCGAGCCGCTGCCGGGCTGAGCGTGCGGAGCGCTCCCAGCCTCTCCCCACCCAGTTTCTTTGTCTGGCTGTGAGGATGAGATGGCTGTGAAAACGCACACGGCTGGCAGGGCCTCGGCTGCTGCAGGCTGCAGGGACACGAGGGGATTCTCTTTCATCCTCTGTTGCCAGGGAGGAAGCTGCAAATTGCCACCGCTGCGGTGATGTTCCCAGAAACCACCCCAGGGGCGGCAGATGAAGAACAAACCCGTTCTCTGGGGTGGAGTTAATTGTGCGAGAGCTTCCCAGGGCGAGGCTGGTGCGTGAGCCCCGCGGAAGGCTCCGGGCAGCCGCGGACCAGGCTGGTGCTGTGGAAGGGGGGTAACTCACATGCTGAAGCCTGGACTGTGGGCACTGACTAGGGAGAGCAGATGAGGGTACAGGGAGTTAGAGGTTGTTTGGGGCATTTTAAGCAGTCAGGAAGGTGGAATATTCTCTGAAACATCAGTGAGCTGTGCCACCCCAGTACCTGGGATAGCCATGTGTGAGCTCAGGCTCTTTGCCCCTGTGCTGTCTGCAGCGGCTGTTCAGACTTGCGCAGGTGGAGGTAGCAGAGCAGCACCTCGGCCTTCCAAGTTCTTCAGAACAGAGGCTGTACCCACAGGACACTGTCCTTCTTGTCTCATCAGTGTATGTTGAGCTGCCCAGATCCAAAAGCATGAAAACAGGAAGAGCATAAAAACAGTTCTGGTCTGAGTGCTTCTCTGCTGTCAGGTCACACTCCTTTGGAGAGGGCTTCTGACCACTTGGGCTGATAGAAAGGAAAACAGAGGAGGTGGTGAGATGGACATGCAGTTCAGTGCCTCTTGGGCACTGTAAGGTGCCACAGAAGGGTTACAGCAAGTGTTGTAAGGGAGGGACAGATCCCAATGGCAGATGCATCATCTTCAGGGCTGCCTATCCTGTGGGTGGTCTTTGCAAAGTGGTAACAGATGAGAGATGTAAGTTGTCTTCTTTAATATGGCTTATTTTGCATGATATTTGGGTAAGATACGAGGACATGCCCTTAAGAAACAAATGTATGCTAAGTACTGCTGCATGGCTTGTGCTGGCTGCAGATTTATGTGCATGGTGACCTGGTGTAGGAAGCTTTTGACTTCTCTCTGTGTATTTTATGGAGGCCTCTTTGGTGTGTCCACAGTGACCCTCCTTTGTGCTCATCTTGCCTCAGTGGTGTTTCTGGCAGCACCTCTTCCCCTAGAAAACAGCCCTACAAGTATGATTGTTTTGGTCTTTGCACTTGTCCTGTGGTTTCAAGTGTCAGTCCAGGTGTGAAGTCTCTGCAGTGCCAGCTGTTGGGATGCTGAGCTGTGTGGTGCAGTTGGAGAGCACTCAAGGACAGTGCTGGCCACTGAGAAGCATGAGTGTTGCCTGCTGCTGACAACCACTGTATTCTTCCCTTTGCAGAGTGATCGTCTCCTTATCAAAGGAGGGAGGATAGTCAATGATGACCAGTCATTCTATGCTGACATTTACATGGAAGATGGCCTCATCAAGTAAGTACACACTTCTGTTATCTCCATCTCTCCTTACATCAGCTTCGAGTTGTATGGTTATTGTCTTCTTGTGGATGTGGTCTGTATCCAACTTGCCAGCCAGTAAAACTTGATGGCCTGCTGTGGTTAGAGGCTGAGCTGTGCAGAGTGTGTGAGCAGCGTGATTGCCAGCCCTGTATGGTGACTTCAGTGGCTGAGTTACATCCAGGCTGGCGACCTCATCATGCAGCATCCATTGTACAGCAGAGCTGTGTTTGATCTTTGACTCCTGCTTTGCCCTGTTAACAGCATTAGCATGAATGACCCCACATGAGATCCCATTTGTTGGCACTACGCAGGAAATTGCTGTGCTGCATCCTTGAGAAATTGCAGGCACTCAGCTTCTTCATTTGTGCTTTGGAGGTGCAAGAGTGACCCCACTTTTCAAAGGCTGCAATTTAGATGTGGAAATGTAGCACACTGGGACCAGACCCAAGCTGGGTGAGTTGAAGGAGTCAAAATAGTTTGTAGCAGAGAGATCTGAAAAGGCATTACTTGCTCCATAGTGAGAGAAAAATATCTAGCCTTCAGAGCATGGTATGTCTTAAAATGCTATCATCAGAGAGAAATACTTTTAACAAGTGTGACTGTATTTTTGTGAGGCTGTTACTAACTGAGGGACAGGAGCATTTGTGATTGACTGGTAGTCACACCTTGGCAGGGATCAGAGCCAGTTTCAGGTCTTGCCATGGCACAGATTTTCTGGGTACTCTTGGAGAAATCACTTGGCCTCTTCTGCAGCCTGGAGGTCACAGAATTGCATTGCCTTGGAAATAAAATGCTCTCACAAGTGAATTCTGTTAAGAAAAGAGTGAGAAGTTTAAAACCTTTGGTGATAGTTTCATCACCATAAAAGAGGGAGAAAGAGCTGATGGTTCATTGCTGTGAGGATGCTGAAGTGAGCAGTTCTGTCCACAGAACTTTGTTATTCTAAGAAAATAGCCTCCAAAGTGACTAGGGTTGAATGAAATGTGAAGATGGAATTTGCTCTTCATTTTCCTCCCCAGTGTGCCAAGGAAATCAGAAGTTTTCCACTAAACCCGACTTGTCTTTTTTCTTGATCTGCCAGGGAGGACTGACTGAGGAAGGCTTGGTGGAAATAGGATTTCTGAAAGAAGAGATTTGAAGGCTGAGTGCTACATATGGACAGATAAAGGGATTGAGGGGGTGAGGGGCTGAGTGAAGGGGCTTCTAAGGCTTGGATGACGTGGCCTGCAGGAGGGCTGGGTGTATCCTGGGAGGAGACTGCCATGTGCTAGAACAGCACAAACTCTAGAGGACTGTCCTGGCATTTTAAGTTATAAGCAGAGGTAAACTGGAACTTTTTTAGTTTCTGATTTTCAGGAGTTATTTTTGGATACTTGGGATTTTAGCTGCCTTCAATACAGCATGACCCTGCTGATAGCAAGGATATCCTTCAGGGACATGAAGGAGACAACCTGAGAGGGAAGGTCCTGGGGGAGAGAGGACTCGGGGAGAAGCTAGCCAGGCTGCAGGTGACTGTGCTGTGTGCTTCATGAGCTCCTCACCAGCTTCCTGGAGGGAGGCTTCTCTCTGCCCTTGGGACTGGGTGCTGTGAGCAGCATTGCAAGTCTCTGAGGAGCCCTGAGCTGGCCCAGCAGCTGTGGCATTACAGTGGGAAATCATCTTTCTCTGTAAGTAAGCCTCAGACTTGAGCCTTACTTAAAGTGGTCAGGAGGATGAGGGAGAGGAGAGATTAGGGGTGCAGCTTATAGGAAATGGGGCTGGTGTGGGATTTTGTGTCATGCCTGCTGGAAGTGCTTGCAGAAGCCTGACTTGTGAATCTGTGGGGTGTGAAGTGCCCTAGGCAGCTTTCTACCATACCCTACAGAGAGCTCCATGCCCATCACACTATACTCACCAGCTACCTCAACCCAACACCTACCCCAGACAGCAGGTTCCACCACAGACACCACTGGAGCAGTTGGACAGGTGTCAGCCACACCTGGACTATGCAAGTTGAAGGTTTAAGCAGGACAGACAATCTTGTGTGTTGCTGCAGAGCAAGGTGGTTTCGGTCTGCTGGCTCCCACAAGCCCAGCTTTAGGAGTGAACAGGGGGAGTGGACCAGACTGCTCCCAGGCTGAACCCTTCACTGATTGTATTGTGGCCTGTTTTCATTTCTTGCGGCTCACCACCTTGGTGTGATCTCATCAGGCAGATTGGAGACAATCTGATTGTCCCAGGAGGGGTCAAAACCATAGAAGCCAATGGGAAGATGGTGATCCCTGGAGGAATTGATGTCCACACTCGCCTGCAGATGCCATACAAGGGGATGACAGCAGTGGATGATTTCTTTCAAGGAACAAAAGCAGCCCTGGCTGGTGGAACCACCATGATCAGTGAGTGCACCTGGAAAGGTCCTGCACGTGACACACCCAGCACTCTTGAAACACTTCCCAATTATTTCTTTTTCTCCTTCCTTTTCTCAGTCTTCTTTGTTTTAAATGGCTTGCTCACCTCTTCTGTGTTCTTTGTCAGTGCAGTCTAGAGAGTGAGGGTTGGGATGAATCTCTGGGATCCTCAGTAATAACAAAGTGGTGGGATAGAGATTTGCATAAGACCCATGTTTTGCAGTTCTTGATTGTCTTCAGGCACAGGTGCCCCTGGGACCCCCGAAAGGAACAACGACATTACTTTTTTCCCCTGTTAAATAAAAATAGCCAGCATGATGCTCAGATGACTCTGAGCAGAGGAACAGAGCAATGTCCTGGCATCCCGTCCTGCTCAGAAGTAAACAGTGCTAACGAAAAAGGAAAAGGAATTCTGAGGTCCTTCCCTGGAGAAGGCCATGACTGCACTGGTTTGAGGTCCAGGTTTTATGGCTGTGCACTGCAGGGCTTCTTGGGATGCAGGAGCAACTGTTGATCCTTCCAGTAAAGGGCTGGGTTTCTTGTCTTCCCCCTGTCAGTTCTCATTCCCACTGGGCCAAAAAAAAAAAGTTGTGTGAAATGGACTGTGGCAAGGCATGGGGAATGACAAGGTGGGCAATAAAAGGTGCATTAGTACTGCAGTGTGGGAGAAGGCTGTTAATGGAGTGGGAGTGGGGGTGAGGGAGGACAAGGCCCTTTAGCTGATTTCTTGGCAGAAGCCTGTAAAAGCCCCTGGACCCCTGCCAAAGGCCATTAGCAAAGGCTCTGCATGCTCCCTGCCGAGACAGGCACTTGGAGGAGCCCTGGCGTATGGCAGAGCTGATGGGCACCACTTTGGAGTTGGGGCTGGGATAGTGATGATGGCTGGCAGCATGCAGGCTTCTGCTGGGGTGTCCTGGGTGAGGGCCCTATGCCTATCCTTTGCCCTGCTGTGCCTCTGCAGTCGACCACGTGGTGCCAGACCCCGAGTCCAGCCTGGTGGAGGCATGGGAGCGGTGGCGGGAGTGGGCGGACGGCAAAGCCTGCTGCGACTACGCGCTGCACGTGGACATCCCCCGCTGGAGCGACCGCGTCCGTCAGGAGCTGCACACCATGGTCCACGAGAAAGGTTTGCTGCCCACCACCCCCTGCACGTGGGCCTTGGTGAGGAGGGCCAAGGGTGACCATCTGTCCTCAAACTGTCGAGTGCCTGCTGGGATCTGGCATGGCTGCCAGCAGGAGCCATGCCTGTGGATGGGCCAGTGGGGAGGAAGAGCCTCAGCTCACCCTGCTGTCCTCTCTGCTCTGCTCCAGGAGTCAACTCCTTCATGGTGTACATGGCCTACAAAGACTTGTACCAGATGTCAAATACTGAGGTGAGATCTGCTTTGCCACCTTGGCTGTGTCAGTGGCGATGAGGGGATGGCAGCCATGCTGGGCACAGGGTGGCTGGGGGATGGCAGCAATGATGGGTGTAGGGCAGTGGGGAGATAGCAGCCATGCTGGGCACAAGGTGGCTGGGGGACCGCAGTCATGCTTGGCACAGGACTGCCAAGGCCATGCGCAGGCCAGGGCTGTCTCTCTGCTCCATAATAACTTTTTCTTATCTCTCTTTTAGCTGTATGAGATATTTAGCTGCCTGGCAGAGCTTGGTGCTATAGCTCAAGTTCATGCTGAAAATGGAGATATAATTGCCCAGGTAACTAACTACTCTTCTGGTGGGCCGGGACTGAATGTCTATGCACAGACATCTTCTGCAAGGTGGTTGCTTTGCTGCTCAGCAGCCATATCTAACATACCAAGATTTTTTTGCTGTGAGTGTGTGGTGTATAAGTGACTCTGAATAGTGAGTTAGTGATTATCTAAATGGAAGAGGGTGGGCCATCAAGTACGGTATGTTCTCTCTGACCACAGCTCTTGTTCAGTGTGGAGAGGGAGAGGCCATTGCCTTGCACACAACTAGCGAAGAGAATTAAAGTGTTTGAAAAGTGCCGTGGCAAGAGAGGAAATTTCTCCCTGCTGTAGCACACAGCCGGCTAATGGAGCCGGATCAGCAAGGGAATTGTTGTGAGGGATGTGGTTTGGTGGGCAGTCTGTGCTGGCAGTGCTGTAATTGGTGCTGGATGAGAGAAAGTCTGTTTTGTTTTTCATTAAGAGAGCGAAGACATTGCTCAGTTACACTCTTCAATCCCTTTTTTTTCCTGTCTCTCTTGTTCTTGGGAGATGAAGAAGTGTGAATGGAGAGATAGTTCTTAGAACATCCCCTCAGGTGACAAGAATCAGTTTTTCTTTGGGCTTTTCTTAGAGCTGCAGTTCACAATTTGATGTCTTTTTCGCATGGAAACAAAGAGTCATCGGAGGAATTGTACTGGATAGAGTTTGCCTCTACTTCAGCACCAGCCTAACCACAAAATGCCTCAGAACTATTAGTTGGTAGCATTTCACAGGCCTGCATGCACATGCATACGTGGTTATCCACGATCCTTAATTAGAACAGCAAAATACTTGGGGTAATGTTAATGGAGGGACCAACACCTCACAGTACCAGCTTGTGTAGAAACTGATGCAGGATTTAGCATTTGCAGATTTCCCAGTGATGAAATAACACCAGGGACCTCGGGAGGAGATTTTTTTTTAACTGCTTTAATGATTGTTTTCTCAGTAGTTTCTCCTTGGACAATTTGCTTTTCAGAAGGAGAGGGAAGTGAGTGGGATGCTTTGAAACGGACTGTAAACATCAAGTGCTCTACATGGAGATGAGGAGCTTTGTACCCTTGTTTTGCCCACGCTGTGCTGGCTTCATTGAAGATGTTTCAGTTGGTGTCTGTGCTCCCTCTGAGCCCTCCTCTTTCCCCATCCTCTTTCTCTCTCAAACCCATTGAGAGTGCAGCAGCCTCTCGTCACATATGCTGGTCCTCAAGACATGGAGTGGTCCTGAGGGAGGCACTGGACACTAGGGTTCTGCTTGTGTGTGATTGATAGTTTCACAGATTTGTAATGTCCTCCTGCCCTTTTGATGTCCTAGGAACAAGCCAGGATGTTGGAGATGGGAATAACCGGCCCCGAAGGCCATGTGCTGAGCAGACCTGAGGAGGTAAGGTGCAAAGGACAGCACCGGCCTTGCACTGAAGTCGCAGTAGGCTGTTAGTGGGGCCAGGCAAGCAGTGTGTGTGTGTGTGCATCCCTGAGTGTCCATTTGTACAGGCAGTGCTGTCTTGCTTGTCAACAACTCAGGAAAGAGTGAGGTGCACGCTTGTGACAAACACTTTTCAGCCTTGCTGAAGTCTCCCAGTAGAGAAAAGGGCTTCTCAGTCTCTCAGAGATTAATCAGTGGCAAGGTCTGTGTGGCTGTAGCAGCATTTGGGGCTGGTTTGGTTGTGAGAGGCTTGAGCAGCATTGAAGGCTAAGTTTCAGTTCCTCTGAAAATTCACTGTGTATGTTTGAGTGCAGACAGATTCCAGCCTCTTCCTGCTTAATCTCTACTTAGGGTCGAAAGTGTGTTTCAAATCAGATGGACAAAGACTTTGGTGGAAGGAGTGGGAGGGATGGAGAGGGGAAATTCCCTGGTTACAAATTATTGTCGAGACACTAATTAGATTACTTCTAATTTTAGCTCTCAGAGTATGTTTCTCTTTGGTCCATTAGTATGAGCTCCATTTAGTTTCAGATAGGTTTTCTTGAGATAGCTTCCTGCTGAGAGGTGTTTTTAACTTCCCACAGCACATGAAAAAAGAAAACAATAGGAATTTGGTAGCTGAGCAGGGGAGCACAGGGACAGATTTGTATTTCAGGGTCTGCTGGGAATAAAATCAGTTGTCTTGTAAGTGTAAGAGCTCGATTCTATTATGGCTGGTAACAGCAGACACGCAGCCTAGTGCAATGCAGTGCTTGCTCTCTTTGAAGTGTGAGAGTGTAAAGCGTTTTCCTGCACAGGGAAGAGACTCAGTGTCAAATCAGAGTCCCTCTGTATGTAAACTGCCATTTATTTTTATGGCTCTAAACCCATTGCCACTACTTGGCAAGCTAAGCTGCAATTATGGGATGTCGTGATTGTGCCAGGATTTGAGAACTGACCTGTTATTATGAGACAGGACTGTGGTTCTTCTGCAGAGTCGGTGAAACATTGCTGAGTGTTTGATCTTGAAATGCCACTAGAGCATAAAGCAGCTGAGAAGAGTGCAAGAAGGCTCTAGATATCATCCACATTTCATTGCCTTTAAAAATAACCAGTCCATAGTTCCATGGTTCTGCTGTGCCCCAGAGGGACCTCTACAGGGGTTAAAGGCATTTTCTTCTGATGGTGATGGTAGTGATTGGTAGGGCAGGATGGTGCAGCTCCAGATTGGGACTTGTGAACAGTATTTAGTGGTGGTTTTAGGTGCTCCTGTCTACATGTTAAACCCTCTCAACTACTCAAATCTATAAGTGTGCTCTTACTTAATTTTATGTTTAAAGGGTGTTTAAGCAGAAGAGAAAAACCTCATTTCCCTGTGCAGTGAATAGGGCTGCAGAAGTAGGAGAGACATCTGGGTGCATATGTGTCTGGGTGCAGGATCTGCTCCTCTGGCTCCTGTGGCAAAGCTCACACAGCCACAGGCAGCTCCCTGCAGCTGGCAGCCCTGGCCTCCCCTGAGAGCTGGCTGTGGCACGTTGTCTTTTTAAGGCTTCTGTTGTGAACTTTCTCATGCCGAAGCTTGAAGCCAAACTGTAGAGCAAACTCTTGGAGAACCTCTGGGGTTGATCTCAGGCCAAGCATGGGCTGATGTCATTGTCCAAAGATATCCCTGGCGATGGAAATCTGCCCTTTGCTAACAGCAGGGCAGAGAGACACAGGGCTGGGTGTCCACAGGCCTCAGGCGTAGGAGGCCACACAGCAGACCCTGGTGCCTGCAGCCTGCCAATGCAGGGCTCCTAGCATGCCAGTCTCCAACAGGGTGACACTTGATTAAAACAAGCGCAGCTGCAGGAGAGCTTGGAGCAGGAGGGATCTGAAGGGGCAGACCCTTTCAACCTATGAGCTGTGCTGTCAGGCATGGGCAGCAGTCCCTGGGCTTCTCTGTCAGGAGAGCTGGAACCAGGCAGTGGTCCAGGCATGGTCTGGACATTGCTGCCCTGCTAAGCATCCTGTGGCTGGAGCCTGTGGTTTGGGCCTGAGGAAGGCTGAAATGTCCCCCTCAGACCCCCTCCCATATTAACCTGCCCTCAGAGAGTCAGGGGTAAGTAGAGAACACAGGGTGTCAGCAGCAATCTGTGGTGTGCTAAGAGGAGCAGGGTCTCCTCCCTGCCCACCCTGTGCTCCTCTGCAGCCCTGCACCATCCTCTCTTCCAGCTGGAAGCAGAAGCTGTCTTCAGGGCCATCACAATTGCCAGCCAGACCAACTGTCCCCTCTATGTGACTAAAGTGATGAGCAAAAGTGCTGCTGACCTCATCTCACAAGCCAGAAAAAAGGGTGAGTGGCACCTGCTGCTGCACAGAGCCTCGCTGCGGCTGCTGCCGCGGTCCTGGACAGCTGGAGACAGTGATCCCTGTGTCCTCACGGTTGTTTCACCAAGGTCACCACTGTGCCCTGAGTCCAGTCCAGTGCTTCCCTTTCTGCTGCTCAGGGATTCACCTGACCTGTGAAGGGCACAGGGACAGTCCATCAGGCCACAGGGGGCCACCTCTTGTTGTCATATCGGGTAATATCAGCATGTGGGTCATGGTAGAAGCAGTGCTTTAAATACCAAAGTTTGCCTGCCACTGTGGAAAGCTTTCTGAGACTTGTCCAACCCATGTGCAAATGGTTTGAGCTGCTGCCTACAGGTTTGGGCTGTCTTTGAAATGCTGGCCTCTTGGAGGTGCTGATGCCTCTTCAGGCGGCTGAAGGCTCCATTTGTCTCTAGTGGTGCAGCTCAGGGGCTTCTCGTGCGCTTCATGTCCACAGCTGTGTTCAGTGAGCTCTAGCTCCAAGAGCTGGTGAATGAGGAGGAGGTTGGTGGGCAGCCTCTGCCCAGACTGCTTATCCCTGACACTGATGCAAGCTTTGCTGTCCCTCCTTCCTGCCCAGCACCTGAGTTCCTAGCAGGCAGCATGGGATGGCCTGATACAGGTCTAGGTTTCCTCTGGTCAGAGCAAGCTGTTGGTAGTGTTGTGGAACAGAGATGCCTCCAGGCTCCTCCAGAATGACATCCTTTTTGTTCCCCTTTCTAGGCAATGTGGTGTTTGGTGAGCCAATCACAGCTAGTCTTGGGACTGATGGGACACACTACTGGAGCAAGAACTGGGCCAAGGCTGCAGCGTTTGTGGTCTCTCCACCTCTGAGCCCGGACCCAACAACTCCTGACTACATCAACTCACTCCTTGCCAGGTGAGTGACAGCTCTGCTGGGCACTGCTGCCAGCAGGAAGAAATGGGCTCTAGCCTTGGATAGGGAAAGAGGTTAGGAAGTACCTAGGCAGTGCAGACATCAGTGCAACCTGAACCACTCCGCTGTAGCTGTTTGATGAACTGACTGAAGAAATTACTCTGGCCCCAAGCCTTGGTGGCTCTGACTCCCTGCAGGTGTCTGTCCTGTTACTTTTTCTGCACTGTTTCCTGTGAGGCTTCAGCAGGAGGAGAGGCTGCAAGGTTCCAGCTGGGCTGGGTAGCTTGTCCTCTTTCACTGGCACAAATCTGGTGGAGATTAGGAAGCATGTTGTCAGCCTGGGCCTCGGCAGTGCAGTCACTCAGACATATGGCTGAAATTACCAGAGGAAGATGGAGATTACCAGTGGATTAGGGCTGACTCACAGCCCCGAGCAGAGCTGTGCTGTCTGTGCCAGCCTAGGTTCAGGCACAGCTGGTCTGGGTGCTGGGTGCCTGAGGCCACTTGCCTCATGGGCAGTGCCAGCAGCTAGCCTGCTTTGCTCTGCTTCCTTGTGCCTGGCGCCAGTGGCTTGCCAACTTCTTCCTGCTTGCTGCTTCCTGAGGACCTGGCAGCAGCTGGGTGACATCTAGGGAGCCATGGGCTTGTCCATGCCTCTTGGAGAGAGCTGCTTCTAGGGAGTTCTGACTCTCTCCATCCTGATGTCAGATTTACACGCGGCCTTGGGTGGTGTTTGCCTTTGTGACAGAGATGTGGCAAAGATCCTGTAGCTTGGGGCAGAGGCTGTGGACCATCTTGGTCTATTGAGCTGTGTGAGTGACTGTGTGGAGTCGAGAAAAGCCTTTAGTAAGCTCCTGCCAGACAAACACCTCAAACCAGAGCCCAGTAGCAGACTGGGATGCTGCCCTCACTGGGGAAGGTGGGCAGTGCCTCTTGGGTGCAGGAACTGGCAGTACACAACAGAAGGGCTGAATGAGTCCTCAGGAGAAGCAGTGTCTTCCTCCCCGCATGGCAAAGGGCTGCCCTCCCAAGCAGACCTGACAAATGGCCAGAAATGGCTATTCTGACTCAGGCTGAGATACTTTTTTTTAACCTTTGTGTTAGTGCAAATGATAGTCTGGTATGGAAGGACATCTTTGGGCTCGACACAAAGGCTGCCTTGTTTTTGCTGAGCTGACCTTCAGGTGTGCAGGATGCTGTCCATGCCCAGGTGGGCAGTTTCTGTGCCCCCAGGGGACACAACCACCACGGGTGGAATTCTTCAGATGGAGGGGCTGTAGAAATGAAGCTAGAGAGTAAAAGAGAACTGAGCTGGGGGCTGTGCATGCTCCGTGTCTCTCATATCCCTGCTGTTGTCTGATCATGAAGTGACTGATGATGCTTTTGCTGCCACCACGGGGCAGTGGTGACCTGCAGGTTTCAGGAAGTGCCCACTGCACATTCAGCACCGCGCAGAAAGCGATTGGAAAAGACAACTTCACAGCCATCCCAGAAGGGACCAATGGCATAGAGGAGCGGATGTCTGTCATCTGGGACAAAGCAGTGGTAAGAGCCATGCTAGGGAGAGGGCAGAGCAGGCAGGTGTGACACTTCCGTTCTCTCCCCTGCAGCGTTGGGCACCCAGCTGCCTTACTTCTCTGGCTGTGAGAGTCAAAACAAGCCAGAGCAGCAGAGACAGCTCTCTTGGGTTCAGGGTGAACAGCCAGGAGCTCTGCCTGTGTCCTCAGTTCTTGGTCTGTCTGGTGCTGGCAGTGAGAGCAGCCACAGCGGTCTGGGTCCAGCTAGCCAGTGGGTTGTGTGGAAGTAAGTCTGGTGCTTCTTGTGGCTCTTATCCTTCCTGTCTCCAGAAGAGTGCTTTGTTCTCTTCGTGTCTGAATAGGCCACAGGAAAGATGGATGAGAACCAATTTGTGGCTGTGACCAGCACGAATGCTGCAAAAATCTTCAACTTGTACCCACGGAAGGGGAGAATAGCAGTGGGCTCGGACAGTGACCTGGTTATCTGGGACCCTGATGCTGTGAAGATCGTCACAGCAAAAACCCATCAGTCTGTAAGCCTCTGCCCACCCATGGGAATGCCAGGGCTGGTCTGTGGGGTGCACTGTGTGAATGCTGCCTGGCTGCTGGGAGTGTGGCACTGACCTGCTGTCCTGTGCTGGGCTCTGAGAAGTGGGGACTGAGCCCAGGCTCTGGGCAATGTGGGGTAGGAGGTCTGTGAGCCCTGTGCTCACACACAGCACTTTTCTCATCCTACTGTGCTGCTGGGCCTGGCCCAGGCAGGTGTAAGGACTACAGGAAGCCTCCAAGACTGGCAAGGCTGCCACAGGTGTCCTGTCTGCACTGGTGATGTCAGCAGCTAGGTGTGGGGACTAACCAGCCCTTAGTTAGCAGGAAGTGCTCATGTGATCCTGACCATCATCTTCTGGTTGCTGCAGGCAGCTGAATACAACATCTTTGAAGGGATGGAGCTACGTGGGGCCCCACTGGTTGTCATATGCCAGGGTAAGATCATGCTGGAGGAGGGAAACCTGCATGTGACCCAAGGGACTGGACGCTTCCTGCCCAGCAGCCCTTTCCCTGACTATGTCTACAAGCGCATCAAAGCCAGGAGGAAGGTGAGGAGACTGATATTCCCCAAGGCAGAGTTGGGATACTGTTAGCCCCAATTACCCTTTTCCCTTAAAACTGATTGGTTTTCTTCTATTCTCATTGGACCCTAGAAACAGTGCTGCAAACCGATGTATTTT
Organism: Tricholaema leucomelas; assembly: GCA_013400475.1. Taxonomy (NCBI): domain Eukaryota; kingdom Metazoa; phylum Chordata; class Aves; order Piciformes; family Lybiidae; genus Tricholaema lacrymosa; species Tricholaema leucomelas. Next base: position 496,882 of record WAAF01003013.1, on the reverse strand, counting down.
GATCCTGCAGTTGGGATAGCTAAGGCTTGGGCAGAGAGCTGTGACCTTAGCGTTGAGGGAGGGCCAGCACTGGGGGCAGATACTTGGCTAGGTCAGCAGTGTTGCTCTCCAGCACAGGCTCCTGCTGCAGCATAGTTCAAAATGAGGAGACTGGGCAAAATGGCCTCTGCTTCCTCATGCAGGCAGCACAAACTCATGCCAAGGGACTGCCTGTTGTTGGGCTGTACACACTCTGCAGGGTGGTGGTGAAGGGAGGCTGTCACACAGGAGGGGTGGTGGGCTGCGCCAAGCTACTCCTGCCTGCAGGATGTCTCAGGCATGAAGGACAAGAGGCACAGGGCTGGTGGTGTAAATTGCCCCTGCAGCAGGACTGCAGAGCCAGGGATCATTGGAGTCTGCTGCTGCCATGTCAGGATATGTCACTGTCCTCTTTTCTTCAATGACAGATGGCGGAGATGCATGCTGTGCCTCGGGGCATGTATGATGGACCTGTGTTTGACTTGACCACCACTCCCAAGGGGGGCACCCCTGCGGGCTCAACCAGGGGGTCCCCGACGAGACAGACACCCCCAGTCAGGAACCTCCATCAGTCTGGATTCACCCTGTCAGGTGAACACATGTGGTGGCTGGGCTAGGAGGGCACAGAACTGCTGGCCACACTGTCCCAGCCCTGGCTTGTGGCGGAGGGCAAGTGGGAGATAGCCTGGGGCAACCTGAGCGCAAGAGCAGAGCACAGCAGGGTGAGATCCTGTGTGTCCCTTAGAGGACATGGCTGGAGCTGGCCCTCCACTCTGCTGCACCTTACAGTAGGAGGAAGGACTGTGGCTATGGAGGTGCCAGCACAGCATCACTCCTGGGCTTGCAGTGTGGGTCTGTTCATGGAGTGTCTGCACAGACATCGATGCCACCACAGCTGTTGGAGTCATTACTGGAGCTGGAGCAGGCTGCTGTAGCTACCCTTGTAGCCTCGCTCTTTGGCGAGACCCTGAGCTGCCTGACATCTGAGTCCTGTGAAGAAAATGCTCCTAACTTGGCTGTCCCTGTTTCCTTTGTGCTTTTTCCTCTCCCAGGTAGCCAGATAGATGAGGGGATCCGCTCCGCGAGCAAACGCATTGTTGCGCCTCCGGGAGGCCGCTCCAACATCACCTCCCTCAGTTAAGTGTCCCTGCCGAGGAGGAAGCAAAACCCCTGTGAAAGCGAAGGAAGAAAAATGGTACCTTGGTGTTTAAGAAGGAAAAGCAAATAAACCTGTTCTGAAGAATCGATAAGCCTCAAGCCTTATGTTTCACAAACGCTCCTTGCTACCTAGCTTTAAAGATATTGCTTCGTTTTGTTTTATGCATAGCCTTAAAATCCTGTGGTTGTTGTCGTGGGTGCGGTCGGGTCGTGTTTTTCCTCCCCCTTTCTGTATGCATGCCGCTCAGACAGGTCAGTGTGGTGTTCGTGTGGGACGCGGTGGCGCGGGGCGGCGGGAAGGACCCGGCCCGGGGAGCCAGCCGGGCAGGCAAAGCGTCGGGGCCGGCGGGAGGCTGGGCGCGGGGCGGGCAGGGCAGGCTGGCGGGGGCTGTGTCGTGCTTGTGTCCGTCACCTCCAAACGGCGGTCGCGGGCGGTCCGGTGCGAGGCCCCGCGGGGCGCGCAGACCATCTCTTGCCAGCTGCGCAGCGCCGCGCGTCAGCAGTTTTACTACTTTGTACACTTTTTTAAAAAAACCTGGGTCCTTCAAACAACTGCTCTGGCTGCTTGGCTGAGTTCTTCCGCGGGCTGCCGCTGGGCAGGGCTGAGGGGAAGTCGTGCCGTGGGGGCCGGCTGGGCAGGAAGGGCTGGGGGCTGTGCTGGAGCTGGGAGACGCTGTTGCGTGCGTGGTGCTCGCTGCTGCAGGTCACAGCTTGGGGCCTCTTGGGCGAGAGCAGAGGTATGGGCGAGCCAGCACACTGCAGTGGGCGACAGGCTGCTCAGCTTGTCCCTCTGGTCCCTGGCTGCAGCCTGGCCTGGCCATCAAGGGCTGTGATGAGGATGAGAGCTGCACCTGTCGTCTGCGTGCCGACAGACACCAGCTCTGCACAGCGTTGCCTGTGCTCAGTGCTGGGTCGTTCTAGCTGGGGCTGGCCTGGAGCCTGCTTTCTGAGAGTTAAAATCCTCCCCTTCGGTCCAGTGCTGTTCATCAAAGCAGTGGTCACAACCTCCCCAAAACTTGCAAAGCACGCAGAGAAACCAAATTGTTTTTGAAGTATTTTGGTGTACCAGTTTAGGCTGTGCTAAATAAATACACTAGGGTTGGGCTTTTTTCTTAAGTATTTAACTTCGAAATATTTATTTTCTACATGCCTGCAACTCAGACAGGACAAGCTGTCCATGCAGCCACCCTTTAGAGGCCATGCCAGAATAGCTGTGCGGGGGTGAGGAAGGCTGCTCGTGCTTAGGAGTCCTGTGAAGTTCTGCTATCCAAGAATTAAAGATTTCTCCCTCTCGCCTGGTACTGATCAAGCTGAGCTGTGCCTCCCTTTACAGAGAATGAGAGGGAAGCAGAGAAGATTTTAGAAGTAATTTAAGTTTTCAAAGTTTTGGGGTTTCTGCCAACCAGTACAACAATTTTGATGCAGCAACAGATTTTCCCCAAGGAGCAGGGTGTGCTGTGACTTAGCAGGTGAAGGTGGCTTTCTGCTTGCAATGACCTGCTTTGAGAACTCTGACAAGCACTGAGAAACGAATTCCACTCCAGCACCGCAGCAACCTGGACAGAACAAAGGGTCATGCTTCCCTGGTTAGTTGTTTCCACACCAGCAGTGCACAGCGAAGCTGCTGTCCCTCTCCCCAGCCCTGCACATTTGCACTGTGCTGTAACCACGCCGAGAGCCTGACCCGAGCAAAACCCCCTAGACTGTCAGGCAGAGCGTGTGGAAGGAGGTGGTGACACTGCTGTGCACCAGTCCTTGCCCGCGGGGCACGCACTTAACTCAGCAGGGGAAACTAGCACAGGCTGCACAGCCCTCAGGGCTGCAGGCAGGAGGACCACCCCTTCTGCCGTGCTGTGCAAGTCACCTCAGAAGTAACATTGACTTCTGCTCATCTGGGAAGGTGCCTTTCATTTGCTGTTGGGTTTTATTCTGGTCATTTTTTTCAACTTGGTCAGATTTTTTAGTTGATCAGAAAGGCAGAAGGGCACAGGGGACACAGAGGGAGGCAAATGGTTCTTCACTTATTATATTGCTGAGAACAGGAAAAAAAACATCAGAGAAGGAAGTGAAACCTCAGGTCTGCCATAGCATTTAAACATTGGCATCATCGCCAGCACGAAGATGATAGAAATGCTTTGGCCAGCCTCATTTTGGGCACAGCCTGCTCCAGAGTGTAGCTGTTTCTGCAAAGACAGCTGCTTAACCCAAGGCTTGGTTTCAATGTCACAGAGACTGAAAATCCACTTTCAGATTTACCTCTGGTGTTGGAGGCCAATCCCCATCAGATTCAGTAAGCTGCAATTTCATGTGATACTGAATGTTCCTTTTTTCAGGCTGGCCTGGAAAAGCAGCTGGATGCCAGTCACTCAGTAGTGCCTGGTTGTTACCTCTTCGGTCCACATCTGTCTGAGTGGCCTGAGCACACACCATGAGCCCTGCTCTGTGAGAAACCGATGAAGGAACCCACACGGAGAGAGGGGGAAACAGAAAACCTTTGCTGCCTCCTCCCAGCTGTGGAAGGAGATCATGACTGCTTCTCGCTAAGGAAGATCTTCACCATCTCCAGCCCTTGGCGCCCACACTCATGAGAGGTTCACAGGAGATGTCTGTAAGCAAGGGCCACCCTCCACTATGCACTGATGGAGACCTTGCAGCTGAGAGCAATCTCTTCTATCTGGAGCAACCAGCTATGAGCCCATGCAGACTTAAGACCTCCACAGAGCCTGGACCCACCCTCAAGACCAGTATTAGTGTTGATGGCTCTATGAACAATGCATGCTCAACCCCTGGGTGACGCTGCTAGCAGTCACCTTGTGGGCAGCACCAGGGGCTGTGACGCTGGCTAGCCAAGCTGAGTGTCTCATCCATTTTCACAGTCACATTCCTGCCACCAAGAAAAGCAGAATAAAAGGATCTGAGTCTGACCGACTGTGGCAAATTGCAGAGGCAGCATCCACAGCCTCTCCCCCCACACCCAGGATCCACGGGCTGCAGGGTGGAAGGCAGAGGGAGTGGGTGTCCCAGCTCCCACTAGCCACCCTGCCTTGGGCTATGGGCAGTTGTCCCGGCAGCAGTGGATGAATCCAGTGGCCCAGTGCCATGAAGGTGTGAGGTGAGCACGCAGGAGCCCCATGGGAAACACTCCAGCAGGGTTTGTACTGCTCTCAGAGATTATTGTTCTGGTTGTCCTCCTGGGATGTGCCTCTGCTTTTTGCCAGTGCCTCCTGAGTCTCCTTGTGGTTGTGTCTCACCCTTAGGGAGAGAAATGGCCGGCTGAGCTGTGAGGGTCCCTGCAGCCCCCACAGCAGCAGTGTCTGCTCAAATGGGGCAGTGCAAGCAGCTTATGGCTGGGGCCCAGCCCTCCTCCTCAACGACACAAACGCCGTGGTGATCTCCAGCAGATGACAGAGCAACCAGCATGCCCAGTGCCTGCTCTCCTTGTTACAAAGCTCCTACACTCCCACCCGCAGCATTTGCCAAGGTTGCCCCAAACTCAGCTCTATGAAAGGCTTTGCCAAGGGACAGAGTCTCTTGTGCTGCCTCTGCACCAACACTTACTTTTCTCTGTTGAAAACAATGAAGTCCCTCTGGAGCATCTCCAGGTGCTTTTGAAGATGGCAGGCCTTTGACATTCAAACAGAAAAATAGAGATGGGGAACAAACTCACAGTTAACTCAGAAGGATACTAAAAGGACAATTTCGAGGAGATAGACATCTGCAGGTAAAGAGCATCTGTAACACTTCAGTGGGGAGAATGGCATTAAGATTCTCCTCTCACACAAAACTGGTGTCTACACGTGCTGCCTGCCTCCAAAGGGAACACGTGGAAGAGTGTGGGGAATGAAATTGGTCACAAAGTCAAAAAAGGTCTGTTTAAAGAGTTTGCTGTGGTTGTGCTGGATGGCAATTAGCTTTCTTGCAAACCAGGAGACTTCCCTGCCCCCTGCTTGTACCTGCTGGCTCTTACCTGGGAGGAGTTGCTTTTGTTGGTGTCTTTTTTCTTAGCCAAGCGCTTTTTCTTCTTGTGAAGGGGTTTGGATTCTAGGATCATTTCTTCCAGTTCAAAGGTTGGGTCACAGTTCAGTCTGCCTTTCTGGAGGGGAGAGAGAGATGACTTAAATGATCTTGAAGAGTCTCCCATAAACCAGACTGCAACTGGGAGATGAATCTTCTCAGAAATAAACTAACCAGACCTGCACACACAGTCAGAGCACCCACTCTACAGTGTTCAAAGCCAGGCTGGGTGGGCCCTTATGCAACCTGGTCTAGTAGGAGGTGTCTGTGCTGGTGGCAGTTGGAACTAGTTGATCTTTCAGGCCCCTTTCAACCCAGACCAGTCTGGGATGATGATTCTGTCATTTGGTGCCAGGCACGAGGGCACTCTGAAAGCTTCTTAAAGTCAAGTTTGCCTTACCGTGGGGATAAATTCCGGTGTGATCCTTTTCTGGAGAACAGCATCCCAGTTCACGTCAGACAGGTAGGGAAAGTCCTGGATATCTTTCAGCTGAGAAAAACGCTTCTCAGGGTTGGGCTCCAGCAGCTGCAGTGAGAGTAAAATGAAAGAGGTGAGAGAGTGAGACCTGGAGATGCACAGCTGGATGTCAGACACCTACAGAGGTGGCAGTGGCAGTAACACCAGGTATGGGCCCTGGGGTGGAGCTCCAGGAGCTTCACCTGCCATTGCTTAGGACAAAGTTCCCAGTTTGGGACCGAGCCATGCCCCATGAAAAGGAGCAGGGCTGGGGACATGCAGCCTCTGTCTCCATTGCTGCTTTGCAGCTCACTTTCCTGTGTGATACATAACAAAATAGAAGCTCTGTTGAATTTTAAGCAAATGGAGATATTCTTCAATTTTCTTCTTAGGAACTACACCATGATCCTGTCTCAGCAAGGCATCAATGTCCCAGTTTCACTGAAACGTCTGAGAGTATTTCATCAGAGACAACAAAACCATTTCTGCCTACTGCTTTGACAAAAAACAAAAGAGGAGAGCTACACGAAGGACTGACTCCTTCATTGCCTACACTAATCTGAAAATGAGAAAACTCTTTGCACACTTTGCCAGCCTTGCAGCTCCTGCACACAGGCTCTGCACCTCCGCTCTGCTGCTGTCGTGTGCAGACAGCCCCTGGCACTGTCGAGCATTAGTTCTGCTTATTGAAGTTATGGCTTCACTTCAAGCATGCTTTCAGCTTCCAAATGATCCCAGTAATGATTCTGAAGCAATTCTGATAACAGCTTTAATAAAAATTAACTGCAGTGGTGCACAAACCACACAGCATCAAAGGATTTCAGCAGTATCAGCATTTCTTGTAAATCTTTTCCTGGTTGGGAAAAATGTTGTGGTTTTTTTTTAAGTTAAAAGAACTAATATATATATTCAAATTTTGGTCCAAATTTATTAACATTATCTACCTCCAAGTCATGACATTGCAGAGAGATAAAGTTACAGGAGAACCTATAGAAGCAAAACTCAAACGTCCTTAGAAGAGCTGCATTAGCAGCACCTTGCTTGGCAGCACAAACTCCATCCCATCACCCCAGGACATTGCGCTACATTGCTGCAATGCTAAGAGCTGGACCTCCGTCAGATAGCACCACCTGAAGGTCACTGGCGTTGGCTCTGGACGCAGTTCACAGCCACTCCTTACAATTCGCCCCAAAGGCTACCAGTCCCGGTGAAACGATCCTGCTTTCCCCCGGTGCCCAGGCACAAGCCCCAGCCCTGCTCTGGCCGTGGCTGCCCTCACCTTCTTGATGAGTGACACCATCTCTGCGGACCACGCCGCAGGGTACATCACCGTGGCTGTCTTGTAGACGTGAGCAATCTCATTTGTGGAGGTGTTGGAGCGGATGTGGTAGGGCCTCTGTGGAGAACAACACAAGGCAAGCACTTTAATTTACCTGCTTTTACAGACTCCTCGGGAAATCGTTTCAGAGCAAAGAAGTTTCAAACACAGTCTCATTGTTCATTCCCCAAGCCTCTTGCTGGAAATCTCTCCCTGTGTGATCCTAGCTCAGTTGAAATAAACAAAACAACAGGCAGCAAGAACAATGACAATGACCAGACATTTATACAGCGTGGCAGGAGGCAAACCCCCACAGTTTGTGTCATCAACCAGCCTGTGTTTAGATTTATATATATATATATATATAACACCCATCTACAGTGCTGTGCATAGAGCTGTCCCAGTATTGTCTGTCAAATGTGCTGCTGTTTTCAATTCTTCACAGGTGAAAAGGGGCAGGACTCCTCCCATGAATCAATCAGCTGAAAACATGATGTTCTAGGAAGGGTTCTAAGTCCTGGGTGGGTTATCAGGCTGCTGCAGGACCTATCCCTTCTCCCTGTGACCAGTGTCCTGCCATTAATCTTCCCAACGGAGTGTTTAAGGACAGAGATGGACAGATGGAGATGGGGTGGTGTGCACCCTACCCGGGTCCTGAGCAGCTCGTAGGCTGTGATTCCCAGTGACCACCAGTCCACAGCGAAGGAATAGCCAGTGGGTTTTGTGGGGTTAAACATCTCAGGTGCTGCAAAACAGAGAAAAAGGAGAGTGTGTCTTGCTGTGATCTGAAGTGGAAAGGAGCCACACAGACTGTAGAGAACACCCTGCTGCTCTGCCTGAGACACAACCTGGTGTATGACACCACCACATCTTTGATAAGTTCTACCTTTTTCTTCAGAGCTGGTGGATTGGTCCTTTACCAAAACACTGCCACGGTAAACTCCAAATCACGGAGTTGGCAGGGTTGGCAGGGACCTCAAGGATCATCTAATTCCAACCCCCTGCCATGGGCAGGGACACTTTCCACTAGATCAGGTTGCCCAGAACCACATCCAGCCTGGCCTTAAAAACTTCCAGGGATGAGGCTTTAACAACCTCTTTGGTCAACCTGTCCAAGTGTCCCTCTACAGCTTTCTTGTAGAGTCACAACACAGAGGTTTCCTTGCAGAAGTTTATCTTTTGGACTGCTGTTAGCTTTGCAGAGCAGAAACACCTGCCAGCAAGGAGCCCTGGCATGGAGAGAGGAGCAAACGTCTAACTGTGCCAACCACCCCCATCTCCCACCCTTACTTTCCACACTGGTTGCTGCTCCTGCTCCCTGACCAGCAGGACCTGGCACCTTGTGTCCGGCTCAGCACTGAGCATCATCACGTTGGGAGCCAGACCTGACCCAGTTCCCAGCACACCATCCTAGCCCGGTTACCTTCCTGCCCTGGGAGCAGATACACTTTAAAGCCTTCACCTTGCTGACTAACAGCTACAAATGCAATTAGCACAGAATAAAACAGTTTCTGCTGTGTTAAAACCCAAGCAAGCATTCCAGCTCCTCTGTGCCCCACTGGTGAATTGGGGCAGTTGGCAATTTCTGCTTCAATAGACTGTGGCAGAACTTAATTGACTGATGCGTGTAAGTGGTGGCATGGCCTTGAGAGACAGCTGTGCTGTCACCTTTGTAACTGGACCAGACCTGAAGCCCCACTGCCTCTTTCAGATGGAGACTTGGCACCAGCACTGCCATGCTTTCAACTGTGCCAGGCTGGCACCAGGGAATGGGGTCCTCCTGCCCCAGCTGAGCAGGTGCTAGTGCTCAGGTAAGCAGCAAGTATTAAGCCAAATCACTTGTCCTAAACAGAGAGTAATTCTGCTTTGTAAAGCAGCCAGTTTATGTAAAATTTCCAGTTATTGCTGGTGATGCAGCAGTGAAAATGCCCTAATGTACCGTGGGGCCAAAACAAGGCTTCATGCTCCATTTTCCTTCCCAGGGGGAGAAAGACAATGTTGGCTGCTGCTGCAAAATGCTCCAAGATCTCAGGAGTGCAATCATCATGTTTTATAATCAAAAACATGCTGTACAGTGTGGTGTAGTGGCACTAAAATCTGTGTTTATGGTACGCTTGCTGTGGTGCTGTGTGAAACCACATGTACCAGCTGCGCCAGCCGGTGTCACCGAGGGGAAAGCTCCCACCATACTCTCCCACTGCACCTCTTCAGCTGAGCTTGCTCCTCGTTTCAGACATGCACATTTTGTCACATACCAGGAGGAGGAGTTCAAACTCCTATCAGAAAAGAACTCCCTCTGCACCCCACCAGTGCCGTGGGATCAAGCCCATGAGATAGTAATTAAGGACAAACGATTGTCATTGGTGCTTACCCATGTAGGGCTTGGTGCCAGCGATGGTGGTGACTTGGATTTCCTTAGTCAGCATCGTGGCAATATTGAAATCTGTGATGTGCACGTGTCCTGAAAGACAGAGGCTAATGTGTAACTCAGTTTGCTTTGATTTCACACAGAAACAGCTTTGAGTAGAAAACTTAAATCCTCTATGGAAAAGAGTTCCTAGGGGAAAAACACTTTCTGGTGGGAGGACCAACAGAAAATATTTTGGCTTGCAGGCTGCTTACAGATGTCTCCTCCTACATCAACTATCACCTTACTTACCCTTTGAGGAGCAAAACCACTGGATTTCTCCAAGAAATAATTTAATGATCATTGTTTTGAGCCTTTCTAAATTTGGGAAGGAGAATTGGAAAAGATCTCCACTATGACTTTTGAAAGAAAAATCAGCCAAAGAAAACCCCAACCAAAAACTCCTCGGTATATTTTGCTGTCCAGCTACTTGCCCTTTGGTGTTCCCAGGTACTAAGCACTCCCCATTTCTTTCTTTAGAGAATGTCTCCAGAATGGCAGCAAGCAAAACAGCCTCAAAAGAAACTCACACACCACGGCCCCCCCGACTGGGGGCAGGCAGGGTTTCTGCTCCCACTGCTGCCTGCAGGCTGAGACAGTAATGAGAGGCTGGGTGTGATCTGCAGGGATGAGAAAGGAAATGCTTCCACCTAGCTCTTGCCTGCTCTTTTATTTCCACTGGTTTTTGGGGTGGTTTCTTTGGCAAGCACTTAATTTAACCTCCCTCATTCCCAGCACCTGTCAGTGGGTGACCCATCGCCCCAGCAGTCCAGGTGAGCAGTACAAAGCGGGCTTCACTGAAGTGAATGTCTTTGGAGCTCCTGGGTTAGTTCAGCCTAATTCCTCTGATTAAACCCAGACAGTTTCCACTTCTCCCTGACCTCATGAACTTTCTCCTAAGGCACTGAACTTGCTCACCCCTGAGGGAGCTGGGCTCCTTATCAAAAGCATCAGATGTTTTCTTTGTTGCATTTTGCAGACTCATCACCCTCCTCTGCAATTGCAGAGGATGACTGAGCTGCTGCTGTTTCCCTTTACCACAGAGATCAAATCAAAGTGGTTTCTGCTGCTGGACTCTGTGACAGTACTGCCCTCAGTCATTAGCATCAACAGCCGGAAAGTCACTGCAGCTTCAGTTCATGAGTTGAGGTGGAGTAAGATCACCTTGATATGTCTGAAAGTTGATGCTTCTGTAATAAACTCTTGTTGTCTTGTAAAGATTGATTTGTTTCACAGCATCCAGACAACTGTGTCTGTACCTCTGTGACATGAGAACAGGGACATGTTTGCCTGCTGCAGATCTCTGATCTATCTGGGAATATTTGGGGAACAAAAGTAGAAATTGTGATTTCACCTAACCCACTAAATTCTTCATCCTCACCTGGCTCTTCAGCAGTTCCATCTTCCCCCATGAGAATGCCTCAAACAAGGAAAAGTGGGTACAGCCCAGCAGGACACTGACAGGTGGGACCTGTCCTGGAATCTGAAGCCCCTCTGGGCTGCCACTGCCACCCAGACACCGATTTCCTTATCAAATCCACAGTGCTTGTTTGGAGTTCGAAGACAGAAAAGGAAAACTTGAGGTCCCTCTGTGAGCTGTGGACACTGCTGGGAGAGCATGAGTGAGGTGTCAGAGCTGACCTCACAGGGTACCTGACTGATGTGCCCAGAGCACGTGTCCCTCCCTGCTGCCCACCTTGCTCCACAGCATCAGTCCCTCTCCAGTTTACCCACTAAGGAATGGGTTCAACCCCCTGGGGAGCACTCAAGAGAAAAGCTATCCTGTCTGGGTAAGTCCTCCATGCCCTTGCGTTGTTCCCTCTTCCCTCCTCAGCTGTTCCCCTTCTTCAGGGAGCTGTTCTCATCAATCTGAATCATAAAGACTTATCAAGAATTTGAGATTCCAGGCACATAGGTGCCACTCTCTAGATGCATCTTTTAAGTGAGTCACTTCAAACAGACCACAACTTTCATAAACTTGCCCACTTGGGAAATAACCACGAGAAGCCAGCAAGGCTGAGGGAGAAGGCTGTGGATGGCATGGCACATGCAGCACTATGGAACAGGGTGGACTAAGAGCCCAAGAATGGAAGCTGCTGGTAACCAAGAGGGACCCACCGAATGCTGCAGCTGGACTTGAGACTCATGCTTTAAGGCTCATATTTTCCTGGTTGCAGCTGTTTGGAACCAGCATGGCCAGAGCTGTGCTCCACACTGAGTCATTCTGAGAGCTCACCCTGCCTGCCTGAAACCAGTACTTTCAGATCAAGCCTTCGGTTCTGGGTTAGTACAAGGAATTTTCTGATGATACTCAGCATCTCTATTGCTGCACAGTTTCTCCACCTTTCTAGAGCATTTTTTGTGGGGGAAAAAAAAAATCAGGCTTCTGCAGATCCAGCTAAGGTAGCACTTCAGAGAAGATGAACCTGGAGCCATTGGGAGCTGTGAAGAATGGAGATTCTCTGACAGGCTCTGCTGTAACTTATCCAAGAGGGAAGAGCAAAGGGGCTGTGTGTGCAGTGCCTGCACCGGTGTGAACCTGCCTGATTCAACACCACCCTCCAGAGCCTTTCAGCACCAGTATCAGAAGCAACTCTGAACAAAACCATTACAGGGCTCTCGTGAAAAAAAAAACCTTCTCAGCTTTACTAGAAATAAAATGGAGCTTTTCTTCAGTTTTATTAGACAAATGACCCGGCTGAAAACTCCTGATGAATTAGTCACAGTTCCTGGAAACTGCCATCTGTTATGTTCCTCAATTCCCAGGTGAGCTCTGCTGTCGTCGAGCCAAATCGATAGACTCATCGTTAAAGGAGGAAATCACTTTGTGCTCAGAATGCCTGCTGAAGGTGGTCTCCTGCTGAAGATTTTTTCACTGTGGGACCTGATCCCAATTTCTGGTGCTGGAACTGTGCTTTATTTATTGCACAGCAAGACATTTGCCCGATATTCCACTTTATTTATGTCTCACTTTAATTTCCTAGCTGAAATGGGTATGGTAATACAGAATGCCATCAACCAGGGTGGCAGAGGCAAATGCACGAGATGTGTGTCAAGGGCATGACAGCAGCAGGATGCTGCGTACCTCAATGTGCAGCATAGTGAGGGGCATCTATACCATCCAAAACCTGAAACAGGCCCCTAGGCAAGGATCAGGTTATGTGCACAAGGGCTCCTGCAGCCTCAGCAGTGATTAACAGTGGCAAAAAGGCTGCTGCAAGTCATAACAGACTTGGAAATCCAACAGGCTGAAGGAGTCACAGCTGGAAAAAGCCTTCGCAGATGGAAAGGAAGATGGGATGAAAGACAGAACTTAGGGGCAAGAAAAGTATAAAAATGAAGGACTGAAGTCTGACTGCTGAAGGTCTTAGGGCACTTTGTACTCTCAGGGGAGAACGTTACAAAAAATGGATGCCATCAAACAGCAGACATTTTGTGAACACTGTTGTGAAAGCCTCGTGAAGAGAGAGAGAACGAGGAGCTGCAGCTCCCTTCCATGGGGAAAGAGATGCTGAAAAACAAGCACAATCTACCAGGCTAAATATAAACATGCTACAGCAACAGCTGCTCTGGGGACAGGGAAATCTTAAACTGTGTGTGCACAAAGCTTTCTGTATGCATGAGAGGGCACACCTTTGCTGCCATGGATGAAGAAAGGCAGTATTACATGGCATAATCAGAAGGACGCTGAAGTCAGGGGTACATCCACAGCAGATAGCTCTGAAACCTCTGCCACAGACAGTTAAACCATCAGAGCCAGCAGAGAACAGACTCAAAATCAACCTAAATTGCAGTGTCATTACCAGAGCATGCAGGGTGCATCCTGCTGGGCCGAATGTGGCTGCAGGGACAAGCAGAGCTTTCCCCCCCAACTTTTCCCTCTTTAGGGACAGTGACCTACATTTCTGTGGCTCTAGCCCCAGCTCCCTCTCAGATGGCTGTGGCACTTCAGTCCTGTGGACACAGAGGTTCTTGGATGATGGTGACAGGTCACCAAGAGTGCTGGTGAGGGCTGACCGAACACAGCCCTGCACTGGCTACCTGGGCAGAGGTCCTGGAGCCCTGTGATGCTGGTAACTTGGCCCAGGCTTGCCAACCAGGACCACAGTCCATTGTTGGGCACTGGTGGGAAGGAGGATAGGTCCTCCTGCATCAGTCTGTGCATGGGGCAGGAGAGAGGCTTCTGCACTTGGAGGAGGAGGTAGAGCCAGCTGTGTTGACAGCTCCTAAATAAATAATTAGCTTGCACTCTGAAATTGGAGGTCATATGCAAAGCAGGCAGAGTCTGGGCTCAGCTGCTGCCATGCGACCCTTGTCACGCACAGAGCCACAGTGATCCCCAGGAGCTTCAGCGTCTCAATTGCAGCCCCTGCAGTCATCACAAATTCAGAAACACCTTGTTCCTGCACTGACTTATTCTCCCCTGTGCTTTGCTGTAGCTGCTGCTGAAGATCTCTCATAACAAGCTGGGTTTCAATGACACGAAATGACAAAGTGTTTTTGTAGTGAGTTAAAAGCTAATAAATATCAGACAGCTCTTCACTATGAGAGCTTTGCCAGGACCAAAAGGTGTCTAGGGAGGGATGCAAGTTAGAGTTTTGCCAGAGCAAGAGACTAAAGAAAAAACAAGAGCAATATCTGTATTGTACCCACCCCAAATCCTCTTTGGAGCTCCCTCCCAATGTCAAATGTCCTCAAGGAAGAAGAAAATCTGATAGAAGATTATCAGTTCAACCACAGCTGATTCTGCCTGTGAGCATGCATGCCACAGCCTTCAATTGCACTAGCATTTCCATTCCAACAATTGCATGCAGAGTAAGTGTAAAGCAAGAGCCAAGGGGGTCTTGGAATAAGGTCTACAAGGTACCTGACCACAAACACCACAAAACATGTCCCGGCCAATGCTTCTAGGACAGTGAGGTCTGTCAGTCAGGGGAGGTGTTGGTTAAATGCTGAGGCACCCTAGAAGTACAGCAGCACCAGGGGGTGCCCAGCATCTGGAGGTACCAGGTGTTGTCATTCAAAAAAGCAAAAGACAGCAAGCAAGGCAGGGAAGGATGGTCTCATTCTGCGCATGAGGGTAAGAGAGTAGCATAAAAGGAGGCAGAAAGCACTTGAACTTCAGCTTGGACCTTCTCCTGACTGTGCTTTTATGCATCTGCATGACCAGGAAGCGACTGGCACTTACCATGCTCATCCAGTAAGATGTTGTCAGGCTTGATGTCTCTGAGAAAAAGGCAGAGAAAGGAGACAGCTATTAGCCTGGGAAAGTGACATGATAGATGCCTGCAGTTGCTTTAGGACAGTCTGGGTTCTGGAGGGACACACACTCAAAGACAGGGTGTCCTGGAAGGCATCTGCTGGGGCTTTTCAGCCCTGGTATTCGTTTGTGGTTGGGCTCAGCCATCAGAGAATAACTAATCAAAAACCAAAAGCAGAGATGGTGGCAGAGGGCTGTGGCTGTGAAAGCTGCTGTGGTTTGGACTGGCAGCACTTGGGTACTTCACCTACCTTTGCGCTTCTCTTTATCTTCTTCCCCTTTTTACTTCTTAACCTGATCCAGTACTCTGTGAGAGCTGTTCCCCATTTGCTCAGTAGAGAGCAAATTAATTTAACATCTTTGCTCTAGAAACAAATGGGTTCCTGACTGAAAACCAACCCCAAACCCTCAACACCAGCACTTAAAGTCATGCTGCAGGGAAAGGCTTCTTCCCATTGAAGGGAGAGCAGGTACACCTGATACATCAACTGTATCCACCCCAGTACCTTTACAAGGCATTACCTGGTTTTAATGAGCTCATTACACCGCTGCCTGCTCACCCGCTGCTGGCTGAGCCTGGCAGCTGGCAGCCAAGTGTCTGTGAGGAGCCTGGCACACAGCAGGCAGACAGTGGGCAGACACACATGGAGTAACTCCATGCCATCCTGACACTGCCCATCAGCCCTGGGCTTCACGGGGGAAAGTGGGCAGGGTTAGGATTTGATAGTAAAAATGCCCTGATTAAGCTGGAGTTTGAATTCACCTGAGCACCTGGAGTCAAGAGGGGACAATATAAGTACTTACCAGGTAATGGCTCTTAGCTCTCTGCCATCTTCTCACCCAAACCACTGTCAGTGGGTCATAAATACCCCACGTAGCTTCCCTGAGCTGCCCTCACCCCACAGGGGGGCACAGAGACAGATCTCTTAGTCAGGACACTACAGGGTGGATTCAGGGGCTGGCTCTCCTAGTAAGTGCAGCAAAACTGAGCCTCAGGTCAGAGCCAAGCAGCCCAGAAGGGCAGAAACATGTCTGTGACAGCAAAAGAAGGTGATGCCATGCTTGGCATTTTTGAGAAAACATTAATTTAAGCAAAGTCTTTAAGAAACCTTTCAGCAAGAAGAGTTTGGAAAAAATGGATTATTTGAGTCTCCTGATAAGAAACTACTTCCAGTTTTGAAAGAATCATAAGCACAGGTTTTAATTTCTCATCCAGTTTTCAGCCTTCAATTATTACTTGGTTTTTATCCTGACTGGGGCCTTTCCTGATCATGCTGAGGCTGTGGGACTGCACCAGTACAATGAGATCGCTTCCAAGAGGCAAACAATGAGCAGTGATCACTTCATCTATTGATTCTTTGGGTGCTTATTTCTGATAAACTGGTTACACCATTTCCTAGCCTGAAAAAGCTAACAAATATTTGCCACTCTTCTCCCTGTAGGTGAGAAGTCATTCCAGCCATGGCTCTGCTGCCTCTGCACAGCTTTGCTCAGACAGAAGCAGACATCTCTTGCCTGTCTCTGCTGGTCCCAGTTACAGATGTTGCAGGAAACTGACTCGGCTGAGTCACTTTATCGACCTAGTGCTGTCCCACTGGGTTCCAGCATTAAACAGCTTGCACTAGTGTGTTAATTAAATAACTTGCCATTTAAACAGGCTGCCATACCTCCTTTGTTCTAGTCAACTGGCCTGAAACATGTATAGATGCTTGAAGTGCACACTGCAGCCTGAACCTGAGCTGCTCCCACCCTTATTTACAAAGAACTCTCTGGGAAAGGCCCAGAGCTTTGCCCTTTGGATGTCCTCTTTGTACCTGTCTTCATGCTGCAGCCACAGCACGACACCAGCCCAGCCCTTGGCGCTGTTGACAGCCATGCAGTGGTGATGGCCACACAATGCTCGTGGCCACACAGCTGCAAGGACAGGGCTTGTGATGGGGACTGCAGCCACCCCGTGCTCCCAGAGCTATCACATCTTGCATTGTTACAGAATCAGTCTCCTCATCCAGGTTTGTTCTGATGGCAAGGAACTGTGAAGAACCTCTAGCTCCTCAGTCCTAAACACCACTATTGTGATACCTCAACTGACAGAGAAGGATTTTGCCCCTGTGCCCCACTCAGCACGTTCAGGCCAAGCCAGCAGTATGAGGATTCATGCCTGGCTGCTCAGGGTGCTGCATGTCACATGTTTAATTCATGCTCATCCATTATTTGGTGCTGATGAGCAGGTGTTGGGTGGAGAGGGCCAGTGCAATGTCCCCATCACCACACACTAGCTTCATGTCCCAGAGCACAGTGGGGCAGCTGGGATGGCTGCTGTGCCAAGATCAGGGGCATCAGAGTAGAAATCTATGCAGGTATAAAACCAAACAAGCAGCGTGAAAGATGAGACTCCTGAGAAAGCAGAAGCTCTCCCCATGGAGGTCTGCCTTCAACTCCAGCAGAGCAAAACCCCTCTGGTGCTCCAGGGCTCTCCACTGCTGCAGAGGGCAAGCTATGGGCATGCTCTGGGCACATCAGGCATTGGCCTTTCTGCCTTCACAGCTCAGAAATGACAGCCAGATGCTGTGGACACGAAGAAGCATTCATCTCCACCAGCAACTTCCCCTGCTAACAGCCAGGAGATTGCAGTTTTAAATTCTGTACCATGCTTTATTTTCACACCTTGCAAGAACAATCTTCTGCAATTATATTTATGATGAGATGATCTTCTCTGGGTTCTCTATTTAACCCTCTGCTAGTCCCTGTTCTTAGCCCTTGTTAGCCGCTCCTAAGAAAAAACCCTTGGACCCCAAGGTCTATTTTGCAGAGCAGGCCAGCAGGAAGCAGTTGCACATCTGCCTGTTCAGAGCTGAACCTTCCCTCTCTGGCCAGGGAAAACCTAGACCTCCTCTCTTATTTTGCAGTCTTTGAATGTACAGGAAGAGCTCATGTATTTTCTCACTGACCATAAAAATTCTTGGTGGCCAAAAAGACATTCTTCCCACTTCCAGAAAGGGATTTAACCTCACACAAAACAAGCTGCATCTGGTCCCACTCCATCTCTCAGTGCTGTGCAGGGAGGGAGCAAATGGGAAACACCTTCCAGAGTGACAGCAGGGGAATTCTGAGTGCTTATGTCTACTCTCCCTGGACCAAGATGGATATTAATGAGCTACAGCTAATTAAACCTATCAGAGACAGCTCTTTGCAGGATCAGCAAACAAATCAAGCATGCTTATTACAGCCATCCAAGAGGGAGAACTGAGATGCTCCCTGCTGCATATGGAATGTTTTTTCCCTGGGAAGCCTGGTCCTGGGAGAATATTTTGTTTAGTTGTTAAGCCTCTATTTGTCCTTTAACATTAAAGAGGAAAAAGTCCACCAGTATTGCAGTCTGCAAGCATCAGCCCACCCAGGAGGTCCCCAGCTGACCTGTGGATGATGTGTCTGCTCTGGAGATAGTCGAGGGCCAGCACCAACTCACAGATGAAGAGTTTGACAGTGCCTTCCTGGAACCGCACGTTTTGCTGGAGATGGTAACGCAGGTCTCCTCCAAGCAGCAGGTCTACAACCATAAACATATCTTCTTCATCCTGGAATGAGTACCTAAAATGCACGGACAAGCATGGTTGAGGGCTGCTAATACTGAAAGCTGACAGACTATAAAGACAAATGTTGTATCTCTGCGAATCCTCATCGTGCCTTGCAGCTTTTCCACCTGGGAAATGGTAATTTCCTGACCTTCCCATGTTCCATTCCCACTGCAACTAAACCCCTATTGTTATACTGGAGGTGACAATAACTTAGCTTTAGAGCCACAACAAAGCTGGAGCAGCTTGTATGAAGAACTACTAGCAGGTCCATGAGAAGAACAGGTACACAATGTTTTCACGTTGAACTTTTTACTATCAGACGCTCCAAAAAACAAAGCCACATCCACACCTCCCAAACCCACCACTGTGACAGCTTGATGCTGATTGTCCCCTCCCAAAGGGCTGTGAAGGGAGGTGGGCAGGAGCCTGCCAGGCAGGCACAGCTCTCAGGTGTGTTTATCATAGATAGGAGTGGCGGTGACTGATCCCTCTGAGGCATCTCGGAAGATCCCTTCACTTGTTGACACCTCAGGGCCAGACAAGCAGTCAGGAAGTCACCACAGCAGTGACAATCCAGCTCAGAGCTCTAGAGAATGCTGCCTCTTCCCCTGGGCAACCTGGTTCCCCAGAGCACTCATGGGCTACTGCTGCTTCTCACCCTGCAGGCAGTGCTTAAGACATCCCTCCCACCACCCACGACATGCATGCCTGGTGCCCTGCTTGGTGGGCAGCACCACACACGTCCTGATGCCCAATATGCCACAGTGGCGAGACACCAGCTGCTCCTGAGACTACCTTGCAGCAGAGAAGTGGCCAAGTCTGGTCTGAAAGGTGTCTCCGACATCACTGATGCAACCAGTGAGTAAAGGAGGAGTATCTTACCATAAATTAACTAAAAAGGGGTGCTCCAGGCCCTGCATGATCTGCAGCTCCTTGAAGACATTTCTCACTTCGTTGCGCTCCACACACTTCTGTTTGTTCATGTATTTCATGGCATACATCTTTTTGGTGTCGTTCTTCTGCACAACGCAGACCTAGGTCAGCAAATCAAGGGGTAGATCAGAGCTGAAATGTCAGCAAACTCAGTCAGTCAGATGTGGCCACATGAGTACTGTGTTCAGTTTTGGGTACTGCAAAGCAAGAGAGATGTGGAGGTGCTGGGGCGAGTACAGAGAAGGGCAATGAAGCTGGGGAGGAGCCTGGAGAGTAAATCTTATGAGAAGTGACTGAGGGAGCTGGGGATGGTTAGTTTGAAAAACAGGAGGTTAAGAGGAGACCTCATTGCTGTCTACAACCACCTGAAGGGACACTGTGAGGAGGCTGCTGCTGGTCTCTTCCCACAGGTAACTGGAGACAGAACAAGGGGGAATGGCCTCAAAGCTGAGACTGAGTAGGTTTGGATTGGACATTAGGAAAAAGTTTTTCACAGTGAGAGTGGTCAGGCACTGGAATGGGCTGCCTGGGGAGGTGGTTGAGTCACCCACCCTGGATGTGTTTGGATGTGGTGCTCAGGAACATGGTTCAGGGTGAATCTTGTAGAGTAGGATTATAGGTTGGACTTGGTGATCCTGAAGGTCTTTTCCAACCTGGATGTTTCTGTGATTCTGTGAGTGGCCTCCAAGGGCTTTAGCAAAGTTCAGACTGCCAAGTCCCAGGTCCATGTACCAACACTGCACAGTGGACAAACTGCCAGCACCCATTTTTCAGTCACAGAAGAAATTTTGCTGAGTAGAAGGGGAGGGGCAGGAATTAATCACCACGAGGATGGGAGGTGAGGGATCGCACACAAGTCAGTGTTGCATTTAACAGTGGAAATTATTAACTGATCTTGGTGGTGTCTGTCCCTCCCACACCCGTGACCCTTTCCACCAAAGAACTACAGATTAGAAAATGGAGAGCAGCACCATCTGACCATGATCTGATGCTTAATTGCAACACTGTTTTATAGAGAAATATCCACTTAAACTGCCAGGCTGCCACGTTGGCTGCAGCTCTTTGTTCACAAAGATGCATTGTGATGTTCAGTGCTGGGAAGTCTTAGAAAGTGCTCTCCAGAAAGATAATAAAATTCAGCTCATTTGATTTATCTGTTTCTCATTTTAATCTCCTGTAACATAATTTGTGGCTGTGGAATAGATGAGGAATGGAGCTCTGATTCCTTCCTGATTACCAGGAGTTGAAGCTCAGGTCAAAGCTCATTGATAATGCAGGGGTTTCTTTCTTTATGCTCATGTCAGACCCTAACTCGCCCCTCTCTCAATCAGTCACACTCCCAGGGGGCCACACAGTGAGCAGGTCACAAAATACTCACCTTCCCAAAGCTGCCCTTCCCAATAGCTCGCAAGATCTTGAAGTGGTCGAAGGTGACTGCAAGGCAGAGCAAAGATTGAAATGTTACATGGCTGAGCAAACACCTGATGATGTGACTCTTTCTCCGTAAGAGCTGCGAAAAACAAGGGACACTGCAGGAGGCTTTTGGAGATGTGACTGCTGCTTAAAGTTTGGTTTTTAACAGGGTATTTGTCTTGCAACAGCAAGTTCCCTGGGTCAGACTTTGTCCACAGAAGACCAGGCAAGGAACCATCCACTGAGTGTCTGTGGCCTGCCCTGTCTGTTAAAACACGACAGTCTCATCTTGCTGCTGCTGAAACCAAAGGCAAAGAAATTGAGTCTATCACATATTTAATACCACTTGAGGATGTAAATGAGCATCTAGGTCCTTGTAGTCTTTTAGACAACCCTTCAGTAGCTGTGCAAGATGAAGAGAGCAGCCTGGCTGGAAGTGTTGCTGCCATTCCTCACCTAGAACAGCTGCTTCTGCTCAGAAGAGAAAGAGGAGAGCAGCACCCTTGCAGGCCCTGCAACGAGGCAGGGAGATAGGAATGGGAACGTGTTTCACTTTGTGTCCTCAGGCTGGAGATGGGGCTGGGAGGTGGACATCTGCACAGCAAGGGAGAACGTTCTGCAGTGCTGCTCTGAAGGGCCCTGCAGATCAAATGGCTCTGATCTGGCAGGGTGAAGCTGCCTGTGTTTCATCTCAGGGAGTAAAGAGATCCAGAGAAACAGCAAATTAAATTACCCTGATTACAGCAAACATAGACTGACTGCACTGGGCTCAAACCTGCTGCTGATTGCTGGAGAAGGCACCAGAACAACGGTTGCTGGGTTGAACCCTGCTAATGATTCTCTGAGAGGCTCTGCCCAGCAGCCATCAGCAAAGAGAAGTCAGGTTCAGTGATCACTCCTGCTGGTTTCACCAAACCACACCAAAATGCTTCTTCAAAGCACCAGAGAAAGGCTCTGATACTTTTATAGCAGCTCATCATCTTTAACCAGCTTTCAGGCATGAAATCACTTCAAGCCTGGAAAAACAGCCACAAGTATTGGAGCTAACACAAGCTGATAAGGAGTTTAACTAGGTCTATCAGCTAGATCATCTGAGAGAAGGGCAGTAGATACCTGCAGAATGCAAAGGGAGGGTGAAGATGTTTATCACCTGCAGGGAATGAGAGGGGAAGGAAAAACTGCCAAGCCTGCTATGGAGAGAGATGAGCTGCAGGAGCTGCCTGCTGTCCCATGCAGCTTACAACTGTGAGGAGAGGGACCCTCAGGTCTCATATGCTGTCTCAGCTTTCCTGCCACCCCCGGTTTTCACTCTGAGCCAATCCCAAGTCTTACTCCCAAAGACTACCAAAATTAGTGGTGTCTGAATCAGGAACCAAACGCATGCTCTTCATCCTGAATCCACAGCTACAGATCTCACAAGCCTCATTTCACTGCCTGACCGCACCTGGAACAATGACAACAGCAAAGTCGTTTGCCCTTCAGAGGGAAAGTTCCTGTGATACACCAACTCAGACAAATGGTGTTTAAGAGATGCCAAGGCAGATAGTACAACCACTATAAAGAAGCAACTGAAGCACAAGCATGACATACTGTTTTGAAAGCAGGGTTGTGTTTCTAACCTCAGGTTCAAGGAACAATATTTAGACATCAAAATACAGAACCTAATCAGCCACGAAGAACATCCTGATCAGAGACAAGTCAGCCCTGCCAGAGCTGCTGGACTCCATCTGCCAAGTGAAATTCACTGCTTCAAGGTGCTCAGGTCCTGCCAGTCCCATCACCCACCCCAGCACAGCCAATACACTCCATGGTCTGTTGTAATTCATCTTCCTTTTGTCACTTTTCACTCCGTTTCCTTCCTTCCTTGCTTCTTTCTCTCTGCAGCCTCAGCAAAACAAAGGTTAGCACAGGATCAGGAAGGGTAACCCAAGTTCCTCTGTGTCAGGGAGCCAAACTCAGTGCAGACCCAGGCAAAGGAACAAAGATACATCCGTGGGGCAATTTAAAGACAGACCAGCTGATGGCACACGGGCAAAGCACCACAGAATGATGTATGGCTCTCTATCCCAGCCATTGTCCTCACCTACCAACTACTTCTGCAAATTTGGCCAGCTGGGGAGGATATCTGACTGCCACTCTCTAGGATGCTTTCCACACCCTTTTGCCCAGCAGCAGCACAAAATCTGCCTTTTAACACGGTCTCATCCTGACTGCATTGGAGGGTTGAGAGCACCTTGCAGCACTGAACCTTCTGTCTGGTTATTACATTTTCTTTTCATCTCACCAGCTTATTATCCACCACTGTGCCTACTCAGAGGAAACGCTGAGAGAAAATAGTCCTGGCATCCCACTTCAGCTGAAGGCAAAGAAAGGCTTTTTGGGAAGTCCATCAAAAAAAAGATACTAAAAATGATGGTGCCACAGGGAAAAAAGGGCAGCAAATCAGAGCAGTTTGGGAAAACATGCAGGGACTGTGTGTGAGCATCGAAGGCTAAGGGGAGTCCAGCAAGGTGTGAGCCCTGCTCTCCTGTGTCTCTGCACAGCAGAGGTGGCCCATGCTCCATGGAGCAAACAGCTGAGCTGTGGAGGTGAAAAGAGCCCACTGATGAAGAATGGAGGCACGAGAAGGTGAAGACCTTTGCCCGTGGTTATTCAGACCACTACAGCACAATGTAAATCAACATCTTTTCACCCCTGAGTCAGGTCTTTAACAAGCCTGTTTTACATAAGGCTTCACCTTGTTGCAGCTGCCTGAGTATTCTTCAGGATGTTTTACATTTTAAAGCAAAATGAGAGAAATTAAATGAAAGGTTACAGCAGAGTTTTCTGAGAAGCAGACCTAATTTCTGGGTGCAACAGCAAAATGCTCTCTAGACTGGGATTCTTCCTCCTCCCACCTCTCCCAGCAATGCCCCAGTGAGCATCCGGCAGACAGCTGCCCAACTGGTGGATGCAGCTGCAGCACTCAACTGCTAGAGGTGGAATTCAGGCTGTGGAGAATCAGGTTCTGGAGCACTTCACCATTTACACTGCTACTGTTTGTATACAGGCAAAGGTCAAAGCAAAAGTCTCTCTCTGACACAGCCAACAAGGTGGGACCGCTCTCCGCTGGCCACAGCCCAGTGACCTGCCATGGTCATGGAACAGAAGAGCTCTTGGGTTGCTTCCTGCTGTACCCAGCAGCTCCTAATTAATTTCAGTTTTAATTGAAATTAGAATAAGGACACGATTATGACATGCAAGGTGATAGTCCCTGGTCATAAATTGCAGATGAGCTTATCTTTGCATTGTATCAAAATATCAGTAATTACAGACAAAATGTGCTGTTGCTTTTAGATTTGGGCAGGACTATGAAAGCACAACTGCACTGGTCTGGACGCTGTGCCTGGGTGCAGAGGTGACCCTGGAACCTACTGAAACTCGACAGCTCAGCAGCAAACCTCCTGAGATGGTCAGGACTGGACCACTCCCTTGACTTGCCCAGCAGGATACACAAAGGCACGAATTGTGGGTCACACCATTTCACACCTGGAAGGCCCTGTCCTAGAGTCCTGTGTACCCCAAGATTCCTCTCCCTCTGTGGTTTGGATGGGAGAGGAAAAAGGCGCAAAAAGACCTGTTCCCCCCCGGCCCTGCAGGCCTGAAGGGGGGGAGCAAGGGACCCTTCTGGCATGAGGGGTGCCCCGTGCCGGGCCCGCACTGGGATTGGCTGGGGATTGGCTGTGCTCTTCCCGCCTAGGCAGTGGTAACTCAGCTCTTTGTCTAGGAAGGGTATCAATACTGGGGGGACTTCCCACCTTGGGGTTCCTGCCTTGGGGTGTTCCTGCCTTGGAGTTCTCCCCCTGCCTGGATAGCTTCTACACATGGAGCCCCTGATGCTCCAAAGACAAGCTCCGAAGGACTGCGTCCACCTTAAGCACCCCCTTTGTGCAGCTTTATAGCTCTTAACGACCCTCGGAGGCTTCTGAAAGACCCACCCGCAGGGACAAGCCTTTGGACCACCCTTCCATTCAAGCCAGCCTCATTCTTCTGTGAGTAGCTTTGGCTCAGCCTTAATCTTGATACTGAGGATGCTATACTTAATAGCTCAAGCCTTTTCCAACTTCTGACTTCCAAAATAGTCAAGTCTACCTGTGGTATCCATGTAGATCTTCTCAACCAACTAAGAACCTGCTAATTAAAACTAAATTAATTTCTGTGTATAGTTTTGGGGGCAGGTTTTCAGGAAAATAAAATAACTCTATTTTCCCATAAATTCCTGACTTGGCCACATTAATTCCCTGCCTCCATAATAGGCCCTTTGCCAAGGAGCTAACAGAGGCTTCACACCCATCAGGTTTTGTTTGCTGAAACTGATCCTTTATCAGTACAGAACTGGCTCTGGTAAGGAATCACCTGCCCAAGAAGACTTACTGCCCCAGAGACACTCACCCTGCACAGATCACTGTGCTACCCAGGGTGTCATTTATTCTCAGGCAGAAGGTCAGTACCACGTGGAGAGTGTTTATCCCAGAGAAAAGGCCCAGCAGAGAGCCCAGCCCCACCAAGAAGAATTCAGTTTGCTACAGCCAGTCCCACAGCCAGGACACACCACCCAAGGAAGATGGTCAGCCCTGAGAGCAGCGTTAGCCGTCCTCAGCTAGCACTGGCAGCTCTGTGAGACGAGCCAGTACTGAGTGGTGAGATACACAAGCAATAAAATCTCCAGAAAAATCCCACAGCATGGACTTCTTTTGCATTAAACTAATGGAAGAAACCATGGAAAAACAAATTGAAATGGGAAGCAGCTGGGGACTGCTGCCAGAGAGCAGCTGGTGTTGGGAATGCAGTGGTGCGGGGAGTAAGGATGGAGAGGTTCCTCCCTGAGGGCACCAGCAGCCACCCAGACCCCAAAGTGCCAAACATTCCCTGGAGGATGAGGAATGGAGGTGCAGAGGGAAGGACTGGATCACCGCAAGGGGCCCAGGACAGCGAGGGGAAAACCATGTTGTGCAGAGCAACTTATTTCTTCCCTGGGCAGATGCTGATGGAGATGGAGCAGTGGAACAGCCACAGCCTGCGGCAACAGCTGCTGTGCCACAAACACTAACAGCACCAGTAGGGATAGATCCCTGCACTCCCAGGATGAAAAGGTGCTCCTCCTGGAGACCTCTTTCCTCAAGCCATACTTTGGCCAACAATTTCTCCTTTTCCCCTTATACCCCCAGTAACCAGGATTGTATCCTCCTCAGCTGAGTTCTCACCTTTGGGACAGCAGTTTGTGACCTGTCTAAGGTCTTGTATATTTTACTTTTCTTTCTCTGTGACAGGATTTATCTACATCTGCATTTTACCACCGTACTGAGGTGAAAGCCCATATGGCAGTTAGAGCTGACTCATGCAACAGAAAATATATTTATGAAACAATCTTTTAATGACTGTCTCTACAGTCTTGGCAGCACGGTGACACTGGCCTCCAGCACTGCTCTCAGCGCTGCATTCTCCTTTTCCAGCCAACCAAGCCTGCACACTGGGCTCCCAGAGCCAGTGAGTAGAGCTGCCCAGCTGGGCAGGCACCAGGAACCTCCACTTTGCTGCTGCTGACCAAGTCTTTCTCGGCGGCCCTGCCACATCACTCAAACTACCTTCGCACATCACTCAAACTACCTTCGCACCACACCTCATACCAGTCCTTCTTGTGCTGTCATCTCCAGAAGAAACCTCCCCTGCCTGCACAATTGCAGCACTTCCCCTCTGCCTCCAAAGGGCCTGGCTCTGCCAACAGTTCTTCTCCCAGTGCCTGGCTGCAGGGAAGAGAGCTGAAAGACCACCTGGCCTCTGGCCACAGCTCTGCAGGAGACCAAGGGCATGCAGCTGCTGCACACCTTGACACATCTTCAGTTAACCAACAACGTCTGAGTGTCTGCAGCCCCAGCACAGTGACTCTCAGAGTAACAATCTCTGCACTTTGCAGTCCCAGACAACAACTAGGAGAATTTCTTACCATCTTCATTTTCATTGAAGGCTGATGGCTTGCTGGAGGTGTTTGCTCCCATGGTGTGCTCAGTCCTGGCTCAACTCTCTCCACTCCTCTGGCACCCACAGGTCACTTCCAGCAGACCTGAGGAATGTTCTGCTGCTGCATCCTGGAGAAGGCATGAGGCAAAAGGTCATCAGCTTTCTGGATTAAGATGCCATTTTGCAGCTTTCTAATTTCCCACTGGAAATTCACTGTTCTGGAGACAAAACTGAACATGAGAGGGAAAGCACATTATTAGAGAAAGCCAGTAGCATCACAGCCATGTAACCTAGACCCAGACTGATGCCCACAAAGGGAAGCGTAGGAACAGAGTGACAGACCAAAAGGGTGCCAGCCACAATGGAGAAGCATGTACTGGTGTCAGCCAAGGTCAGCTGTAGTTTAATTTAGTTTTTGACAGTTCATCAATACATAACAACTGCGAGGAAGAGGCCAGGTAGTTACTCCTTGAAGTTAACCTCTTCTGAGTACTGGTTACTGGGATTTGTATCTTTACAAAGTGTACCCAGTCCACAGGAGCGATCCATCTTCTGCTGCTTCACACTGCAAAGTCACACTATTATTACAGTAATTGCTTCCCCTCAGGCCAAGGTGACTAATGCTTCCACGGTAACTCCGTGGTCGGACGGACCATGGAGCAGCAGCTCCACTCCACAGTGCTTCCAGGGTCTCACCAGCTGTTGTGGTGGCTGCTGCAGAAATATTACAGGCATGGTAAAGCTGCTTCTTGGGAATGGCCAGGGAAGTGCCCCGGTTCCCACCTCTGGGGCCCAACAGCACACCTACACATTGCCAAGGGTATTGTATCCTCAGCAGACACAATCCAAAGCAAAGCCGATGCTGAAGCGCCATAGCTGGGGCTCTACAGCCGCCCCAGAGGCAGAGGTGCTCCTCATGAGGAGAGTGCCTCAGCAGGACCCGGGAGAGCGCTGCAGGCTGGTACCAGAGGAAAGCAGCCAGCTGCTTTGCTAAGAACTGTCATTGACGGGTAAGCACAGAGCTTCCTCTGAAGAGGACCGCTAGCTTGGAGGGTTCATCAATTATTTCTCTTACCACCCTTTCACTGCTGGGTCCTGCTCAGGGGCGGGGGATGCTGCTGTTCTCCTGAATCGAAGCTAAGGATGCAGCAATGTATGACATTGTCCTACTGCTTCTGCCCAGAGGAAATACAGACGGTCCCCAACTCATCTGCATCCACCGCGGAGTTCGGGAAGACCCAGAGCAGGTGCTATGGGTGTCCACTGAAGCGGAGCCTCCCCCGGCAGTGCACCGGGTAGGTACCGGGTCAGCGCCTACAATCCCAAGACAACAGCCAGCAATGCTCCCCAGGGACCCCCGAAGATAACAGCCAGCAATAGCCCGTCCCCCCCAAGCCGCGGGGCACTGGATCCAGAGGGGCGATGCAGCCCTGCTCTGGGAGCGCTGCCGGGGCCGGCACCTACCTGGGGAGGGAAGAATGGAAGAGGCCGCGGGCGGGACGGGGCGGCAGCAGCCGCGGCGGCTACAACCGGCGGCGGTCAGAAAGAGAGGGGCCCGGGAACCGGAGGAGTCCTGGAGCCGGAGGAGCCCGAGAAGCGAAGCAGCTTGCAAGCCGCAGGAGTCCGGAGCCGGAGCTGGAGAGCCGGCGCCGTGCAAGCCGTGGCAGCCGGAGCGGCCGCTCCGCAGCCGGCCCCGCGGGGTGCCGACCAGCCCCGCCTGGCCAGGTTCCCCTTCAGAGGCGCCGGGCGGAGCCTGCGGCAGAGGGGCCGAGAGCCCACACGTGGGACGCATCCGCACAACCTGCCGCGCCCCCAGGGCCGGCCCCCGCCTCGCTACCGCCCGTCGCGGCAGCCGCTGCAGCAGCCCCGCCGTGCCTCCCGGCCCCTCCTCGGGACAGCGCTGGAACGGCTCCTGCGGCGAGGCAAGGCTGAGCCTGTCCCACCGCAGCATCGTCTGAGCTGAGAAACACCTCCGAGATGATTAACTGCAACCATTCTCCTAGCACTGCCAGGTAACCACTCTACCAGCACCACATCTCCACGGCTTTGAAACCCCTCCAGAAACGGGGACTTCATCACTGCCTTGGGCAGCCAGGGGCCAGGGCTTACCAGCCCTTTTGAGGAAGAAATTGTCCATAACGTCCTACTTAAACCTCCCCTGGGCCGATTTGAGGCCGTTTTTGTCTTGTCCTATCACTTGTTCCTCGAGTAGAGAGCCTTTCTACCATTGGAGATGTGTCCCCGAGCTGTGCCCATTGCTATGGGTCAGGCTGTGGTTTGCTCCTGCTTTTCAATTCATTTTTATTACTTTTGACAAGGGAAGGATGAGGCTCCAAACTCTCTCCCCCTCCCCCTCAGTACAGGGTGTCACCCTGATCTGGAAGAACTCAGTCCTACAGGGTGCTCAGCACACAGCCTTCAGCCCAGCCTGGCTAAGTAGTGCCCAAACTAGTCGCTGTCACCCATTTTGCCTTTGGAGGGGACACCTGCCGTGAATCAAAGTCCCCTGGGAACACAGGCCCATTACTCTGCCCTCTGGAAGGCCAGGTTCCAGTAGGCACACCCTCACCAGGTGCAACACCATTTGGAAGGATCTTGAGGAAAGGCAGAGCCCACAGTTGTCAGCCCATTGCCCACTCTGTGCACATTGACTTTCCTGTCTTGAGTGCTTGGAGCAGGCTCGGGCTCCTGGGGCTCCCCGGGACAGCAGAATAGCTGGAAGCTGGAATAATTACCCAATTTTAGCCACGTTTGTCTAGTACTTGAAGGAGATCCCCACCACCCAAGGACATCTCAGGGGAACGGCTGCAGATGTGCTGCTGACATTTTGGGGCTGGGAAACAGCGTGGCTCCTAAGAGTAGCAGAGCAATCTGTGTGGAAGAGGCAGTGGTGGGGGCTGCCTGCACAGAAGCATGGGGGACGGGAACTGGGGCAGAGGAGTGGGCTCACTAGGGTCCCTACCATGCCAAACAGCCACCTCCAGCTTTCACAGCTTCTGCCAGGGAGCACCACGGTAGATCTCTGGTGCCTTCTAATGGAGAAGAGGCAAGGCTGGCCCTTTTCCTCTCAGAGTCTGAGGTGACAAATCCAACACCTTCTACACTTCTACTCATGCAGAAACCCCAGGTCCCACCCCAGCTTTGTGAACAGGACAACACACCCCCCCCCGCCCCCCCC